>JAJOZX010000775.1:0-295000 GCA_023014485.1 Bathynomus jamesi | reverse complement strand
TATAAATATAGTACACAGAGAAAAATGAAACTTCAGTCGAAGACAAATATATGTCGAATGACCAGATGTAGTTTTAAAATATTTGGTGTGACACCATTATTGTCGGTGGTAATCCTTTCGTATCTTCGTGTATGTAATTGATAAGTGTTTTCGGTCCCTAGTTCAATTGTCGTGACCACCCAATTCAGAATGAGAAATGGGTCTTTAGATAATGTATCTACGTACATACCAATAAAACTTTTTGAAAGAGGTAACTAACATTTTTTCCGATTGTAACAGCCACTTAAAATTTATAAAATACTTATCAAGCGTTTGACACCTTAATGGGGCGATGACTTCCTTCTGGCATTCGAATGTTGACTCACGATTTTGCGTGTTGAACCAGTACTTTCTTCTTTGGCTTTTACTGTAAGCCATCATCCAAGGATCTGAAAACATTTAATGGTTAGAAATTCTTGTTTGAATCAACGAAAAATGATTTAAAATGATTTCCAAATGTGATAATTTGAGAGAAAAAGATAGCTTTGTAAAAGAAAATATTACCATCCACCGAACCGACTAAAAAAATAATTCTCATTTTTGTTGATCAAATTTTATTTGTAATTCTCTATTCACTGACAGAAAATAGAAATAGTTGCAGAGGAATAAATTCAAATCTCGTATGAAGTTCACCAATCGGTCACTACAAACTGAACCATCAGCACATTACTTTGAAAAATCTCTAAACGGAGAAAAAAAGGCTGAGCGATTACCATAAAGCTTCAGACTCCCGCCCCCAACCAACTCCCACGAAAATGAAAAGTTATCCGCTGACAAAAAGCCCTTAATAAAGAATTGGGGTTGGTTTTGGTTTGATCACGGTCTAATTGCGGATTTTCAAGAGAACTTCGATAATTAATTGGTCGAATGTTAAAACTGTAGTGAATACGAATATACACTACATAAGGGAACATTTCTAATTCTGAATGGTGTGGGCACGAAAGCGTAAACTCGGGACCACAGATACCCAAACTGATTAAATAAATGTGGTACATAAAGAATTGCTCACCACCGGGAATAAACTATTACTCTCGTCTCAAGAAATTACTTTCATAATAAGATTGGGGTACGTCAGGTAAGACCAACGTCTCCACTTCCACGCGGCTTTTATTCCCGTTTCTTAGTTCTCGCGTCACATTTATATCAATTCCACGTCTTTTCACGCATTTATTATAATTACATCCTTCCATCTTTTACGCCGTCTTCCTCCTGTTCTCACAATTCTGTCTTTATTTATTCTCCAGTGATCATACCTGTATCCTCTATTTGCATTTACAATAACCTTTTCACTTCACTCCTTCCCGGAACTTTTGACAGTGAACTAATAAAATCAAATAACACTTAAGAATCAAGTGAATAATTTACAATGTCCCCCGCAGATAATCCAACTATAACTCATTTATATTTTCAATTATTAAAATAAAATTGGAAGATGATGATACAATCATCATACTCAAAAGCAGGGGACAAACCTCCGGAAACGTTTTAGACAAGAAAAACTACCTCAAATCAGCGCCGCAACCTAATAATCAAACCCGAGTTACCATCTGAATTAGCATCAGTTCGGAGAGTTATGCTCTAAATAAATTTATTTAATTTACCTACAAGGAGCAATATCCCTGTCCCCTCCTCTCCCGAATCTCTTGCTTCTTCCTGCTACTCATCTCCTGATATTCAGTCGACTGAAGAACTGCCTGCTATACCTAACCTTAAATAAATTCTGCTTCAGTTTACGTAAGCCATAAGAATGAAATGATATTGGCTCATTAGTACTAATTTTGGTAAATATATAATCGTCAGAGAAAAGTGTCTACGCAGTGTGTGTGTGTGTGTGTGTGTGTGTGTGGTGTGGTGTGTGTGTGTGTGTGTGTGTGTGTGTGTGTACACACTAGGGGCACTCAATATATTTTGCCCCACCCTTTTTTCTTAGCTAAATAATAAGCCATGGGGCTGAAATGTCTTTTGGGCTGTAAATTTGAACTTTCTGCGCCTCACATAACCGGATATTTCCAGTATGAACCTCCCTCCTTGTATAAACTGCTTTCAAACGCCTTTGTATAAAACCGATGGTTAACGCAGTTTCGAAAATGGCGTCTGACAGTGATGTGCGTCGTAAACAGAGAACTGTTATCGAGTTCTTAACCGCAGAGAAGGAAACAGTTGGAAATATTCACAAATGTCTACAAAACGTTTATGGAGATGCTGTTGTTGATGGAAGCACAGTTGGACTTTGGTCTAAACGTGAGAGATCAACGGAGAGGGAGAGCCAGCCTCGATAATGAGCCACGCAGCGGTCGCCCGGCATCGGCTGTGACATCTCACACTGTGAAATGTGCTAACAGCATCATTCGATCAAATCGACGCGTCACATACAAGGAGCTATCACTAGAGCTAGGAATTAGTGAAGGAAGTGTGAATACGATAATTCAGCAATTAGGATACTCAAAAGTGTGTTCACGTTTGTTCCTCGCGAACTGACTGAAGATCACAAAGCCCAAAGAAAAGAAATTGCTTCAGAGTCGTTGGTTCGATACGAGATAGAAGGGGATGACTTCCTTTCACGAACTGTGACTGGGGATGAGACTTGGGTGCACCACTTTGAACCTGAAACAAGCCAATCTATGGAGTGGCATCAAGCAGACTCCCCATGCAAGAAAAAGTTCAAAATGGCTCCCTCTGCAGGAAAGGTTATGGCCACCATTTGTGGGACATGAAAGGGGTGATTCTGGTGGACATTTTGAAGAAAAGACGAACAATCAACTCAGAGGCATATATTGCTACCCTGAGACTCCAGAGACATATAAAGCGAGTTTGACCGGAGAAAACTGGAAGACGTCCTTCTTTTGCACGATAACGCAAGACCACACAACAGTTTGCAAACAAGAGAGGACATCACAAAAATGCGCTTGACTGTGTTACCCCACCCTCCATACAGCCCGGATCTGGCACCTTCAGACTTCCATTGGTTTGGGTCAATGAAGGATGCTATTCGTGGAAGAAAGTTTCAGAGTGACGATGAGGTTGTTGAGGAGGTTAAGAGGTGGCTCCAACGGAAGCCAGCGGACTTTTACCAGCAAGGAATAAAGGCCCTTGTTTCGAAGTGGAGGAAAGCCGTAGAAAAGGATGGAGACTATGTGGGGAAAAATAAAAACTTTGTAAAAAAGGTATGTAACTACTTGTGTACAAAATTTCTGGAACTTGCAAGGAAACTTGGAAAGAAAGAAAAAAGGTGGGACAAAATATATTGAGTGGCCCCCGTATATATATATATATAGAAATGGTTAATTTGGAATACTTCATTGTCTCGGACGACCGGACAACCGTTAAAATAAACCCTTGTGTACAGAGTGGCCCAAAAGTCACGCATCATAGGAATTTTCAGTGTTTATTATAATATATCATTTTTTTCTTTGAGGATGGCTGCGAAATTAACAATAGACGAAAGGGTGAGCTTGGTTTTAATGCATAGAATACCGGGTACTACAAATCGATGAATCGGTACAGAATTTAAATTCTGTACCGATTCATCGATTTGTAGTACCCGGTATTCCATGCATTAAAACCAAGCTCATCCTCTCGTCTATTGTTAATTTCGCAGCCATCCCATACCTAAAAGAAAAAAATAATGAATTATAATCAACCCTGAAAATTCCTATGATGCGCGACTTTTACGCCACCCTGTATATCAGGGAATACCATAAATAACGGTTTTTTTACCTTTATTTCCAAATGAAAATAAAACATCAAAATAAATTTTAATCAATTATATATGTCCCTTCACTTTCAATGACTCTCTGCTACCTCTCTACAAGCATTTCAATTCCATGTTGATAAAATTCCTTCGGTTTAGAAGCAAAAAACTCGGAGAGGACAATATTGATAACCTCGAAACTTTCAAGTTCTTTCCCGTCAAGATAGTTTTGAAGACTTCTAAATAGGTGGTAATCTGATGGTGCAAGGTCTGGTGAATACGGAGGATGTGGAGTTTTTTCGAAACCAAGCTGTTCAATTTTGGCAGTGGTGATTCGAGCAGTATAAGGACGCGCGTTGTCCTGTTGAAACATAACATCCTTGCAATTGGCCAAAGGAGGACACTTTGTTTGCAATTCAGCACTCAATCTTTGAAGTTGCTGACAGTAGACTTCGGCTTTAATGGTTTGATTGGGCTGCAACAGTTCAAAATAAACCACTCCTTGAATATCCCACCAGACGCAGAGCAAAACTTTCCTGGGGTGCAGATGTCCTCTTGACTGTGGTGCAGCAGATTCCCCAGCACTAACCCACTGCCGATGACAATTAACATTGTGATAAAACGCCCATTTTTCATCCCCAGTAATGAGTCGATTTAGAAATGGTGCTTGAAGTTGCCGAGAATGCAATGAAAAGCAAATGTTCACACGATCTTTACAGTTGTCTGGTGACAACGTATGGGGAACCCACTTCCCAAGTTTCGACACTTTTCCCCGTCGTTGCAGGTGGCGATGAACTGTGGAACCGGTTAAATTTAGTCGCTGGGCAAGTTCTTCAACAGTTGAAGTGTGTGTGTTGAAGTGTGTATGTGTTGGTGGTGTGTGTGTGTGTGTGTGTGTGTACACACACGCGCGCTTCATCAGTTAAGCTATAGTCACTCGACCTAAACTTCTGGAACCATCGTTGACATTTCCTTACATTTAAAGCGTCCTCCCCATAAATATCCTAAATATTTTTTGCGGCTGCAATCGCGTTATTTCCTTTTTATAAAGCATTATATGCCTAGTGTGTTCCTCTGACACCTCCATCTCATCCGTAAGGGTGAAATAAACGAAGATTGTTAACGCGATGAAACTTCACTTAGACTGAGAAGTAACATGTCTAAACACACAAAAATTTGATTTTTCCATAAAATATGCGCAGAAACGTGCAAACACGACGCGAATTTAGCAATGCAAAAAAACGACATTTTAACAGAAGTCCCAATAAGTCTCTTCGGCGATTGTCCGCCAAGACAGGAGTGTCGAAAAGTAGCATCCATCGCATTCTTCAGGCTTACAAATGGCATCCATATAAACTTCAGATCCTACAGAAATTAAGCGAAGATGATCCCGACTGGCGGATGGAATTTTGTGAATGGGCTACGGACAATATGCTCGGAATGCCAATTTCCCGTCCACCATTCTGTTCAGTGACGAGCCTGTTTTTTATGGGGGGTTCCAGCAAGACGGCGCTCCTACACATTACAGCACCCAAGTAAGGGAATACCTGTGCCAACAATTCCCTGGTTATTGGATAGGACGTCGAGGGCCTGTGGAATGGCCAGCTAGAAGCCCGGATCTCACGCCACTAGATTTTTATCTCTGGGGCCACTTGAAAGCGCTGGTATACACAGAGAAAATTAGGAGTGTTGAACATTTGCGGCAGCGCATTATTGGGGCATGTAACACCATTACTCCTGACATCATTCACCGCTTGCTGACTGGGTATCACGTCTGAATTTGTGTATTGAAAACAATGGTGGACATATTGAGCACGTTCTGTAAATAAAAGCTTTTGTTTTGGCTTTTTTTATTATTTTTCCTATGATGCCGGACTTATGGGACACCCTATATATATATATATATCGTAAAGAACGACGCTTGTATAGGAGAACATTCCGCGCAAGATGAGAAGAGAGAACGAACAAATGAAAAAATGAGGTAACAACCCGGGAATCGAACCCGGGATCTTCCGATTGCCGGTCAGATATGATAACCATTACACCACGGGTTCGATTCCCGGGTGGTTACCTCATTTTTTCATTTGTTCGTTCTCTCTTCTCATCTTGCGCGGAATGTTCTCCTATACAAGCGTCGTTCTTTACGTTATTTATACTGCGTGTTCTTTGCAGTTGAAATGTGTATATATATAGCCCCGCAAGGGGGTTCTAAGCTCGTGCTCTTGAGTGCTCTTTGTGCTCGTTTGTACGTGCTTGTTCCTGGAGGTTTCACGTGCGCCCTCCCGGCCCTAGCACCCAAGGATGATGGGGCTCGACCCTGCAGTCCTTGTCATCCTTGGTCTTTTTCCACTTCGACTGTCCCCTCCACCCTTTCTTTTTCCTCTGTCTTTCCTCTCACTTTTTCTTTGTTTTTCCGCTGAGATATGCCCTTTAAATAGAGGCGAATCGGTTCTTCCTGAACTAAAAAAAAAAAAAAAAAAATGTGTATATATATATATATATATATATATTTATATATATATATATACACACACACACACACACACCTTACCTTATGTTGTTTCGTGCGTTGGTCTCTCTTCACACACACGGAGGTCAAGCTGGTGGCCCCGCCTCTAGGTCTGGCTTGGTGGAGGAGCGAGTTGCTTTCGCCCTCCACTGTACATAGCCAGGCACGCCCGGCTCATCTGGTACCGTCCTGAGCCAGGCATCCAGTCTTCTCTTGAAGACTTCAACTTTGACCCCCGTTACGTTTCTGAGGTCCTTTGGAAGCTGGTTGAAAAGTCTTGGCCCCTGACAACCAAACTATTTTCCTTCAGAGATGGGGAGGTCCCTTGTCGGGCCTTTAATTTGGAACACTACACATTCTGCCTTTCCAATTTTCCAGTGTTGTTTGAATGGTAACTGGGTTTAGTTTTAGGTTTGGTACCAGTTTTTCGATCATTTTCCATATGTAGATTATGGTGTACCTCTCTCTTCTTCTTTCCAGGGAGTACAGATTTAGTTTACGTAGTTTCCCAGTAGTTGAGTTCTTTGCAGCCATCAATCTTGGCTGTGAAATGCCTTTGCGTTTCTTCTAGTTTATTAGTTTCTTCCTTTTCATATGGGGACGTCAAAACTGAGCAGTATTCAAGTTTTGGTATAGTCTGTGTTTTTAGCAGGGGAATCATTACTGTCCTGTCCCTTCTCTTGAACGTTCTTAGGACCTGTCCGGCGACTCTTTTTGCTTTATTTATCGCTATCTGATTTTGTGTTTCGAATTTCGCATCATCTGTCATTATTATCCCGAGATCCATCGCTTTCGTGCTTCTCTGAATTTCCTGTCTATCTGGAGCATAATATGCAGTCTGTTAAGTTCTTCTTTTCTACCATATCTCAGGAGCTGAAATTTCTCGGTGTTAAATGACATGTTGTTGTCTTCTAACCATTTGTATATTTTGTTCGTGTCCCTCTGCAAGGCCTCCACGTCATGTCCATCGCTGATTTTTCTGCTGATCTTTGTATCGTCTGCAAAGGATGTTACTATACAGTTGCTGTTTACTCCGCTGTCTATGTCTGTTAGCATGATAATGAACAGGAGTGGGGCCAGTACTGTCCCTTGTGGTACTGAGCTGCGTACTTCCGATTCTGATGATGATATACCTTGAATTTTGACGACCCGCAGACGTTCTCTGAGGAAGTTGTAGATCCATTTTCCCACTTTGCCTGTTATTCCCATATATTTAATTTTATGTGCTATTATACCATGGTCACATTTGTCGAAAGCTTTAGCAAAATCTGTGTATATAACATCGTAGTTGTCATTGCCTTCCAATGCATCTAGGAATAGGATATTGTTGTAGTGTTCTATTAGTTGTGATAGGCATGATCTACCTGATCGGAATCCATGCTGATTTTCGTTGAATCTTTTCCGTGTCTCCAGGAAGTCATAAATTTTCTCTCTAACTATTCTTTCAAATACTTTGGTGAGGTGGGACGTCAATGACACTGGTCTATAGTTCTTTGCTTGAGATCTGTCCCCTTCTTTATATATAGGGAAAAATGTTTGTTCTTTTCAAGATGCTCGGTATTTCCCCCGTGTCTAGGGATCTTCTCCATATCCAGTATAAAGGTGTAGCTATTTCATTTTTACAGTTTTTAATCAATAATGCGTTCCAATTGTCCGGACCTGCAGCTGAATGTGGTTTCATTTGTCCTATAGCTCTCGCTACATCTTCTGGTGTAAAATCAAAGTCTGTTATATACTCTCCTTGCAATTCCTCTTCAAAGAAAATAAATAAATAAATAAATAAATAAATAAATAAATATATATATTATATAATATAATATATATATATATATATATATATATAATATATATATATATTATATATATATATTTATTTATATATATATATACACACCAGGTGAACCAAACGTAGGTGGACAGTAGGTTGAATAGAGAAATTCTAATGAATGAAGTTGTTCCACTACCTATATATATATATATATATACATAAGCACACCGGACAAAAAATTAGTCACCCCTCTCAGAATGTACCTAATAACGTGTGACGGGCCTCTGGCCTTGATAACCGCACGAATCCGGCGAGGCAGAGACTCTACGAGGTTGTGCATGTACTGAACATCGATTTGCTGCCACTCGTTCATCAGCCGGTCCCGAAGTTCCGCCAGAGTCCGTGGGTGTCTATTCCTGCGCTTCACTTTCTGTTTCCAGCCTGAACTACACCTTCGACGCATTCAGGATTAAAGACTTCATTGGACCTGCGATGTACTCGTCGCCTCCCATCATTGGAGAACAAACAAAAACGGGACTCATCGGACCAAATTACACGTTTCCAATCTGCCGCAGTCCAGTTTTTGTGCCTCTGAGCCCATTTATAACGTGCCAATTTGTGACTTGCTGTTAACAGCGGCCTCTTCCGTGGTACCCTGCTCCAGATGTCCATCGCATGCAGTTCTCGTCGCAATGTCCGTTCAGAAATTGGTCGCTGGAGAACCTCATTGGTTTCTTGGAGCAATTGTTCTCTGGTTTGAAAACGATTTGCAGTTACTAGACGAGAAACATGGCGGCGGCCCCTATTGTCGATAATTGTTTTCCGGCCACAGTTACGCCGTCGATTGTCAGTTGATTGCGAACTACACCACTCTTTGTAAACTCGCTGGACAGTACGCGTTGACACACCAACAAATTGGGCTACTTCAGACATTTTGTGTCCGTGGGCTCTGCCAAACACGATGGCTCCTTTTTGCCACTGAGTAACGTCTGCCTCACGACCCATTTTGCAGACTATATCCAACACACACTTTGTTCTTCACCACCTCACGAAACAGATCTGATCCTGTGTGCTACGTCACCGCTACTTGTCACTTACCAATGCTACATCAGCGCCCTCTGTGTGACCTTGAACTTCCTACTATCGGTGCTATTAGGGGTGACTAATTTTTTGTCCGGTGTGCTTATATATATATATATATATATATATATATATATATATATATATATATATATATATGGGTAGGTTATGGTGAGGCTGGTGGAAAATGGTTGTTTAAATTTCTAGTGATACTCCCGAGTCGAACAAAAATTGGAAGAGGGATACCTCCTGGTTCAGCAGCTTCATCACTCAGAGCATCCCGGAGAGAATGTTCCCTCCTAACGGAGTGGGAAAGAAAGTATTTTTGTCTAAGGTCTAAAAGTTCTGGACAATCTATCAGGATGTGTTCCAGAATGAGGGAGAGAATGACCCATCGCAGTACTGGGGCACTTCGCCTTCCATGAGGTGGCCATGTGTTAAACGGCAATACCCCAGCCGTTAAGTCTAGTGACGTCGTGGACGTGTATGAGGAGACCAAGGAACAATACAGTAGTTAGTTTGATTGCATGTAGTTTCGTGTTTAGGAACATCCCTTGAATACTGGAAAACGCTTTTCATTTTACACTTTACACTTTCGTCTCCGAATGAAAATGGTTTTCTTTGCGGCTTTCCTTGCTGCGGTACCTGCTTGCTCATTTCCTGGGACATCAAATTGGGAAGGAACCCATCAAAACCGAATAGTGCGACCTCGTCTTCCGAGAATGTGAACTCATTTATGGATCTCCTGAATGGGACGCAATTGCAAAGGGGGAACTTAGTGAATCTGACGTGATGACTACTGATTCAGAGGAAGCTCAAAAAACTGTAGAGAGAGAAAGTTACAAGGAGTTACAAGGAAAAGAAGTACCTCAAAAGGCCTTGCGGCCCATACCGAGGAGGTACCAATGACAACGGGTGCCAGGGAAAATTTTCTATACACTCAAATAGTGTGCAAGATTTGGTCTAACCTTTTCTTGAAATGATCCACAGAGGAACTGTTCACAACTTCTGAAGGTAAACTGTTCCACGTGTCACAGATCATATAGGTAAAGTAATTCCCCCACACACACTAGTCTTACACCGTTTCAAATCCAACTTCCAACCATTGTTGCGAGTTGGGTTATTATTTAAACTAAACATGCTTCTAAAATCGACATCGTTGAACCCGCGTAAGAACTTGAAAACCTTGATCAGTTGACCGCGCAGCCTCCGAGTTTCCAGCGAAAACAAGTTCAGGGCGCGTAACCGTCGATTGTAGCCCATATGCCTAACGGAAGGGATTAACTTCGTGGCCATCGCCTGCACTCGTTCCAGCCTCTCAATATTTTTCCTGAGGGTGGGCGACCAGAACTGCACAGCATATTCCAGGTGCGGCCGAACCAGGAAATTGTAGAGAGAGAGCACAATCTCCTTGTTCCGAAACTGAAATTGCTTCCTGATATAACCCAACAACTTCTGGGCTTTCTTTCAACCTCTACGCACTCTTTGGTAAACTTAAGGTCGCTGCTAATTAGCACACCAAAGTCCTTTTCCAAATCAGTCGCCTCGATATTACTCCCCAACATTGAGTAGTCCGACTTGGGATTGGCGTAGCCAATGTGCATCACTTTGCATTTACCCAAGTTAAACGGCATTTGCCATTTTTCGGACCACTCTCCTATCCTACCTAGGTCCGCACGCAGTTCCTCGATCGCTTCGGGCGTCCCAACATTGGCCCCAATCTTGGTGTCATCAGCGAATTTCGCGATCCGACTGACGATGCATGAAACCGTCGATATCATTTATGTAAATGATAAACAACAGTGGCCCCAAAACGGAACCCTGAGGAACCCCACTAGTGACCGAGGCCCAACCCGAACTAACCCCTTTAATTACAACCCTCTGCCGCCTATTCTTCAGCCAGTTTTCAATCCACCTACCTACTTCCCCACCGATACCCAGCGCGCGCACTTTCGCCATTAGCCGGCGGTGAGGTACCTTATCAAAGGCTTTCTGAAAGTCGAGATGAAGTATATCAATCGCCCTACTCTTGTCATACTCACCCAACATGACGTGGAAAAACTTGAGCAAGTTGGTGAGACACGACCTATGCCGTCTAAACCCATGTTGGGAGTCCCCAAGCAGCTTGTAGGAATCCAAATGGTCAACGATCCTATCCGCTATTATCCCCTCTAATAACACCAGTACACATTTGAAAACTTGTCGATCGATTTTTACAAACTAGTTGGTGATTCTATATAAATTGAGTGCGCTGATCTCAAAAATATAGTTAGTTTTTCCCTATCACGTATGGTTTTCTTACTACAAGGTGTGTCATAAATCCCCCATTTATCCCCAAATGTGAACCATCTTATCGAGACCAACATTGGATTGCACATGCTAAACCATAAATTTTGTTGTTATAGACTACAGTAACGCTTACATAATAATATAGGGTAAATATATATAACAACCAGTCCCGTTCCCAGCAAAATACTCTCTTCCCTCCCATCAATGGGTGGTTAACATTTGGGGACAGATGAGGTATTACAACACCCCTTGTAGCACGAAATCTTTAGGTGATAGAGTAAAACCTAATTAAAGCAGAATTAAATAGCTCCTAGCTCTTGGACAAGCATATTGCTTGTTTATGAAAGAATAAAACAATAACTGAAAGAAACAAAATATATTTACCTTCTTTACTTGCAAACATTTCAGGACTTATTCCAAAGACTTAAGACTACGAAGGTAGATCTGACTAATGACGACTAAACCGATGCTTCTTTGATGTTTTCTTATGCTGTGCGTTAGGCTGATCTCGTTGCAGACACCAGCAGTAATCCGCCATCATATTTGTATGCCATCTTCCTTGATATCTTCTTTCCATGGTTTTGATGTCCTGGTGAAATCGTTCCCCTTGCTCCTCACTGACATCTCCGAGATTTTCGAGAAAACGGTCAAGATGCGAAAATAAGAAGTGAACTTTCAGGCTCATGTTGCAGACTAAGGCGCAAAACTTTTTAAGCATATTTTAAACCAGTCTTTCATAATTTTGGCTTTTGTAGTTTCCCAAGAAGTTTTCAACATCATCTTTGAAACCAAGCCATGCTTCTTTTTCTTTATTGGTCATTGTGTTCAGGAAATGATCGTCTGTCAATAACTTTCTAATCTGAGGACCTATAAAAACACCTTCCTTTATTTTCTCGTAGCTAATCTTTGGATATTTTGAACAAATGTACTTGAAACACACCCTTCTCTATTCAATGCTTTGACATACTGCTTCATCAAGCCTAACTTAATATGCAAGGGTGGTAAGAGGACTTTATTTGGTTCAACTAGATGTTCATGTAAAATGTTCTTTGATCCTGGGGTAAGATTCTTTCTAGGAGGCCAAGTTTTCCTCTTCCAGTGCTGGTCACGTGCTCGACTATCCCATTCGCAGATGAAACATGGCATCTTAGTGTATCCTGATTGCTGCCCAAGTAACATGCAAAGGACTCTGAGATCCCCACACAATATCCATCTGTGATTTTGATACTGAATTTTTTCCAGAAGCAGTTTCATGTTATCATAGGTCTCTTTTAAATGAGTAGAATGGGCCACTGGGATTGATGCATCTTTGTTACCGTTGTGCAGTAACACTCCTTTTAGACTGGTTTTAGAGGAATCTATAAACAACCTCCAGTCACTGTTTTGGTATTCGATGCCTAGCTTGCACACTAATCCTGTGATGTCCTTGCAAAATACCAAGGGACCATCTTCTTCGAAAAAAGGCACGAAGTCTTTCTCACGATTTCTGTACCAAGCGAAGTATGTGTCGGATGCCAATAAATTGTTCTCCTGCAATCTAGACCCCGAAAGTTCTGCAGAGTCCTTAGGCAGATTCAAATCCCTGACTAAGTCATTTAGTTCGGCTTGGGTTAATGGTTTAGGAGGATCTCGGTCAGCTGTTGGCTGTTCATAAACATCATCATTGTCTGGATTTGGAGCTGAATCAGAATCTGAATTGTAATGATCCAGACTCTCGGGTGGGCGGGGAATAGGAACTTCTGGACCATGGGGTACCGGCCTTATTGCAGATGGAAGACTTGGGTATTGAAGGCTCTCTTTATTCTTTGCATTATAACCTTTAACATTGCAAGAACAGAAGTAGCAGTCGTCGGTATGGTTTCTAGGCTCGCGCCGTACCATAGGGATCCCAAATGGCAAACTTTTCTTTTTACCTTTGCTCCAATTCCTTAGTGCCGCAACACACGTAAGACAAACCTTGTGTGGAGCCCAACTTTTGTCTTGATCTCCTAATTTAATTCCAAAATAAGCATAAGCTCTCTTAATGAAGGTCGTTACATTTGTACTTTGTTTTACAACATACCGACCACAAATATAACAAAATATGTCTGGACTATGGGTACATCCTCTAGAAGCCATTATTAAAATTTTAAAGACGTAATGTTAGAATTATCTATCTGAAAAATATGAAAAAACGAAATTAATTAAAGATAAAAAAGGTAAAAAATTACAAAACGCCCCAAAATTGTTTTGCTAATAACTTTAAAACTGTGGGTGATAGAAAAAAACTGGTAGCATTTTTTAATTCAGCGCAGCGAACTGCTTCAGAATCACAACTCAAAATAAAGAAATCGATTTTCATGCAGACCGGTGTAATTTACCTACAACTGAAGTGAGACTAATGGGACGATAGTTCCCTGGACTTTCGTGATTCCCTTTCTTAAAGATAGGGGTTACGTTGGCTTCCCTCCAGTTACCAGGCACCTGGCCCGTCTCCAACGATTTGTTGAAGACTGTAGCCAGGTGGGGAGCCACCTGGTCGCGCACTTCCCGCAACACTCTGGGGAGAAACTGGTCTGGCCCAGGAGCCTTAAACGCGCTCAGTTTGTCTATTCTATCGGCAACGACTGTCGCGGTATATCGAACACTATCCACGCCAGCACCTTCGTGCCTCACGCCTGGCTCGGGGATGACGCGGGTGTCCTCCCTGGTGAACACTCCCGCAAAGTACTCATTTAGCACATTAGCGATGTCCGCGTCGGACTTCTAATGGGCTTTCTACTATTAACATAACTGAAGAACTCCTTGGGGTTACCCTTGCAGAGGCCTCACCTTCGCCTTCACTTCCCTACACAGGTGGACATACGCTTCAGTGTTCTCATGGGAACGATTGGCCTTCACCCTCCTATACGCTACTTCCCTATTTCGGAAAGCCGAAGCGATGTCACAATTGAACCACTTAGGCTGCGTTGAAGCAGGGGTGACCGGTTTTGAGGGTATGGCAGCAGACTGCAGCACTAGGGTGTGTCAATTTTGTCAACTTTTTTCAAATCAATTTTGGTAGTAAAAATATAGTCTTTTCATGTCAAAACTTGAAATTGGCCAACCAAAATGAAATAAAATAATCCTTACCTACATCAATTTTACCTTAAAGTTTCAGAAATTGACTCTTACTAAATAATAGGACATAAATTGATTAACTATTCATCTGTCACAGAATTATCCCACTAATCGCATATGGAGTGTTTCAAGGTCATATAGTTGTTGTACAATGTACAAGTCACAACATGAATAGAACTGTCCCTCACTCTCATTTGCCTCTTAGATGTCATAGACGGTGGTTTGCTGTTATTGCTCTTGTACCTACTTCATAGTTATTCTACTAGACGAATACTACAGTTTAACTGTAAGTATAGATTACTGATTATTACAATTATTTATTATTATCATATTCTTCTGTCTAATTATGTTGTAATCCCATGAAATATATTTTTATTGAATTTTAGAACATCGAATGACTAAACTTTGAAACATCGTAATTGATATAAAATACTTAAATGTTTTCCTTTCTTTTCAGATATTCCTAAGATGCCAAAATTGAAGACAAGAGGTCAGTCGTCATGCCACTTGAGCCTGTTAGTCGGTACAGGCAAGGAGCTTCCCGTATCAGAACTACCAACACTGCGAGACATGCTGAGACTAGGGTTACTCCTTCGTGAACAAAATACAAAGGATAGAAGGAACTACACAGAGAAAGAGCTCATAAGGGACATGATTCCCCCTCTTCTGCATCAGTGGAAAAAAGCTGTGTTATTCAAACCACCTGTACTCAAACGGTATAGAACTATTGAGCTAAAATTAACAAAGCTGTGGCACAAAGCAGTTGAGACATCACTTGATAAAGGAAAACTAGCAAAGAAAAATAAATTTCTGCACACACTTGATACTCTTCTTGACATTTTTAACTGCCAGTGTCCCATAGAGTTGTGTTCTGAAGACAATTGTTCTCCCTCATGCAGAAGAGAACCTCATCGTGAGAAGAAGATCCCTGTTTTGGAGCTGGCTTTCATAAAAGCGCAGAGAACAAAGGCAGGAGGCCAAGGAAGTATGCAGATTGGTTCGGCAGATTATTCAGAAACCAAAAAACAGATTGTTATTGCTAAGAAAAAAGAGAAAATCCGAGAGAGAAGAAAGGAAGAAAAAGAAGAGTGAAGAAGCCACCCAAAGAGATGAAGAGCTCTATCAAGAGTTTCTCACTTCTTTGAAAGCTCTTCAGATGAACAGAAAGAAGCAACATCAGATGATAGCTCCAAATGCCATCTGAACCTTCGCCGAAAGAAATGAAATACAACACTAAAGACATCTCAAACATTGCCCTTGCCAGTATTCGCCACCATACGGGGCTACGAGAGACTGCAGAGATTGCCACTGCCGCTTGGATAGATGCAGGCCTCATCAGCCGAGAGGATACATCCTTAGTGATAGATCATAATAAGATAAGAAGAGCACAAGAAAAAATATTAAGGAAATATCTGATCAGCATGAAAAAGATTTGAAGGAGGAAGGTCTCTCTTGCCTTTTGTTTGATGGAAGAAGAGATGACACAAAAGTTCTCCTAGAAGTAGAGGGAATGGACAGAAAGTTTCCCGGTCTCATCAAAGAAGAACACTACTCTGTATGTTCCGAACCTGGTGGCCGCTATTTGTTTCACTTTGTTCCTGAAGCAGAAGTAGAAGGCAAGAACATGCAAGGCAATTGCTGATCAAATAATATGTTGGCTTCAAGAAAGAAGACTTGACAGTTCACTGCAGGCCGTTGGTGAGACTCAACTGCGGTGAACACTGGATGGCAGGGCGGTGTTATGACGCATTTAGAGAAAAAACTTGGAAGAAGGCTTGTTTGGATTGTATGTGATTTGCACACAGGGGAACTACCTCTTCGTCGTCTCATCCAGGAACTTGATGGTCCTACAAAGAGCAACAACAAGTGGTCAGGCCCCCTTGGCAACATGCTAGATGAAGCAACGGAAATAGAAATAAATACAAAATTTCCAAAGGTCGACGTAGTCCCTCCTCTTCCAGTGTTGTCTGAAGAAGTTATCAAAGACCTCAGCACAGATCAATCTTACGCTTATCGTATTGTTCAAGCAATCAGATCAGGAGAGTTGCCTCAAAATTTGGCTCTCTTGGAGATTGAACCCGTAAGTCACAGTCGTTGGTTAACTACAGCGATTCGTTTCTGCAGGATTTGGGTTTCCAAACATGCACTGAAGGGCAAAATGCTACAGAATTTGATGTTGATTGTTGAATTTATTATTGGGTTTCATCTTCCTCACTGGTTCAATGTAAAACTTAATCCAATGTGGATAGAGGGGCCCAACCACATCTTGTTTCAATTACAGCTACTGAGAACTCAAAGGAAAGTAGTGGTGGACATCCTGTTACCTGTGGTGAGAAGGTCCACTTGGTATGCTAGGCCAGAGGCAGTTTGCAAGCAATACTCTGCAGCCAATGTACCAAAGAGCGAACTGAGGCTGTGGAGATCATTCTAAAGATTAGAGAAACATCACTAGATGATGACCAGCTGGGAGACTGCTCTTTTCAGACAAGGAAGGTACCTCCGATAAACGTCAATGCCACGAAATTGACAGAATTAGTTAACTTGAGTTCGAAGTCTTGGAGCCACCACTGACAACATGTATAACAAACAAAGATTTAACACAACTTAAAGAGGCCCCAATGCAAGTGCCAAAGTGGCCTTCTCACGCTCAGAGTGTGGAGAGATGTGTGAAAATGGTCACAGAAGCAGCTAGTCAAGTTTACAGTCACGAGAGGCGAGAAGGCTACATCAGAGCGCAAGTAGCAAGCCGAATGCTGATGTCAAGGAACCGCAGCAAAAAGGACATGACTGCATTGGTTACTTTCAAATAAAGACTCTGAATGATATCTTATTGCCACTTTAAATGTTGATAGGATGTTTGCGCACATTTGTTATTTTGTTACGAATTTACGGAAAAATGGAATTTTTGAATTAAAATTGATGTAGGTAGGAGATATTTTTATTGTTTTTGAAGCAAGGATACTATTTTGTATGCCAAATGATTACATTAAATTGCTACCAAATCACATGATTTTCAATTTAGTCATTTCACCACCAAAATTGACACACCCTACTGCAGCACCATAAACTCGTCCCGGAATGCACTCCACACTCCCTCAACATCGCCGCCGACCTCTAACCCCATCTCACCTACGCTATCCCGGAGGCTCACAAAGTCCGCCCGCCGGAGATCGAGCTTACTGCCCCTCGAGTTACTACGCTTCACCCGAGGGACGCACACACGGAACCTAATCAGACCGTGATCACTCCCGCCCAACGATTCGTCAACGGTGAGGCCAGTGACGAGGTTGTCTTCGGTCGTGAATACTAAGTCTAGAACGCTTTCGCTTCGTGTAGGCTCAATGACCCACTGAGTGAGGAAGTTCTCATCAGCAAAGTCAACTAGCCTCCTCCCTTCAGCATCAGCAGTCCTGTCTTCCCACTTTATGCCGCGACAGTTGAAGTCTCCTTAAACTACACACACCCTATCCCCCAGCAGGCTACGGAGTTCGGTGTACAGGGCTGTATCCTCCTCGAGGAGGAGATGCGGAGGTCTGTACACCAAGATTAACCTATAGTTCGTCCCTCCCACGTTCAGATCGACGCCAAGCAGCTACCGTTCCGACCGGAACTGGCAGTCAACCGGACTCAACGTGTCCCTGATGTATATCAGTACCCTTCCCCCATCCCCACGGGTGCGGTCTTTGCGAAACATTCTATACCCAGGAATTTCAAACTCCCCAACGTAGTCCCTACGATCAGTATGAATCCAGGACTCGGTGATAGCAACGATATCCTGGTATTCTGATGCAAAGAGCGTCCGTAGCTCGCAAAACTTATTCCTAATCGACCTAGCGTTAAAAAGCATTGCACGGAGGGAGCCTTCCCTATTCTGACTGCCCCCTAGCACGACCCGTTTCCCGAACAGCCAGGGCTGTCGGGAGTTGCAGAGCCCCTCACCAACGAGGTGGCAACTTCCGCAGGAGGCTGAGCCCCCTCCAACGAGGAAGGAGGGTCACCCACCTGGACGCACCCTTCAGTTGAAGGTACGTCCATCACCGGCTCAACATCACCTCTCTCCGGTGGGGGCCCATCATCAATCCTCGGACTTGATTGACCTCACCATATGGTATAGGTGCCGGTCAAGCAGTGTGCCTAGGACACGTTTACCCTTGACATTGAGGTGGACACCATCCCTCTGATACAGGTCCCACCTACCCGAAAATGCGTCGAACGGGTCAACAAACCTCACGCCCAGCGGGACGCACAAGTCTTGCACCCTCTCGTTGATGCCAATCACCTTACTGAGCGCGTGGTCACTGGCATTCATCCGCGGTAAAATACCCATCAACATTCCCCTGTCTGTCTTAAGTTTTAGATCATCCGCAAGAGACATGATCTCGGTGATGATCCCTTCCGTTGAACCTACCCTACCGCCTTTGAGGAACAAGTCGTTGCCACCAGCATGGACAACGATCGCAGTCCTCCGACTAGCCACGCGCACCTTATCTAATTCCTTCCTTATGTGCGCCGTTCCCAGACCGGGTAAGCACCTTACCTTCCTCCTGTCTCGGTTTGCAGAAGCAAAGTACTTCTCCTGGCCCCTAATCTGCGAGTCCCCAATTAAAACGGTGTCTTCCTCCTTCGCGCACAGGAGACTAAAGCGGTTGGAGGTCCTGACAGGGGCAACAGGAGTCTCGGGCTTAGGCTTAGCAGCCTTCTTGCCCGAGACCTTTCGATACCCGTCGCCACCCATAGACTCGGCCGCACTTACACCACCCGACCCACCCCGACCGGCAGCTACATCCTTCGGCTTCGTTGGGTCATCAGTAGGCCCCTTCCCACCCTTTTTCTTTATCGGCCCCTTCCCACCCTTTTCTATCAGCCCCTTCTTTACGCCCTCCACCTTACGCCGGGGTTCCACGCATTCCACGTGGGTCGCTGGCGATTCCTGACACTGATTTAGGACCCTGGCCCCCGGTTGCACCTCTACCCTTTCTCCGCGGTCCCGAGCTCTGTCCATTCCATCGCTGGCCCGCCTTTCCACGGCAGCTATCCTATCCTGAATGAGCTCCGGGTTGGAGGGAGGCGCAGCCTCGTCAGTGACCGCCGCACCTCCAACAGCCGATCTGGACGACTCGAGCCGCCGGACCCTCTCCTCCAGCTTCAAGTAAAACTGCATGAGTTCACAAAAGCGGCACATGCTGTTGTTGATCTTCTCGAAGCAGGCTTCTTTGAAGTTCGTCACCCACTAGTTTACTTCACACCTCGCACATTCAGCCTTCAGTTTCTGCGGTCCAGTCATTGTAATTTTTTTTTTTTTTCGAATTCTGAATACTCTGAATAAATAAAGCGTTCTAGCAATGAAAATATCAAAAACGTTCTGACCAGTATATAAAAAAGGAGGGGGGTGAATTCTTCCCGCGCGTAGACGCATCCACCTATTTGCAAGTGATGGTAATCCCTTCCAGAAGACTACACCTCTCGTTGCTGCCGCACCGACCAAAGGTCTCCCCAGGGCCGGACAGTCCCAAACGTGTCGTAGCTACCAACTGACAAACACTCGCGACGCAGGCGTCACGGATTTCCCGCCAGGAGCGACAGCGAGATGCAGCCCCTTACTAAGTCTTACTAGTCACTCACAAGCAGCAAGAGTCTTAGAATCCAGTGTTCAAGGGATATCCCACCAGACCCAGAGGCTACGCCAGAGACTTTACGCTGGCCTGGAAGCCAGCTGGGTAGTAAAGCTCTCTCACCTCAGAGCAGTACAGCCAAGCACCACCAATTGGTCACCAAAGAACGGTCGCAGGGGGCTCGTCAGGCCATTACGCGTTAGGAATGAGAGAGAGAGAGAGAGTTACAAGGAGTTACAAGGAAAAGAAGTACCTCAAAAGGCCTTGCGGCCCATACCGAGGAGGTACCAATGGCAACGGGTGCCACGGAAAATTTTCTACACCCTCAAATAGTGTGCAAGATTTGGTCTAACCTGTTCTTGAAATGATCCACAGAGGAACTGTTCACAACTCCTGAGGGTAACCTGTTCCACGTGTCACAGATCTTATACGTAAAGTAATTCCCACACACACTAGTCCTAAACCGCTTCAAATCCAACTTCCAGCAATTGTTGCGAGTTGGGTTCTCATTTAAACTAAACATGCTTCTAAAATCGACACCGTTGAACCCGCGTAAGAGATTGAAAACCTCGATCAGTTGACCGCGCAGCCTCCGAGTTTCCAGCGAAAACAAGTTCAGGGCGCGTAACCGTCGATTGTAGCCCAAATGCCTAACGGAAGGGATTAACTTTGTGGCCCTCGCCTGCACTCGCTCCAGCCTCTCAATATCTTTCCTGAGGGTGGGCGACCAGAACTGCACAGCATACTCCAGGTGCGGCCGAACCAGGGAATTGTACAGAGAGAGCACAATCTCCTTGTTCCGAAACTGAAATTGCCTCCTGATATAACCCAACAGCTTCTGGGCTTTCTTTTCCACCTCTACGCACTGTTTCGTAAACTTAAGGTCGCTGCTAATTAGCACACCCAAGTCCTTTTCCAAATCAGTCGCCTCGATATTACTCCCCAACATCGAGTAGTCCGACTTGGGATTGGCGTAGCCAATGTGCATCACTTTGCATTTACCCAAGTTAAACGGCATTTGCCATTTTTCGGACCACTCTCCTATCCTACCTAGGTCCGCACGCAGTTCCTCGATCGCTTCGGGCGTCCCAACATTGGCCCCAAGCTTGGTGTCATCAGCGAATTTGGCGATCCGACTGACGATGCCACCGTCGATATCATTTATGTAAATGATAAACAACAGCGGCCCCAAAACGGAACCCTGAGGAACCCCACTAGTGACCGAGGCCCAACCCGAACTAACCCCTTTAATTACAACCCTCTGCCGCCTATTCTTCAGCCAGTTTTCAATCCACCTACCTACTTCCCCACCGATACCCAGCGCGCGCACTTTCGCCATTAGCCGGCGGTGAGGTACCTTATCAAAGGCTTTCTGAAAGTCGAGATAAAGTATATCAATCGCCCTACTCTTATCATACTCACTCAACATGACGTGGAAAAACTCGAGCAAGTTGGTGAGACACGACCTATGCCGTCTAAACCCATGTTGGGAGTCCCCAAGCAGCTTGTAGGAATCCAAATGGTCAACGATCCTATCCGCTATTATCCCCTCTAATAATTTACCTACAACTGAAGTGAGACTAATGGGACGATAGTTCCCTGGACTTTCGTGATCCCCTTTCTTAAAGATAGGGGTCACGTTGGCTTCCCTCCAGTCACCAGGCACCTGGCCCGTCTCCAACGATTTGTTGAAGACTGTAGCCAGGTGGGGAGCCACCTGGTCGCGCACCTCCCGCAACACTCTGGGGAGAAACTGGTCTGGCCCAGGAGCCTTAAACGCGCTCAGTTTGTCTATTCTATCGGCAACGACTGTCGCGGTACATCGAACACTATCCAGGCCAGCACCTTCGTGCCTCACGCCTGGCTCGGGGATGATGCGGGTGAACACTCCCGCAAAGTACTCATTAAGCACATTGGCGATGTCCGCAGAAGCCGCTTCGGTCCTTTAACGGACTATCATGCTTCTAATGGGCTTTCTACTATTAACATAACTGAAGAACTCCTTAGGGTTCCCCTTGCAGAGGCTTGCCACCCGTAGTTCTTCGTTACGTTTCGCTAGTCTAACCTTCGCCTTCACTTCCCTACACAGGCGGACATACGCTTCAGTGTTCTCATGGGAACGATTGGCCTTCGCCCTCCTATACGCTACTTTCCTATTTCGGATAGCCGAAGCGATGTCACGATTGAACCACTTAGGCTGCGTTGAAGCAGGGGTGACCGGTTTTGAGGGTATGGCAGCAGACTGCAGCACCATAAACTCGTCCCGGAATGCACTCCACACTCCCTCAACATCGCCGCCGACCTCTAACCCCATCTCACCTACGCTATCCCTGAGGCTAACAAAGTCCGCCCGCCGGAGATCGAGCTTACTGCCTCTCGAGTTACTACGCTTCACCCGAGGGACGCACACACGGAACCTAATCAGACCGTGATCACTCCCGCCCAACGATTCGTCAACGGTGAGGCCAGTGACGAGGTTGTCTTCGGTCGTGAATACTAAGTCTAGAACGCTTTCGCCTCGTGTAGGCTCATTGACCCACTGAGTGAGGAAGTTCTCATCAGCAAAGTCAACTAGCCTCCTCCCTTCAGCATCAGCAGTCCTGTCTTCCCACTTTATGCCGCGACAGTTGAAGTCTCCTAAAACTACACACACCCTATCCCCTAGCAGGCTACTGAGTTCGGTGTACAGGGCTGTATCCTCCTCGAGGAGGAGATGCGGAGGTCTGTACACCAAGATTAACCTATAGTTCGTCCCTCCCACGTTCAGATCGACGCCAAGCAGCTCCCGTTCCGACCGGAACTGGCAGTCAACCGGACTCAACGTGTCCCTGACGTATATTAGTACCCCACCCCCCTCCCCACGGGTGCGGTCTTTGCGAAACATTCTATACCCGGGAATTTCGAACTCCCCAACGTAGTCCCTACGATCAGTATGAATCCAGGATTCGGTGATAGCAACGATATCCTGGTATTCTGATGCTAAGAGCCCGTAGCTTGCAAAACTTGTTCCTAATCGACCTAGCATTTAAAAGCATTGCACAGAGGGAGCCTTCCCTATTCTGACCGCCCCCTAGCACGACCCGTTTCCCGAACAGCCAGGGCTGTCGGGAGTTGAAGAGCCCCTCACTAACGAGGGGGCAACTTCCGCAGGAGCCTGAGCCCCCTCCAACGTGGAAGGAGGGTCACCCACCTGTACCTGGACGCACCCTTCAGTTGAAGGTACGTCCGCCACCGGCTCATCATCATCCCTCCCCGGTGGGGGCCCATCATCTCTCCCGGACTCGACCTCACCATTCTGTATAGGTGCCGGTCGAGCAGCGCGCCTAGCACACCTTTACCCTTGTTATTGAGGTGGACACCATCCCTCTGGTAAAGGTCCCACCTACCCGAAAATGCGTCGAAGGGGTCAATAAACCTCACGCCCAGCGGGACGCACAAGTCTTGCACCCTCTCGTTGATGCCAATGACCTTACTGAGTGCGTGGTCACTGGCATTCATTCGCGGTAAAATACCCATTAACATTCCCCTGTCTGTCTTCAGTTTTAGATCATCCGCAAGAGACATGATCTCGGTGATGATCCCTTCCGTAAGACCTACCCTACCGCCTTTGAGGAACAGGTCGTTGCCACCAGCGTGGACAACGATCGCAGTCCTCCGACTAGCCACGCGCACCTTCTCCACCTCCTTCCTTAAGTGCGCCGTTCAACGACCGGGTAAGCACCTTACCTTCCTCCTGTCTCGGTTTGCAGAAGCAAAGTACTTCTCCTGGCCCCTGATTCTGCGAGTCCCCAATCAAAACGGTGTCTTCCTCCTTCGAGCACAGGAGACTAAAGCGGTTGGAGGTCCTGACAGGGGCAACTGGGGTCTCAGGCTTCGGCTTCGCAGCCTTCTTGCCCGAGACCTTTCGAAACCCGTCGCCACCCACAGACGCAGTTACACCAGTCGACTCACCCCGACCGGCAGCTACATCCTTCGGTTTCTTTGGGCCATCAGTATGCCCCTTCCCACCCTTTTTCTTTATCTGCCCCTTCCCACCCTTCTCTATCGACCCCTTCCCACCCTTCTCTATCGACCCCTTCCCACCCTTCTCTCTCAGCCCCTTCTTTACGCCCTCCACCTTGCGCCGCGGTTCCGTGCATTCCACGTGGCTCGCTGGCGATTCTTCACACTGATTTTGTACCCTAGTCCCCGGTTGCACCTCTACCCTTTCTCCGCGGTCCCGAGCTCTGTCCAGTCCATCGCTAGACCGCCTTTCCATGGCAGCTATCCTATCAATGAGCTCCAGGGTGGAGGGCGCAGCCGCATCAGAGACCGCCGCACCTCCAACAGCCGGTCTGAACGACTCGAGCCGCCGGACCCTCTCCTCTAGCTTCTCGTAAAACCGCATGAGTTCGCAAAAGCGGCACATGCTGGAGTGGTTGATCTTCGCGAAGCAGGCTTCTTTGAAGTTCGTCACCCACTGGTTTACTTCACACCTCGCACATTCAGCCTTCAGTTTCTGCGGTCCAGTCATTGTAACTTATTTTTTTCGAACTCTGAATACTCTGAATAGGATAAAACGTTCTAGCAATATATAAAAAAGGAGGGGGAGGGGGGTGAATTCTTCCCGCGCGTAGACGCATCCACCTATTTGCAAGTGACATTCATCCCTTCCAGAAGACTACACCTCTCGCTGCTGCCGCACCGACCAAAGGTCTCCCCAGGGCCGGACAGTCCCAAACGTGTCGCAGCTACCAACTGACAAACACTCGCGACGCAGGCGTCACGGATTTCCCGCCAGGAGCGACAGCGAGATGCAGCCCCTTACTAAGTCTTACTAGTCACTCACAAGCGGCCAGACTCTTAGAATCCAGTGTTCAAGGGATATCCCACCAGACCCAGAGGCTACGCCCGAGACTTTACGCTGGCCTGGCAGCCAGCTGGGCAGTAAAGCTCTCTCACCTCAGAGCAGTACAGCCAATCACCATCAATTGGTCACCAAAGAACGGTCGCAGGGGGCTGGTCAGGCCATTACGCGTTAGGAATGGGCTTAACGGGGCACTAGCCACACTCCATTCATCGCGCCCCTACGCCTGGGACCCCTCCATCCCAGTCTCTCACAACCTACGAGCGTTAAATGGCGTTATTTATAGAGGTTCCAAAGCCTCTCTTCCCACGCATGAGGTAGCAGTAGGGTCCTAATAGTAAAAGAAGAGAAAAAGACTTAATACTAAAAGATTTTTTTTTTTCCGTCAGGGGAGAACATCCTTAACGTAAGCTAAAAGGACAGAGTAGGGATAGGATGGGGTCCTAGTAACCCACGGGACAGGATTGTACAACATACTTCACCCGCCCTCCCGAAAGAGAGAGAGAACCTAAATGAACTGGCAGCCAATTTCTCTAGAAACCCACGACTCGGGACCGGAGAGAGAGAGAGAGAGAGGGAGTTACAAGGACAAGAGGAAGCCTCAAAGACCTTTTGGTCCACTCTGGGAGGTTCCTCTTATTAAAAGTTTATTTTTCTTTCAACTATCCTAGCAGTAGTAGAAAACTGGATAGAAAAGTAGAAGGCTCTCTCCCGACCCTCCGCTCCCTCTCTGCCAGAGGCAGGTACGGAAAAAGGTTGCAGAAAATACCTTGACCCTGGAAAAGTAGCCAAGGAAATTTTACAGGAAAGTGGAGAAATATAAATAGCTCTATATTTAGCTTGCTCACAGAGACACCGTGCAAGCGAACTCCAGCAGAGTTTTCTTATGTTTTAATCTTAAACTATGAGAGTATTCAGTACTTTGTCTAGCCTATTTTTAAACACATTTACACTTTGACTGGAAACAACCTCTGAGGGAAGTTGGTTCCAGATATTAACTATTTTATAGGAAAAGAAATTTCCGCAGACAGAGGTCCTAAATGTCTTTAGTTCCAGTTTAAACCCATTATTTCTTGGCATTAAGTGAGAATAAGTTTCTGTAATCTACCCTGTCTATTCCTTTGAGCATCTTGAAGACTTGAATAAGCTGACCCCGCAACCTCCTCATCTCTAAGCTAAACAGATTTAGGCACTCCAATCTCCGTTGGTAGCTTTGCATTCTCATTGAAAGGATCAATTTTGTAGCCCTTGCTTGTACTCTTTCTAACCTTTCTATATCCTTCCTGAGGGATGGAGACCAAAACTGCGCACAGTATTCTAGTTGAGGTCTGACTAGAGAATTATAAAGAGACATTACAGTCTCCTTGTTCCAAGAGAGAGAGAGAGAGAGAGAGAGAGAGAGAGAGAGAGAGAGAGAGAGTTACAAGGAGTTACAAGGAGTTACAAGGAAAAGAAGTACCTCAAAAGGCCTTGCGGCCCATACCGAGGAGGTACCAATGGCAACGGGTGCCAGGGAAAATTTTGTCTTTCAACTATGCTAGCAGTAGTAGAAAACTGGATAGAAAAGTAGAAGGCTCTCTCCCCACCCTCCGCTCCCTCCCTGCCAGAGGCAGGTACGGAAAAAGGTTGAAGAAAATACCTTGACCCTGGAAAAGTAGCCAAGGAAATTTTACAGGAAAGTGGAGAATATATAAATAGCTCTATATTTAGCTTGCTCACAGAGACCGAGCAAGCGAACTCCTGCAGAGTTTTCTGAGGTTTTAATCTTAAACTATGAGTGTGTTCAGTACTTTGTCTAGCCTATTTTTAAACAGATTTACACTTTGACTGGAAACAACCTCAGGGAAGTTGGTTCCAGATATTAACTATTTTATAGGAAAAGAAATTTCCGCAGACTGAGGTCCTAAATGTCTTTACACACTCAAATAGTGTGCAAGATTTCGTCTACCCTTTTCTTGAACTGATCCACAGAGGAACTGTTCACAACTTCGAAGGTAACCTGTTCCATGTGTCACAGATCTTATACGTAAATAATTCCCACACACACTAGTCCTAAACCGTTTCAAATCCAACTTCCAACCATTGTTGCGAGTTGGGTTATCATTTAAACTAAACATACTTCTAAAATCGACATCGTTGAACCCTCGTAAGAGCTTGAAAACCTCGATCAGTTGACCGCGCAGCCTCCGAGTTTCAAGCGAAAACAAGTTCAGGGCGCGTAACCGTCGATTGTAGCAATATGCCTAACGGAAGGGATTAACTTTGTGGCCCTCGCCTGCACTCGCTCCAGCCTCTCAATATCTTTCCTGAGGGTGGGCGACCAGAACTGCACAGCATACTCCAGGTACGGCCGAACAAGGGAATTGTACAGTGAGAGCACAATCTCCTTGTTCCGAAACTGAAATTGCCTCCTGATATAACCCAATAGTTTCTGGGCTTTCTTTTCCACCTCTACACACTGTTTCGTAAACTTAAGGTCGCTGCTAATTAGCACACCCAAGTCCTTTTCTAAATCAGTCACCTCGATATTACTGCCCAACATCGAGTAGTCCGACTTGGGATTGGCGTAGCCAATGTGCATCACTTTGCATTTACCCAAGTTAAACGGCATTTGCCATTTTTCGGACCACTCTCCTATCCTACCTAGGTCCGCACGCAGTTCCTCGATCGCTTCGGGCGTCCCAACATTGGCCCCAAGCTTGGTGTCATCAGCGAATTTGGCGATCCGACTGACGATGCCACCGTCGATATCATTTATGTAAATGGTAAACAACAGTGGCCCCAAAACGGAACCCTGAGGAACCCCACTAGTGACCGAGGCCCAACCCGAACTAGCCCCTTTAATTACACCCTCTGCCGCCTATTCCTTAGCCAGTTTTCAATCCACCTACCTATTTCCCCACCGATACCCAGCGCGCGCACTTTCGCCATTAGCCGGCGGTGAGGTACCTTATCAAAGGCTTTCTGAAAGTCGAGATAAAGTATATCAATCGCCCTATTCTTATCATACTCACTCAACATGACGTGGAAAAACTCGAGCAAGTTGGTGAGACACGACCTATGCCGTCTAAACCCATGTTGGGAGTCCCCACGCAGCTTGTAGGAATCCAATGGTCAACGATCCTATCAGCTATTATCCCTCTAATAATTTACCTACAACTGAAGTGAGACTAATGGGACGATAGTTCCCTACTTTCGTGATCCCTTTCTTAAAGATAGGGGTCACGTTGGCTTCCCTCCAGTCACCAGGCACCTGGCCCATCTCCAACGATTTGTTGAAGACTGTAGCCAGGTGGGGAGCCACCTGGTAGCGCACTTCTCGCAACACTCTGGGGAGAAACTGGTCTGGCCCAGGAGCCTTAAACGCGCTCAGTTTGTCTATTCTATCGGCGATGACTGTCGCGGTACATCGAACACTATCCAGGCCAGCACCTTCGTGCCTCACGCCTGGCTCGGGGATGACGCGGGTATCCTCCCTGGTGAACACTCCCGAAAGTACTCATTAAGCACATTAGCGATGTTCGCGTCGGAGGTCCGCAGAACGCCGCTTCGGTCCTTTAGTGGACCTATCATGCTTCTAATGGGCTTTCTACTATTAACATAACCGAAGAACTCCTTAGGGTTCCCCTTGCAGAGGCTTGCCACCCGTAGTTCTTCGTTACGTTTCGCTAGTCTAACCTTCGCCTTCACTTCCCTACACAGGCGGACATACGCTTCAGTGTTCTCGTGGGAACGATTGGCCTTCGCCCTCCTATACGCTAATTTCTATTTGGATAGCCGAAGCGATGTCACGATTGAACCACTTAGGCTGCGTTGAAGCAGGGGTGACCGGTTTTGAGGGTATGGCAGCAGACTGCAGCACCATAAACTCGTCCCGGAATGCACTCCACACCCGCTCAACATCGCCGCCGACCTCTAACCCCATCTCACCTACGCTATCCCTGAGGCTAACAATGTCCGCCCCGGAGATCGAGCTTACTGCCTCTCGAGTTACTACGCTTCACCCGAGGGACGCACACGGAACCTAATCAGACCCGTGATCACTCCCGCCCAACGATTCGTCAACGGTGAGGCCAGTGACGAGGTTGTCTTCGGTCGTGAATACTAAGTCTAGAACGCTTTCGCCTCGTGTAGGCTCGTTGACCCACTGAGTGAGGAAGTTCTCATCAGCAAAGTCAACTAGCCTCCTCCCTTCAGCATCAGCAGTCCTGTCTTCCACTTTATGCCGCGACAGTTGAAGTCTCCTAAACTACACACACCCTATCCTAGCAGGCTACTGAGTTCGGTGTACAGGGCTGTATCCTCCTCGAGGAGGAGATGCGGAGGTCTGTACACCAAGATTAACCTATAGTTCGTCCCCCCACGTTCAGATCGACACCAAGCAGCTCCCGTTCCGACCGGAACTGGCAGTCAACCGGACTCAATGTGTCCCTGACGTATATTAGTACCCCACCCACCTCCCCACGGGTGCGGTCTTTGCGAAACATTCTATACCCGGGAATTTCGAACTCCCCAACGTAGTCCCTACGATCAGTATGAATCCAGGACTCGGTGATAGCAACGATATCCTGGTATTCTGATGCTAAGAGCGCCCGTAGCTCGCAAAACTTGTTCCTAATTGACCTAGCATTAAAAAGCATTGCACGGAGGGAGCCTTTCCTATTCTGACCGCCCCCTGAGAGAGAGAGAGAGAGAGAGAGAGAGAGAGAGAGAGAGAGAGAGAGAGAGAGAGAGAGAAGTACCTCAAAAGGCCTTGCGGCTCATACCGAGGAGGAACCAATGGCAACGGGTGCCAGGGAAAATTTTGTAAAAGTTTATTTTTCTTTCAACTATCCTAGCAGTAGTAGAAAACTGGATAGAAAAGTAGAAGGCTCTCCCCCTACCCTCCGCTCCCTCCCTGCCAGAGGCAGGTACGGAGAAAGGTTGAAGAAAATACCTTGACCCTGGAAAAGTAGCCAAGGAAATTTTACAGGAAAGTGGAGAATATATAAATAGCTCTATATTTAGCTTGCTCACAGAGACACCGAGCAAGCGAACTCCTGCAGAGTTTTCTGAGGTTTTAATCTTAAACTATGAGTGTGTTCAGTACTTTGTCTAGCCTATTTTTAAACAGATTTACACTTTGACTGGAAACAACCTCTGAGGGAAGTTGGTTCCACATATTAACTATTTTATAGGAAAAGAAATTTCCGCAGACTGAGGTCCTAAATGTCTTTACACACTCAAATAGTGTGCAAGATTTCGTCTACCCTTTTCTTGAACTGATCCACAGAGGAACTGTTCACAACTTCCGAAGGTAACCTGTTCCATGTGTCACAGATCTTATACGTAAAGTAATTCCCACACACACTAGTTCTAAACCGTTTCAAAATTCAAATCCAAGAGAGAGAGAGAGAGAGAGAGAGAGAGAGAGAGGAGAGAGAGAGAGAGAGAGAGTTACAAGGAGTTACAAGGAAAAGAAGTACCTCAAAAGGCCTTGCGGCCCATACCGAGGAGGTACCAATGGCAACGGGTGCCAGGGAAAATTTTGTGAAAGTTTATTTTTCTTTCAACTATCCTAGCAGTAGTAGAAAACTGGATAGAAAAGTAGAAGGCTCTCTCCCCACCCTCCACTCCCTCCCTGCCAGAGGCAGGTACGGAAAAAGGTTGAAGAAAATACCTTGACCCTGGAAAAGTAGCCAAGGAAATTTTACAGGAAAGTGGAGAATATATAAATAGCTCTATATTTAGCTTGCTTACAGAGACACTGAGCAAGCGAACTCCTGCAGAGTTTTCTGAGGTTTTAATTTTAAACTATGAGTGTGTTCAGTACTTTGTCTAGCCTTTTTAAACAGATTTACACTGACTGGAAACAACCTCTGAGGGAAGTTGGTTCCAGATATTAACTATTTTATAGGAAAAGAAATTTCCGCAGACTGAGGTCCTAAATGTCTTTACACACTCAAATAGTGTGCAAGATTTCGTCTACCCTTTTCTTGAACTGATCCACAGAGGAACTGTTCACAACTTCCGAAGGTAACCTGTTCCATGTGTCACAGATCTTATACGTAAAGTAATTCCCACACACACTAGTCCTAAACCGTTTCAAATCCAACTTCCAACCATTGTTGCGAGTTGGGTTATCATTTAAACTAAACATACTTCTAAAATCGACATCGTTGAACCCGCGTAAGAGCTTGAAAACCTCGATCAGTTGACCGCGCAGCCTCCGAGTTTCAAGCGAAAACAAGTTCAGGGCGCGTAACCGTCGATTGTAGCCCATATGCCTAACGGAAGGGATTAACTTTGTGGCCCTCGCCTGCACTCGCTCCAGCCTCTCAATATCTTTCGTGAGGGTGGGCGACCAGAACTGCACAGCATACTCCAGGTGCGGCCGAACAAGGGAATTGTACAGTGAGAGCACAGTCTCCTTGTTCCGAAACTGAAATTGCCTCCTGATATAACCCAATAGTTTCTGGGCTTTCTTTTCCACCTCTACACACTGTTTCGTAAACTTAAGGTCGCTGCTAATTAGCACACCCAAGTCCTTTTCTAAATCAGTCACCTCGATATTACTACCCAACATCGAGTAGTCCGACTTGGGATTGGCGTAGCCAATGTGCATCACTTTGCATTTACCCAAGTTAAACGGCATTTGCCATTTTTCGGACCACTCTCCTATCCTACCTAGGTCCGCACGCAGTTCCTCGATCGCTTCGGACGTCCCAACATTGGCCCCAAGCTTGGTGTCATCAGCGAATTTGGCGATCCGACTGACGATGCCACCGTCGATATCATTTATGTAAATGATAAACAACAGCGGCCCAAAACGGAACCCTGAGGAACACCACTAGTGACCGAGGCCCAACCCGAACTAGCCCCTTTAATTACAACCCTCTGCCGCCTATTCTTCAGCCAGTTTTCAATCACATACCCACCCACCCTATTTCCCCACCGATACCCAGCGCGCGCACTTTCGCCATTAGCCGGCGGTGAGGTACCTTATCAAAGGCTTCTGAAAGTCGAGATAAAGTATATCAATCGCCCTACTCTTATCGTACTCACCCAACATGACGTGGAAAAACTCGAGCAAGTTGGTGAGACACGACCTATGCCGTCTAAACCCATGTTGGGAGTCCCCAAGCAGCTTGTAGGAATCCAAATGGTCAACGATCCTATCCGCTATTATCCCCTCTAATAATTTACCTACAACTGAAGTGAGACTAATGGGACGATAGTTCCCTGGACTTTCGTGATCCCCTTTCTTAAAGATAGGGGTCACGTTGGCTTCCCTCCAGTCACCAGGCACCTGGCCAGTCTGCAACGATTTGTTGAAGACTGTAGCCAGGTGGGGAGCCACCTGGTCGCGCACCTCCCGCAACACTCGGGGGAGAAACTGGTCTGGCCCAGGAGCCTTAAACGCGCTCAGTTTGTCTATTCTATCGGCAACGACTGTCGCGGTACATCGAACATTATCCAGGCCAGCACCTTCGTGCCTCACACCTGGCTCGGGGATGATGCGGGTGTCCTCCCTGGTGAACACTCCCGCAAAGTACTCATTAAGCACATTGGCGATGTCCGCGTCCGAGGTCCGCAGAACGCCGCTTCCGTCCTTTAACGGACCTATCATGATTCTAATGGGCTTTCTACTATTAACATAACTGAAGAACTCCTTAGGGTTCCCCTTGCAGAGGCTTGCCACCCGTAGTTCTTCGTTACGTTTCGCTAGCCTAACCTTCGCCTTCACTTCAATACACAGGCGGACATACGCTAAAGTGTTCTCATGGGAACGATTGGCCTTCGCCCTCCTATACGCTACTTTCCTATTTCGGATAGCCGAAGCGATGTCACGATTGAACCACTTAGGCTGCGTTGAAGCAGGGGTGACCGGTTTTGAGGGTATGGCAGCAGACTGCAGCACCATAAACTCGTCCCGGAATGCACTCCACACTCCCTCAAGAGAGAGAGAGAGAGAGAGAGAGAGAGAGAGAGGAGAGAGTTACAAGGAAAAGAAGTACCTCAAAAGGCCTTGCGGCCCATACCGAGGAGGTACCAATGGCAACGGGTGCCAGGGAAAATTTTGTAAAAGTTTATTTTTCTTTCAACTATCCTAGCAGTAGTAAAAACTGGATAGAAAAGTAGAAGGCTCTCTCCCCACCCTCCGCTCCCTCCCTGCCAGAGGCAGGTACGGAAAAAGGTTGAAGAAAATACCTTGACCCTGGAAAGGTAGCCAAGGAAATTTTACAGGAAAGTGGAGAATATATAAATAGCTCTATATTTAGCTTGCTCACAGAGACACTGAGCAAGCGAACTCCTGCAGAGTTTTCTGAGGTTTTAATCTTAAACTATGAGTGTGTTCAGTACTTTGTCTAGCCTATTTTTAAACACATTTACACTTTGACTGGAAACAACCTCGAGGGAAGTTGGTTCCAGATATAACTATTTTATAGGAAAAGAAATTTCCGCAGAGTGAGGTCCTAAATGTCTTTACACACTCAAATAGTGTGCAAGATTTCGTCTACCCTTTTCTTGAACTGATCCACAGAGGAACTGTTCACAACTTCCGAAGGTAACCTGTTCCATGTGTCACAGATCTTATACGTAAAGTAATTCCCACACACACTAGTCCTAAACCGTTTCAAATCCAACTTCCAACCATTGTTGCGAGTTGGGTTATCATTTAAACTAAACATACTTCTAAAATCGACATCGTTGAACCCGCGTAAGAGCTTGAAAACCTCGATCAGTTGACCGCGCAGCCTCCGAGTTTCAAGCGAAAACAAGTTCAGGGCGCGTAACCGTCGATTGTAGCCCATATGCCTAACGGAAGGGATTAACTTTGTGGCCCTCGCCTGCACTCGCTCCAGCCTCTCAATATCTTTCCTGAGGGTGGGCGACCAGAACTGCACAGCATACTCCAGGTGCGGCAGAACAAGGGAATTGTACAGTGAGAGCACAATCTCCTTGTTCCGAAACTGAAATTGCCTCCTGAGAGAGAGAGAGAGAGAGAGAGAGAGAGAGAGAGAGAGAGAGAGAGAGAGAGAGAGAGAGAGAGAGTTACAAGAAGTTACAAGGAAAAGAAGCACCTCAAAAGGCCTTGCGGCCCATACCGAGGAGGTACCAATGGCAACGGGTGCCAGGGAAAATTTTGTACACACTCAAATAGTGTGCAAGATTTGGTCTAACCTTTTCTTGAACTGATCCACCGAGGAACTGTTCCTGTTATTAAAAGTTTATTTCTTTCAACTATCCTAGCAGTAGTAGAAAACTGGATAGAAAAGTAGAAGGCTCTCTCCCCACCCTCCGCTCCCTCCCTGCCAGAGGCAGGTACGGAAAAAGGTTGAAGAAAATACCTTGACCCTGGAAAAGTAGCCAAGGAAATTTTACAGGAAAGTGGAGAATATATAAATAGCTCTATATTTAGCTTGCTTACAGAGACACTGAGCAAGCGAACTCCTGCAGAGTTTTCTGAGGTTTTAATCTTAAACTATGAGTGTGTTCAGTACTTTGTCTAGCCTATTTTTAAACAGATTTACACTGACTGGAAACAACCTCTGAGGGAAGTTGGTTCCAGATATTAACTATTTTATAGGAAAGAAATTTCCGCAGACTGAGGTCCTAAATGTCTTTACACACTCAAATAGTGTGCAAGATTTCGTCTACCCTTTTTTTGAACTGATCCACAGAGGAACTCTTCACAACTTCCGAAGGTAACCTGTTCCATGTGTCACAGATCTTATACGTAAAGTAATTCCCACACACACACTAGTCCTAAACCGTTTCAATCCAACTTCCAACCATTGTTGCGAGTTGGGTTATCATTTAAACTAAACATACTTCTAAAATCGACATCGTTGAACCCGCGTAAGAGCTTGAAAAGCTCGATCAGTTGACCGCGCAGCCTCCGAGTTTCAAGCGAAAACAAGTTCAGGGCGCGTAACCGTCGATTGTAGCCCATATGCCTAACGGAAGGGATTAACTTTGTGGCCCTCGCCTGCACTCGCTCCAGCCTCTCAATATCTTTCCTGAGGGTGGGCGACCAGAACTGCACAGCATACTCCAGGTGCGGCCGAACAAGGGAATTGTACAGTGAGAGCACAGTCTCCTTGTTCCGAAACTGAAATTGCCTCCTGATATAACCCAATAGTTTCTGGGCTTTCTTTTCCACCTCTACACACTGTTTCGTAAACTTAAGGTCGCTGCTAATTAGCACACCCAAGTCCTTTTCTAAATCAGTCACCTCGATATTACTACCCAACATCGAGTAGTCCGACTTGGGATTGGCGTAGCCAATGTGCATCACTTTGCATTTACCCAAGTTAAACGGCATTTGCCATTTTTCGGACCACTCTCCTATCCTACCTAGGTCCGCACGCAGTTCCTCGATCGCTTCGGCGTCCCAACATTGGCCCCAAGCTTGGTGTCATCAGCGAATTTGGCGATCCGACTGACGATGCCACCGTCGATATCATTTATGTAAATGATAAACAACAGCGGCCCAAAACGGAACCCTGAGGAACACCACTAGTGACCGAGGCCCAACCCGAACTAGCCCCTTTAATTACAACCCTCTGCCGCCTATTCTTCAGCCAGTTTTCAATCCACCTACCTATTTCCCCACCGATACCCAGCGCGCGCACTTTCGCCATTAGCCGGCGGTGAGGTACCTTATCAAAGGCTTTCTGAAAGTCGAGATAAAGTATATCAATCGCCCTACTCTTATCGTACTCACCCAACATGACGTGGAAAAACTCGAGCAAGTTGGTGAGACACGACCTATGCCGTCTAAACCCATGTTGGGAGTCCCCAAGCAGCTTGTAGGAATCCAAATGGTCAACGATCCTATCCGCTATTATCCCCTCTAATAATTTACCTACAACTGAAGTGAGACTAATGGACGATAGTTCCCTGGACTTTCGTGATCCCCTTTCTTAAAGATAGGGGTCACGTTGGCTTCCCTCCAGTCACCAGGCACCTGGCCCGTCTGCAACGATTTGTTGAAGACTGTAGCCAGGTGGGGAGCCACCTGGTCGCGCACCTCCCGCAACACTCGGGGGAGAAACTGGTCTGGCCCAGGAGCCTTAAACGCGCTGTTTGTCTATTCTATCGGCAACGACTGTCGCGGTACATCGAACATTATCCAGGCCAGCACCTTCGTGCCTCACACCTGGCTCGGGGATGATGCGGGTGTCCTCCCTGGTGAACACTCCCGCAAAGTACTCATTAAGCACATTGGCGATGTCCGCGTCCGAGGTCCGCAGAACGCCGCTTCCGTCCTTTAACGGACCTATCATGATTCTAATGGGCTTTCTACTATTAACATAACTGAAGAACTCCTTAGGGTTCCCCTTGCAGAGGCTTGCCACCCGTAGTTCTTCGTTACGTTTCGCTAGCCTAACCTTCGCCTTCACTTCCCTACACAGGCGGACATACGCTAAAGTGTTCTCATGGGAACGATTGGCCTTCGCCCTCCTATACGCTACTTTCCTATTTCGGATAGCCGAAGCGATGTCACGATTGAACCACTTAGGCTGCGTTGAAGCAGGGGTGACCGGTTTTGAGGGTATGGCAGCAGACTGCAGCACCATAAACTCGTCCCGGAATGCACTCCACACTCCCTCAAGAGAGAGAGAGAGAGAGAGAGAGAGAGAGAGAGAGAGAGAGAGTTACAAGGAAAAGAAGTACCTCAAAAGGCCTTGCGGCCCATACCGAGGAGGTACCAATGGCAACGGGTGCCAGGGAAAATTTTGTAAAAGTTTATTTTTCTTTCAACTATCCTAGCAGTAGTAGAAAACTGGATAGAAAAGTAGAAGGCTCTCTCCCCACCCTCCGCTCCCTCCCTGCCAGAGGCAGGTACGGAAAAAGGTTGAAGAAAATACCTTGACCCTGGAAAGGTAGCCAAGGAAATTTTACAGGAAAGTGGAGAATATATAAATAGCTCTATATTTAGCTTGCTCACAGAGACACTGAGCAAGCGAACTCCTGCAGAGTTTTCTGAGGTTTTAATCTTAAACTATGAGTGTGTTCAGTACTTTGTCTAGCCTATTTTTAAACACATTTACACTTTGACTGGAAACAACCTCTGAGGGAAGTTGGTTCCAGATATTAACTATTTTATAGGAAAAGAAATTTCCGCAGACTGAGGTCCTAAATGTCTTTACACACTCAAATAGTGTGCAAGATTTCGTCTACCCTTTTCTTGAACTGATCCACAGAGGAACTGTTCACAACTTCCGAAGGTAACCTGTTCCATGTGTCACAGATCTTATACGTAAAGTAATTCCCACACACACTAGTCCTAAACCGTTTCAAATCCAACTTCCAACCATTGTTGCGAGTTGGGTTATCATTTAAACTAAACATACTTCTAAAATCGACATCGTTGAACCCGCGTAAGAGCTTGAAAACCTCGATCAGTTGACCGCGCAGCCTCCGAGTTTCAAGCGAAAACAAGTTCAGGGCGCGTAACCGTCGATTGTAGCCCATATGCCTAACGGAAGGGATTAACTTTGTGGCCCTCGCCTGCACTCGCTCCAGCCTCTCAATATCTTTCCTGAGGGTGGGCGACCAGAACTGCACAGCATACTCCAGGTGCGGCAGAACAAGGGAATTGTACAGTGAGAGCACAATCTCCTTGTTCCGAACTGAAATTGCCTCCTGAGAGAGAGAGAGAGAGAGAGAGAGAGAGAGAGAGAGAGAGAGAGAGAGAGAGAGAGAGAGAGAGAGAGAGAGAGAGAGAGAGAGTTACAAGGAGGAGTTACAAGGAAAAGAAGTACCTCAAAAGGCCTTGCGGCCCATACCGAGGAGGTACCAATGGCAACGGGTGCCAGGGAAAATTTTTGTACACACTCAAATAGTGTGCAAGATTTGGTCTAACCTTTTCTTGAACTGATCCACCGAGGAACTGCTGTTATTAAAAGTTTATTTTTCTTTCAACTATCCTAGCAGTAGTAGAAAACTGGATAGAAAAGTAGAAGGCTCTCTCCCCACCCTCCGCTCCCTCCCTGCCAGAGGCAGGTACGGAAAAAGGTTGAAGAAAATACCTTGACCCTGGAAAAGTAGCCAAGGAAATTTTACAGGAAAGTGGAGAATATATAAATAGCTCTATATTTAGCTTGCTCACAGAGACCGAGCAAGCGAACTCCTGCAGAGTTTTCTGAGGTTTTAATCTTAAACTATGAGTGTGTTCTGTACTTTGTCTAGCCTATTTTTAAACAGATTTACACTTTGACTGGAAACATCCTCTGAGGGAAGTTGGTTCCAGATATCAACTATTTTACAGGAAAAGAAATTTCCGCAGACTGAGGTCCTAAATGTCTTTACACACTCAAATAGTGTGCAAGATTTCGTCTAACCTTTTCTTGAACTGATCCACAGAGGAACTGTTCACAACTTCCGAAGGTAACCTGTTCCATGTGTCACAGATCTTATACGTAACGTAATTCCCACACACACTAGTCCTAAACCGTTTCAAATCCAACTTCCAACCATTGTTGCGAGTTGGGTTATCATTTAAACTAAACATACTTCTAAAATCGACATCGTTGAACCCTCGTAAGAGCTTGAAAACCTCGATCAGTTGACCGCGCAGCCTCCGAGTTTCAAGCGAAAACAAGTTCAGGGCGCGTAACCGTCGATTGTAGCCCATATGCCTAACGGAAGGGATCAACTTTGTGGCCCTCGCCTGCACTCGCTCCAGCCTCTCAATATCTTTCCTGAGAGAGAGAGAGGAGAGAAGAGAGAGAGAGAGAGAGGAGAGGAGAGAGAGAGAGAGGAGAGAGAGAGAGAGAGAGAGAGAGAGTTACAAGGAGTTACAAGGAAAAGAAGTACCTCAAAAGGCCTTGCGGCCCATACCGAGGAGGTACCAATGGCAACGGGTGCCACGGAAAATTTTCTACACACTCAAAGAGTGTGCAAAATTTGGTCTAACCTTTTCTTGAACTGATCCACAGAGGAACTGTTCACAACTTCCGAAGGTAACCTGTTCCATGTGTCACAGATCTTATACGTAAGTAATTCCCACACACACTAGTCCTAAACCGTTTCAAATCCAACTTCCAACCATTGTTGCGAGTTGGGTTATCATTTAAACTAAACATACTTCTAAAATCGACATCGTTGAACCCTCGTAAGAGCTTGAAAACCTCGATCAGTTGACCGCGCAGCCTCCGAGTTTCAAGCGAAAACAAGTTCAGGGCGCGTAACCGTCGATTGTAGCCCATATGCCTAACCGAAGGGATTAACTTTGTGGCCCTCCCTGCACTCGCTCCAGCCTCTCAATATCTTTCCGAGGGTGGGCGACCAGAACTGCACAGCATACTCCAGGTACGGCGCGAACAAGGGAATTGTACAGTGAGAGCACAATCTCCTTGTTCCGAACTGAAATTGCCTCCTGATATCACCAATAGTTTCTGGGCTTTCTTTTCCACCTCTACACACTGTTTCGTAAACTTAAGGTCGCTGCTAATTAGCACACCCAAGTCCTTTTCTAAATCAGTCACCTCGATATTACTGCCCAACATCGAGTAGTCCGACTTGGGATTGGCGTAGCCAATGTGCATTACTTTGCATTTACCCAAGTTAAACGGCATTTGCCATTTTTCGGACCACTCCTATCCTACCTAGTCCGCACGCAGTTCCTCGATCGCTTCGGGCGTCCCAACATTGGCCCCAAGCTTGGTGTCATCAGCGAATTTGGCGATCCGACTGACGATGCCACCGTCGATATCATTTATGTAAATGGTAAACAACAGTGGCCCCAAAACGGAACCCTGAGGAACCCCACTAGTGACCGAGGCCCAACCCGAACTAGCCCCTTTAATTACCACCTCTGCCGCCTATTCCTCAGCCAGTTTTCAATCCACCTACCTATTTCCCCACCGATACCCAGCGCGCGCACTTTCGTCATTAGCCGGCGGTGAGGTACCTTATCAAAGGCTTTCTGAAAGTCGAGATAAAGTATATCAATCGCCCTACTCTTATCGTACTCACTCAACATGACGTGGAAAAACTCGAGCAAGTTGGTGAGACACGACCTATGCCGTCTAAACCCATGTTGGGAGTCCCCAAGCAGCTTGTAGGAATCCAAATGGTCAACGATTCTATCAGCTATTATCCTTTCTAATAATTTACCTACAACTGAAGTGAGACTAATAGGACGATAGTTCCCTGGACTTTCGTGATCCCCTTTCTTAAAGATAGGGGTCACGTTGGCCTCCCTCCAGTCACCAGGCACCTGGCCCATCACCAACGATTTGTTGAAGACTGTAGCCAGGTGGGGAGCCACCTGGTCGCGCACTTCTCGCAAAACACTGGGGAGAAACTGGTCTGGCCAGGAGCCTTAAACGCGCTCAGTTTGTCTATTCTATGAGCAACGACTGTCGCGGTACATCTAACACTATCCAGGCCAGCACCTTCGTGCCTCACAGCTGGCTCGGGGATGACGCGGGTATCCTCCCTGGTGAACACTCCCGCAAAGTACTCATTAAGCACATTAGCGATGTCCGCGTCGGAGGTCCGCAGAACGCCGCTTCCGTCCTTTAAAGGACCTATCATGCTTCTAATGGGCTTTCTACTATTAACATAACTGAAGAACTCCTAGGGTTCCCCTTGCAGAGGCTTGCCACCCGTAGTTCTTCGTTACGTTTCGCTAGCCTAACCTTCGCCTTCACTTCCCTACACAGGCGGACATACGCTAAAGTGTTCTCATGGGAACGATTGGCCTTCGCCTCCTATACGCTACTTTCCTATTTCGGATAGCCGAGGCGATGTCACGATTGAACCACTTAGGCTGCGTTGAAGCAGGGGTGACCGGTTTTGAGGGTATGGCAGCAGACTGCAGCACCATAAACTCGTCCCGGAATGCACTCCACACTCCCTCAACATCGCCGCCGACCTCTAACCCATATCTCCTACGCTATCCCTGAGGCTAACAAAGTTCGCCCGCCGGAGATCGAGCTTACTGCCTCTCGAGTTACTACGCTTCACCCGAGGGACGCACACACGGAACCTAATAAGACTGTGATCACTCCCGCCCAACGATTCGTCAACGGTGAGGCCAGTGACGAGGTTGTCTTCGGTCGTGAACACTAAGTCCAAAACGCTTTCGCCTCGTGTAGGCTCGTTGACCCACTGAGTGAGGAAGTTCTCATCAGCAAAGTCAACTAGCCTCCTCCCTTCAGCATCGGCAGTCCTGTTTTCCCACTTTATGCCGCGACAGTTGAAGTCTCCTAAAACTACACACACCCTATCCCCTAGCAGGCTACTGAGTTCGGTGTACAGGGCTGTATCCTCCTCGAGGAGGAGATGCGGAGGTCTGTACACCAAGATTAACCTATAGTTCGTCCCTCCCACGTTCAGATCGACGCCAAGCAGCTCCCGTTCCGACCGGAACTGGCAGTCAACCGGACTCAACGTGTCCCTCACGTATATTAGTACCCCACCCCCCTCCCCACGGGTGCGGTCTTTGCGAAACATTCTATACCCGGAATTTCGAACTCCCCAACGTAGTCCCTACGATCAGTATGAATCCAGGACTCGGTGATAGCAACGATATCCTGGTATTCTGATGCTAAGAGCGCCCGTAGCTCGCGAAACTTGTTCCTAATTGACCTAGCATTAAAAAGCATTGCACGGAGGAGCCTTCCCTATTCTGACCGCCCCCTAGCACGACCCGTTTCCCGAACAGCCAGGGCTGTCGGGAGTCGAAGAGCCCCTCACTATTGCTGTTGGAGGGGGACTACCTGCTGGGGGAGGGGGACTAACTGCTGCTGGGGGAGGGGGACTAACTGCTGCTGGGGGAGGGGGACTAACTGCTGCTGGGGGAGGGGGACTAACTGCTGCTGGGGGAGGGGGACTAACTGCTGCTGGGGGAGGGGGGCTAACTGCTGGGGGAGTAGGAGAGAGAGAGAGAGAGAGAGAGAGAGAGAGAGAGAGAGAGAGAGAGAGAGAGAGAGAGAGAGAGAGTGTGTGTGTGTGTGTGTGTGTGTGTTACAAGGAGTTACAAAGAAAAGAAGTACCTCAAAAGGCCTTGCGGCCCATACCGAGGAGGTACCAACCGCGATCATATAAGTTAGTTTCAGCAAAGCTTTTAAACGGGTCAATTCTTGTACCGACCACTCATACCAAAGGGGCCCCCACATTCGGTGCCAGTGTCTTGATACAGTAGATTTAAAATACTATTTATCTTGGAGGAAACCCCTGGTTAGTCCCAGCCAGTTGGCCACCGGGCATAATTTAGGTTGGATAAAAAAGGAAATGAACTCAAAGAGGACCTAAGCTGTATTTTACTTGTGCCTAAATCGGGCACTGGCTGAGGATGCTCCCCGGAGGTTCTCCCTCTCGTTGAGGATGTGATGCGGAGTAAATGGATAAAGATGGAGAGATTACCTAGAAGTTCATACGAATATAATTTCAACAGTATACTTTGTCGACAGGTTTTATCATATGCCTTTTCGATGTCAAAAAATATCGTTCCAAGGTGGTGATTCAATACAAAAGCTAGATATCTAGAGCAATCTTCTCGAAAGCAGCCAGCGCGTTAAAATGTTGGTCTTTATTTTCGGAAACCGAACTGAATTGGGGCAAGGTGATTAAATTTCTCTAGATATCATGTTAATCGCGCATTTATAACTTTTTCCATCGATTTATAGAGACAACTGGTCAATGCTAATGATCCGTAATTGGACGGGAGAGAGTAGTGTTTTCCTGGTTTTGGGAAATGGATGATAATGCTTTTGGATCAGCAGTCAGTCGGGAATGCGTGTTCACACCAAATTCTATTGTAAATATCAAGGAGGTATTGAAGGGCAGTGTCTGAGAGGTGACACAACACAGTATAGCGGACGTCATCTTTCCCCGCTGCAAAGTCGCCACAAGCTGAAAAGGCGGCCGTCAACTCTGCGAAGAAGGGATTGTTGTAGGTTCCACCGATGGGAGAAAAGAAGTCCACGGAATGAGACTCGTTTCTCGTCACAAAGGAGCGAGAATTCTGGGAGAGGTATTGGTCTGAAGTTATCCTTTCCAACTTTGTTGCAATGGACTCGACAATTTCAGGGGACGAAATTTTTCTGCCACCCTTGACAAGGACATGGGTGGGGGAAGGAGTATATTTTCCTGAAATTTTCTTAATACAGATCCATACTTGTAAAGTTGTATGCACGTCAATGGACGAGATGAATGATATCCATGAAGATCGTCTGACCATTTTAATGGTGCGTCCAACGGTGGGTCGGGCTATCCTAAAACTTATGAGGTTAGACAAAGTTGGATTTCTGTGGTATTGACGATATGTTTGTTTCCTTTTCCGAGATGTCTTCCAGCACGGGAAATATATAAAGCAGAGGTGAGGAGTATGGAGGAGAAATAGGCGAGTGCTTCCTCAGCAGTCAGAAAGGTGTTGCAAGGACTATCAAAAGTGCATGCCTTTTTGAAGGCTCAATCCACTTTGTCAAACTTCCATCGGGGCAAGCGGTTGGAGGAAGGACTTGTGGAGTGCTAAAAAATAATAGGATGATGATTTCTCCCATGCATTTCCTCTAAAACTTCCCACTCGAAGTCTAAATAGGCTTCCGGGTCTATACTTGCTAGAGTGTTTGTCTGTGTGTGAAAATGAGTTGGGAGTCCAGTAGTATCCCAAAGGGGATGACATTATTAAAATCTAAAAGAAAAAAAAGTGGGGGTAATTGATTCGACAATTCTGTAAATTGGGGGAGTGGATATCACTTCGGTCGGAGGTATATAGAATGAGCACACTGTATACATTTGCGTTAAGTAGATTTGAAATGCTGCGGTCTGCGAGGTAGTTTCAAAGGTAATGGGAGAACAAGGAACATCATTTCGCAGGAAGATAGCTACTTCGCCATATCTAGCTGGTTCAGGTAATAAATACTTGCGAGTTTCCCTTCGGAGGTGAACGGGACTGACCGAGACCCCGACCTTCAAGCACAGCATTATTCAGAGAACAGAATAACGCTTTCCAGTGAGTATTTTTGTGGGCCATGTCCATTAAACGTTCAATGTTCGCATATCAGTATTCACATTTTATTTCATACATTCATTTGCTTTACTAAGTAATTTTTCTATGTTTGTTGAAAAAAAAAACGATGGGGTTCAAGAGCTGGCATGAAATGTTCAATCTCTTGAGTTGTTCCCACCATGGAAATATTGTGAGTCTCAAATATATTGCAAGGCCCATTGCCGCAAAACTGCATTGGGATGATGCTTCACGTTAAAAAATAGACATTTTTGCCCTTTAATTTTCTATTTTGGTACAAAAGCATAGTAAATGAGGTATCAATCGATAGCTATTTTAATTTTCTATCCAAAAATGTACATCGAATGAGGTTATAATAAAATTCAAGAAATATATAACCGAAAGACTTCCAAAAATCGACAATTTTTTATAAAGAAAAGGGAAAATTGGTTTTGTAGGCCTTGGGGGTCCGAAATTTTCATCAAATGGAAAATAATTGCTATTTTCTTACTTAGAGCAACAGGCATAATGATATTAGGAGGTTGGACCCGGGAATAAAAGAATTTGGTAAAAAATGGGACACCCTAATCGCCACGCATGGCAAACATGTGGAGGAACCATTCCATCTGGTCTACAATACGATATATTACATACAGTATATAAGAGAGGCCATAAAGATGTTGTAAGACGATAAAGCTTTGTTTTAGTGTTAATATGAAATCTCTCTCTTAAACGGAGAATGTTAATTACATTCAACAGTACAAAAAATAGTAATACAGAATACTCTCAACTACCTCATTTAAATTATCATTATTATTATTATTTCTTTTTGTATCTAGATTCTAGACATTATAATCAGTGAAATTTTATGATATACAATGGCGGTCAAAATTATGGAAACATTTTTAAAATGGTGATTATGTAATAATAATAATAGAATTCTTTTCGTTCTTTTTAGAAGTTACGGGAAGTAAAATGATGACTGTCTAATTAAGGAGCTTTCTAATGTGGTGTTTTGTTTCATGAAGATTTACAACCAATTAATTAATATTGAAAGAAATTGTATTTGATGGTGACACCATGTTTTACTTAAAATAATTGTGTATGTTCACAGAAATATTGATATTATTGGTTAGAATGTTTTTTTGTTATTTGTATGCATACATTTTATTCCATTTTCCTTCAAAAAATCATCTCTGACTCGTGAAACTTTCATCTGAACACTGTTTAGTAACATTGTTCCGTTCTCTTACAGGTATCTCTTTATAATGGCTCCCACAAAGGAAATATCATAAGAAAATGGACTCAAGATTGATTAATACCTTCTTCGTGAAGAACTACAGAGACAATTAGCCAATAAAGTAGGAGTTTCATTCTCCACGGTGAGCAAAACCCTCTCTCGTCATTCTTAAACTGGGACTGTAATGAACATAGTAGACCGACGGCAAAAAAAGAAGACAGATACATTACGATTTTATTGAGCAAACGCAACAGAAAGAATACAAACATTCGAATACCTGCTGAAGTGAATGTATCACACAAGAGCAGCACTTCTACATTAACAGCGAAGAGACGTTTGAGGGAGGTTGGTTTAATGGGTTGGGTTGCGGTTGCTACCAGAAAGCCTCTTTTGCGAAGAAATAGAGCCAAACGTTTGAAATTGGCATAAAATCACAAAGAATGGTCACTCCAAGACTACAAAAGCGGCTTCCTAGTAGCAACCCGGCCCATTAAACCAACCTCCCTCGGACGTCTATTCATTGTTGAAGCAGGAATGCTGCCGTTGCGTGACGCATTCACTTCAGCAGCTATTCGAACGTTAGTATTCTTTCTGTTGCGTTTGCTCAATAAAATCATGCATTTGTCTCCCTTTCCCGAGGTCTTCCTTTTTCGCTGTCAGCCTACTTTGTTAATTACACTCGTTTTGAGAATGACGCGAGAGGGTTTTGCTCACCGTGGAGGATGAAACTCCCACTTTATTGGCTAATTGTCTCTGTAGTTCTTCATCAAGAAAGTATTATTTAATCTTGAGTATTTTCGTATAATATTTCCTTTGTGGAAGCCATTATACAGAGATACCTGTAAAAAAAAAAAGAACACAACGTTACCAAACAATTTTCAGGTGCAAGTTTCACGAGTCAAATTACATTTCTGAAGGAAAATGGGATAAAATGTATGAATACAAATAACAGAAAAACATTCTAACCAATAATATCAATATTTCTGTGAACATAGACAATTATTTTAATCAAAACGTGATGTCACCATTAAATACAATTTCTTTCAATATTGAGTAAATGCTTGCAAGTCTTCATGAAACAAAACGCCACATTAAAAAGCTTCTTAATTAGACAGAAATATCATTTTACTTCCTGTAACTTATAAAAAGAATGAAGAGAATTCTATTATTATTATTACATAATCACCATTTTCAAAAATGTTTCCATAATTTTGACCGCCAGTGTAAATATAAAGGAGAGAGCGTGCACAAGCTCACACAATGTGCGCATCTTCGAATAAGTGAGGTACAGTAAACAATTTGTTATCCGACCTCCAGATAATCGAATTTTCCAGTATAAATCAGGATCGGTTCATTTTCGGCTATCCGACCTTTGTAGTTCATGAGTCAGTCACCAGGGAAGTTGTATCAGCATGCTCAGATAGCTTTTTGTCGGATGTTTAGCGTTCTTTATACTGTAATTCTAACCAGAATTAAATAAAAAACAAAATACAGTACATGAGTCGTGTGTAATTGTAACAAAATTAGAGAATGAACAAGGAAGAAAATGTTAGATAAGCAGTAACACTTGTTTAAAAACAGTCCATCCAGGTATCCGACGTTTTCGGATATCTGACCATCTCTAGGTCCCATTGGGTTGGATAACAGGTTGTTTACTGTAAAACGTTTTTATTTTCATATAGTAAAAATGCTAATAAGCCTAACCTTTGTGCCATCGAACCGAGAAGGACGTAATAAGCGTTTCGAACACAATTGCAAGATGGTAAGTATTTTCTATTAATTTCCTCTAAATTGTGAGGTATTGTACTAGCTAACCTAATCTACAATAACCTTAAATAAACTAACCTAATCAGGACTTGTGTATCTTTTTCTGAGGGTGAAAATGTTTCTTGATTTTTTATATAAACTTTTTAATGTTTTGAAGTACTGAAAGTTACCTGACAAAAGAGATTAACCTCGTTCAGGTTCCGTGTGTTAGTCTCTCTTCACACGAAGGTCAAGCTGGTGGCCCCGACTCTAAGTCTGGCATGGTGGAGGAGCGAGTTGCTATCTTGCGCTCTACACTGCATATAGTCAGGTACACCCGGCTCATCTGGTACCGTCCTGAACCAGGCATCTACAGTAGCCTTCTATTGAGGACTTCAACTTTGACTCCTGTAACGCTTCTGAGGTCCTTTGGAAGCTGGTTAAAAAATCTTGGCCCCCCTGACAACCAAGCTATTTTCCTTCAGTGTTGAGGAGGTCCCTTGTCGGGTCTTTAATTTGGGAACACCACACATTCTACCTTTCCTATTTTCCAGCGTTGTTTGGATGGTAATTGGGTTTAGTTTGAGGTTTGGTACCAGTTTTTCGATAATTTTCCACATGAAGATTATGGGGTACCTCTCTCGTCTTTCCAGCCATCAATCTTAGCTGTGAAATGTCTCCGCTTTTAAATGCAAAAAAACTTCTTTCTTCTACGTGAAGGTCAAAATATGAAAATAAAAACCCACTCTAATAGACATAGTTTATTTCCACAACAGTTTCGATGCCCACTGGCGAGGATGCCAGTGGGCATCGAAACTGTTGTGGAAATAAACTCTTGTCTATTAGAGTGGGTTTTTATTTTCGTCTCCACTTTTCTTCTAGTTTATTAATTTCTTCCTTTTTATATGGGGACGTCAAAACTGAGCAGTATTCAAGTTTTGGTATGATCAGTGTTCTCAGCAGGAGGACTCATTACTGTCTTGTCCCTCCTTTTGAACGTTCTTAGTAGTGATGGGACGATTGTCATATTTCATACAATCGCTGTTGCGATTGCGATTGCGATTGTCAGAATTTGAAAATCGCGCGATTGCGATGTTTTAGCTTTAGCCTCACATAACGCTCATTTATGCTTTAAATATACCTAAACGCGTTACCTACCATAGGGTTAGCTTGATTTTTTAACATTCCAATTTTACATAGAGCAAATAAAGAGGTGTACTTATTGTTATTATTAAACCAATTTTTTATTCTGTTTTCAACTAATTCGCAACCCGTTTTCATTTCTGTTTTTGACTTATTTATTATTTATTTATTATTCCGTATTGTTGTTAGCTAAACTTTCCTTTAAGTACGCATGAAAGAGCAGCTTTTATAGCAACTTTTGTAGAGATTTAAATCTTTTGTTCACAATCGCAACAATCGCACTCATTAAATGCGATTGCAATTGCGATTGCGATTGTAAAAAATGTGCGATTGTATCGCGATTGCGATTGCGATTGCGATGCATCGTCCCATCACTAGTTCTTAGTACCTATCCTGCGACTCTTTTTGCTTTGTTTATTGCTATCTGATTTTGTGTCTCAAATTTCGCATCATCGGTCATTATTACCCCCATGTCGACCGCTTTCGTGTTTCTCTGCATTTCCTGTCTATCTAGAGCATAATATGCAGTCTGTTTAAATTCCTCATTTCTACCATATCTCAAGAGCTGAAATTTCTCGGTGTTAAATGTCATATTGTTGTCTTTTGAACATTTGTATATTTTGTTCGTGTCCCTCTGCAAGGCCTCCACTTCATTTGCATCGCTAATTTTTCTGCTGATCTTTGTATCGTCCGCAAAGGATGTTACTATACTGTTGGTTTACTCCACTCTCTAGGTCTGTTAGCATGATAATGAACAGGAGTGGGGCCAGTACTGTACCTTATGGTACGGAGCTGCGTACTTCTGATTCTGATGATGATACACCTTGAATTTTGACGACTTGTAGACGTTCTCTGAGAAAGTTGTAGATCCATTTTCCCACTTTGCCTGTTATTCCCAAATATTTCATTTTATGTGCTATTATACCATGATCACATTTGTCGAAAGCTTTAGCAAAATCCGTGTATATGACATCATAGTTGTTATTGCCTTCAAGTGCATCTAGGATATTGTTATAGTGCGCTATAAGCTGTGATAGGCATGATCTTTCTGATCAGAATCCATGCTGATTTTCGTTGAATCTTTCCAGTGTCTCCAAGAAGTCATTGATTTTCTCTCTGACTATTCTTTCAAATATTTTGGTGAGGTGGGACATCAATGACACTGGTCTATAGTTCTTTGCTTGAGATCTATCCCCTCCTTTATATATTGGGAAAATGTTCGCTCTTTTCAAGATGCTCGGTATTTCCCCAGTGTCTAGGGATCTTCTCCATATCCAGTATAAAGGTGTAGCTATTTCATTTTTAAGTTTTTAATCAATAGTGCATTCCATTTGTCCGGACCTGCAGCTGAATGTGATTTCATTTGTCCTATAGCTCTCGCTACATCTTCTGGGATAAAATCAGTCTGTTATACATTCTCTTTGCAATTTCTCTTCGAAGAATGCATCTATGTCAGGTATCGTTTTGTCACTTTTTTGGGTACTGAAGACCGATTCATACTGGGCTCTCAATGTTTCAGATATTTCTTTTAGATCGTGTTCATTATTTCATTTCCTTTCCTTAAGGGACCGATAGTAACGCGCATTTTTGTTTTCTTTTTCGCATAGCTATAGATTCTGATAGGCCGGGTCGAAAAGGGGTCAAGGTCAAGATTTTGCTTAGGTACATATTGTGAGGTTGATCAGTTTGTAATAGTAGTATCCACACCAAAAATCAAGGCTGTGCGACCTTCGCTACCCGCCCCCCCCTACCGATACTCAGTTTTTTCCATATGAATTTGGATGGGAAATAGGCCAAAAATCGAAAATCGTAAAAATCGACCCTAAATATTAATTTTTTTGCTTTCGGATGGCCAAAATCGGATTCCCCGGCACGAATTAAATCAGAATAGATCATTCACCAACGTTTTTTGAGATCGGGGGGTAGGGGGCAGGGTCTTAAATCCGGTGCTGACTCATAGCATCGGATATAAGACCTAAATTACATTTTTTTTTTTCTTTCCAGATTCCTATTTAGGTACCGAGAATGTTAAAAGTTTGTATTAAAATACGTTATTTAATTTTAAAATATCAGTAATAAATAAAATATAGTTAAAATCTTATTAAATTAAATTATGGCTACTAGAAAAAGAAGCCACAATGCAGCCTTCGGATATCCAGCAAAATTTTCATCTGCCATGATGCTATCAAAAGCTGATGTTGTAAGGCACTTCCATTTTATTGTTAGATTGGAAGAATCCAAAGCACAGGGTAAAATAAGTAAAAATGATTGCTATAACGTAGTTGTTCAAGATATAAAAGAAATTTGGCATGTCACAGCCAAAGCGTTGAATGGGGTGTGAACTTGGTAATTAAATCTTGCCACGAAAGAATTGGTTATATTAATCGGCATAAATTTATTTTAAATACTTTAGTCTAGAAAAGGTGGAAAGGTCAATGGAAGAAATAAAAACACATTAGTTTTAGGTCAAAAATTTTATTGAATTTCTGTCTCTTAATTTCTAAATTTCTACCAATAATAGCTAAAAATTTATGTATTAAATTTTTTTTCATGCATTTTTTGTATTTTTAAAATTTTTTTTCATTAAAAAATAAATATAACTGTTTTATAAGCGAACTTTTGTAATAATAAAGAAATTTCAAAGTAAATCGCAAATTATCTCGAATTTTACGAATTTTCTGAAAAAACTGAAACCGGTAGGGGGGTAGGGGTCCTCAGAATTAAAAAATATTTTACCAGGGTGTTACTATGACTGATTGAACCACCTCACACTATGTACGTAAGAAATAAAAAATTTCGACCCGGCCTACAGTGCATACCTAATCGAAATAAACTCGTTTACGGTCTTTAAAGCAAAGTGAAACTATGAGGAAAAGGCAAAAGAGGAATTTATGAATAGCGAACAGAAAAAAAAAATAGAAGGAACGAAGATAGTACAGGAGGAAACTGCGAAAAATGAACAGAAAAAGAAAGAAAAAGCGAGTAAACAGGAAGCAGAAATAAAAGAAGCACCAACAGAGGAAACAGAGGCACAAAACCAAATCCAAATCCAAAGATTTCAAACAAAGGACATTAGCAGCAATAGGAAAAAACAAGTAGACAATAAAGAAATCAAACTAAAACCACTAAAAACAAAGGCCCCAAGTAAAAATGGCGAAGAAACTATATGTAAATTCTGTGTGAAAGGAATTTGCAGATACAAGGGAGGACACTGTATAAGGTTGTAACATATATTCTGCTCGATTTTTTAGTTCATTCAGAACAAAAATTAAACAACATAATGACAAATTAATCATCAATATAATTCCCTTCTTTTTCTATAACCTCCTCCCACCTGTAGAAAAGTTTTTTTATGCCACATTCGAAGAATTCCCTTGGTTTCGAGTTAAAAAAAAGCGATCACTTCGTTTTCGATAGCTTCCCTGGATTGCAACTTTTGTCCATCTAGATGGTGGTACAGACTTCTGAATAAATGATAGTCTGAAGGTGCGATGTCCGGAGAATAAGGTGGATGAGGCATTTTTTTCCAACCAAATGCCTCCAATTGGGCAGTGGTGATTCGAGCAGTGTGAGGGCGCGTGTTATCCTGGTGGAATAGAACACCTCTGCGATTAATTAATGCAGGACGTTTTTCTTGTAATGCCATCTTCAATCATTGGAGTTGATGGCAGTAGACTTCAGCTGTGATTGTTTGGTTATCTGGCAGAAGCTCAAAATGAATAATTCCTTGCATATCCCACCAAACGCATAGCAAAATTTTCTTTGGATGGGGTCCATTCCTTGGCTGAGGTTCAGGCTTTGTTTCACAGCTAAGACACTGATGTCGACGCTTAATATTGTTATAGAGGACCCATTTTTCATCCCCAGTGACGATCCGATTCAAAAAACGGTGCCTGCAGTTGCCGAGAATGCAGTGATGTGCAAATATCGATTCGATGTTGAAGATTCGCTCGTGACAAATCATGCGGAACCCATTTTCCAACCTTCACTACTTTTCCTAACAGCTTCAAATGACGATGAATGTTTCATATGGCTAACGCCGAGTTGCAGGCCAAGTTCTCTTACAGTTACCGTTGGGTTTTCCTCCACTGTTGCTTTCAGCAACTCTTCATCTAACTCATTTGGTCGTCTTGTTCGTTGATAATCTTTCAGACTGAAGTCTCCATTTCTGAACTTCTCAAACCATCTCCTACACATCCATTCGCTCACAACATCATTTCCATAAACTCTTTGAATGTTTTTTTGCGGATTCACTAGCGTTAGATCCTTTATGGAACTCATACAGCATCGCATGTCGAATATGCTCTTTCGTGGGCTCCATGTTTTTTCAAGTACTGTAATATTGTAAGGGGTGGCGTTGTAACTGTATGAAAAACACCAGAGAAAATATTCATTAGCCTAAGTCATTCTGTATCGTGATAAAACATGTGCGAACCTGTCGCCATGTGTATTTTGCAACATTTCTAAAACTATTTCACATTATCTTGAGGTTATTCTATTATCTATCGTCCGTTTTCTAATCGAGCAGAATTTATGTCACAACCTGATATTTACGAACACGCTCCCTTGTCCAACTACTACTACTACTACTACTACAATAATGGTCACTGCAAATTCTATCATCCGGACATTTGCAAGACCTACGCGACATATGGAACCTGCCAGTACGGGAGAAAATGCTACTACCATCATCCCACGACAAGTTCAAAGGACAAGTTTCAAATAATAACTGGAAGAATGTGAGGAAAAAAAATATGTATACAAATAGCAAACAAAATTTTTTCAACATCTCGGACACAATACGGCTGCTAAGTCTTACACAGCACATGCAGCTGACACAACTGGGAACCCTCGAGCCAGACCACTTCGTGGCAAGAAGCTACCAGAACAGATAGGCGAGAAGGGATCCATCTCGGAGGACCACAAGGCTACTTGTAAAACACGCGATACCAAAGGACAACAAACTTAAAATGCACCAGGGGCAATGCAAAACAAAGAACATAAACATTGTCCTGGCAAATATTCAAGACATAAAACCAAGCAACTCGCTAAACAAAGTTTCGTACCTGAAAGGTTTCATGGAAGAAACAAGGGTGGACGTCGCATGCCTCACAGAAACATCTTAAAGATTGCCAAGGAAAATGCGATAACTGCTAACACTGTATCGATAAGAAAGAATTGCAGATTGATGGATTCATCTTACTAAGAGCGGATAGAACAGCGAGACGTAAAGGTGCCTGTGCTATTTATATACATGAGAGTCATATGACAGAGATGGTAATAACTAAATCCAACAGCTTCGTGGAAACCCTTGCAGTGAAAATAGAGAAACTAAACGTGGTACTGATAGTCATCTATAGACCTCCAAACTCTCCAACTGAAAAATTTTTGGATGCCGTTGATGAATTTAGGCCGGGTCGAAATCTAGTCAAAATGATTTTTTTTAGATGGGCACTATGTGGGGTTTATGAAATGATATCCTGACCAACATACTCCAAAAGAAAGTTTATGCTCCCCTCCGTACCACTAGCATACTCCCTCTTATTTTTGGCTCCGCCCCCAAATTAAAAATACTATCATAAATCAAAATGGAGATCATTTAGAGCATTTTTTGATAGAGATGACCCCCCTTAAAATTGCATAATATACCTCATGTGCAATTTTCAGGCAATTATCCGAGAAATTTCAAATCCTTGAAAAATTGCCGCATCCCCAAGAAGTGTTATCAGTATATAGAAAAGGGTGGCATAAACTTTAGTTTGGAGTACTGATTGCCTAGGAGACCAATTCATAAACCTCATATAGGCCTAGTATATTTGTCTGAAAAGAAGACAATTAGTCTATTGTACCATTTACTACACAAAACAGCTTTGAAGTAAAAACAAAATTTAATTTAAAAATTACCTTCACAATTCACTAATTACTTGTGGATGTGCCTTGGCCCCATTGGCTTTTCTATTTAAACTGTGGCAGTCTTTTTCTTGATTCCAGTTGATTGAGGATAAATTTCTGCCGATTGCCGTAGCCAATCCTTTGTTCTGATGCTTTTGTCACTAAGTTCACTGCACTTTCCACGCTTTGACTGTGGCATGAAAAGGCAGCAATTTTCAAGGGTTCTGTTCTTGTATGCAGTAGCTCTTCATTGCTGAAATTCCTTATCAAAGGTGGAGGATTGATAGCTTCCTTTCTCCAGTCAATCATCTCATAGTAGTCTTTGGAATCGAAATTTAGAGATTTAGGAAGCTCAAAATGTCGTGTGCCACAGAAACGTGTCCGACTGAGAAGTATCTTCTGAAGAGCATCTTCTCTGACATGTTGTCTGCTATCAGTAAGCATTGACAGTAGGATAGCTTCGGGATTGGCAAAATAGGCATCATTACGGAACACCGGTTCCATAATAATGCGATGTTTTTCTTCCAATCCTCGCATTGTGCTGGGATTCGGATTAACCTAACGGCCGCACCACGAATAAGAATTTTTCTTTTGTTTAAGACCTCCACGAAACCAGGCTGCTTACCTTGAAGGGTTGTTGGATCCAGGCTCGCCGCCCAGACCTCCGATTCCACGACTGCTGGCTCGTGCCACCAACAGTTTCTCATTTGTTTCACAGGTCTTGCCAGAATAGCTTCGTTCCCTTGGTCCAATAACGGTCTTCAGCCTCTCAGACAAATCCAGCCTGAATTTAGTTTCCTCCGTTATGTTCTTTATTTTCTCTTGTCAATTTACACACTTAAACTATTATTTTATTTTATTATTTACATTTCCACACACATGCCAATTGGTTCCCCCACTTCTCAAAACTCAAGTTTTGACACACACGCCGACACTTTCAAACCTCAGCAGCGTCTCTTTTACTAAATTTGTTTATTCTTCTTTTTTTCTTTTTGTTTGCTAAAATGTTAACATTAAACAAGTACTTTATTATCCGTTTACTAACAGGGTTTAACAAGCGACCGTCCAACTCTCTCTCTTTTTCCCATACTAATTTAATAAAACTGTTTTCTTCCTCATTCCTTGTTTACAAGTTTACCATTTCTTTATATATAACTTATTGTTTATTTCGTTCATTAAAATATTAACATTAACATATTAACATATAACATACTTATTCTTTATTTATTATCTTCTTACTATTTATTGTTTAAAATGTTTGTTTACTTATTTAATAATTATTAATTCTTTACTATTTATATGTATTTAAGACTTGTTGGTTATTCAATTCTTTCATTTGTTTGTTATTAACATTTAATATACTTATTCTTTTTTTTTAATTTTGTTTGCTGGAAAGAAAGAGAGAACCATTAAAATCCCATCTATAACAAGTATTTCATTCAAAAATCAAAGAAATTTAATATATAAATAATAATAAAGGCCAGGGGGAAAGGGCTGAGAACTAAAAGGGGAAAGGGTTCACCCTCCACAGCATCAAGACAATCAAATGAAAAAAATTCCGTGCTCCGTCAGTAGCTTTAGGATGGGATTTGATATGAAACCATCCAGGAGCATATGATTTCATGACGATGGTTACCAGTTCTTTCAGATTTTGTTCGGGATGCAAAGTCGATACATATAAACGAAGAATCCTGTTTGCTCGGGTAATCCAGCGAGCATGATGAATGGCACCTGGAGACCTGCGGGCTAGACTTTCAGATACCCATCCAGATTGCACTGCTAGGCACATATCATAGAGATACTTTTGATCACTGCTCAACTCTTTCACGACATTCGGTGGTATATCTTGGACGTTGCCCTGAACTGGTGAAAATGCCACTAAGTCTAAAATGGTTAAATCACATTTCAATTTGGCTCCAATTGAACCTTTAAAGGTATTTGGCCCTGATGTTTTTCCGTCTATGGTTTCAAATATGTGTCTGAAGGGAAGTTCATTCATGTGTAAAAGAGACACGAGCCATTGAACTGATCTATGCAAAAAAATTTCAATCAATTTTATGGTACCAGCAATTCTACCAGTATTGACAGCAGTACCGTCGCATAGCAGAGCATTGAGAGTGTCGATGCTCGCTGAATCAATTAAGAACGTTATAATTTCATCAGCTTACACCGAGCATTTCCTGCGTCAGGGCAGAGATGGTCTACATAGATACCTCCAGGGTCTTTGATCAGCACATAATGTTCTTCTTTCTCTTTTCCATGCTTGGTTAACGTATCATCCTTTCTTCTATCAAACCCTATACATTCAATATTCACATTTTAACATCTAGATCTAACAATATTTTTCTTGCCTACACGAATTCTCTCTCTTTCTATTTTCTTCCTATCAAGCATGTTAGATTGATCGATTATTCCCATATCTTTCAATGCAGCATTAACAATAGCTGCTGTAGCTCTCGAACTCACACGGTAACGGTCTGCCACCAATGGTAATTCATTGTATGAATACCTACTTTGATCATTTTCAATTAATTCCACATCGGGCACGAATTCTAGCTCATTGTCACTGTCTTCTATATCTTCACTAAAGTCATCTACTGAAGAAGATGGTACAACTTCCATAGCCTCTGCCATTTCCACTTGTGACCTTTGTTGCCTCTCTTGTTCTTCTCTTGCTCTTGAGAGGGATCGTCTCTGGACAGCGGCAGCTTCACGATCAAATGGCCCTAATTGATTTATTCTTTGCTTTTGGCCTACAAATGACTCCCACTCTACCATTGGGATTTTTACCTCGCATCGACAAAACGGCCTTTCTATTCCTTTATCATAACATTTGCAAGTACAAATGTCAAACATTTCATCATATGAAGCAAGTTTTTTAGAAAAATTTTCATTCCTTTGACGTAGAGGAACCTTGTTCAAGGAAAGAGCTGATCTGATTAATCTTTCCACTGCAGAAGAAATAGATCTTTCTTGAATGACAAGGAAAGAGAACATGGCCCAAATATCTTGAAGATCTTTGGTAACTATATTGTAGCAATCGTTCGCAGTTGCTGATCCCCTTGACTTGATTTTTTCTCTTTTGAATGAAGAAATAGTGTCTGACAACGTCTGCCTTTGTAGGAATCATTGATCGGCGGAATTCAGTGGCAAAACCAAAAGCTGCATTCGAAGATTTGCTTCTGGTTGACATTTTTTCAACCTTTTTAAAAAATTAAAAATCCAGCTTTTATAGAATCATGCATGGATCATAAGTAAATCTAAAGAGCATAAATTCTTATAATTCCTGTAAAAATATATGATAATTAGAACATGAAATTTATTGGTATTGAATTTGAAATTCAACACACAGCTCAGTAAATTGATTACACATAAACGATGTTTATGTGTAATCAATTTTCTGATATAGCAAATATTTTGAGAAAATACGCGTGGTGAAAATTTTGAGAAATCCAAATTGCCTGAAATTGCCTGAAAATTGCACACGAGATATATTATGCAATTTTAGGGGGGGGGGGGGGGGGGGGGGGCATCTCTATGAGAAGATGCTCTAAATGGTCTCCATTTTCATTTCTGGGGAGGAGCCAAAAATAGGAGGGAGTATGCTAGTGGTACGGGGGGGGGGGAGCATAAACTTTCTTTTGGAGTATGTTGGTCAGGACCCCAATTCATAAGCCCCACATAGTGCCCGATCTGTCCCCAGAACTTCGACCCGGCCTATATAATAACATCAGAACCCTAATAAATCCATAAACTCTCCATCCCCTAATACAGTGGTTCTCAAACTGGGGTACGCGAAGGGGTCCTGAAAATATAACCCCTTTAATTGTATATACGATTAACAAACGGCCACAAGTCACATGGTCGTAAAGAAAGTGAAAATCCTCTCTCTCTCTCTCAAAAATCCAGAAAATCCCGTGAAAGAATTCAAGGCGATTTTAATTTCCCATTTGTAAAATACAAAAAGGTGGGTAGAAACATATTTATACAGCAAGATAAAGGGGGGGTTACAAGAGAGGACCAGGAGCAAGCAAAAATGTTGATGGCTCTCACAATCGAGCTTATACTGACACAGGAGATAACAGAAAATACCAGAAAAAATAACTGCCTAGATTTGGTATTCATGAATAACACGAACTTGATTGCTGATATAAAAGTAACCCCAACTATTATCTTAGACCACAACATAATCGAGTTATCAACAACTATGGCGATAACATTAAGACAATACACATACGGAAGGAAGAAGCAAATTTAGGGCTTTTAACTTTAACTCCAAGACCATAAATTGGAAAGAAATCAGATCGCACATGGCCCAAATAGTGGAGAACAGTTTTAGAGAATAAAACAACTGAGGAGATGCAAACAACCTTGGAAGAAAAGACGCTGAGAATTTTAGGAAAATATGCTCCGAAAGCACAGCCAAAAGGAAAGAGGAAATGGCTTGAGACGCAAAAGAAAGAGAGTAGCGGCGATGTTAACTAATTGTGGAGACAACAATGCCATTAAAGTAATACAAGAAAAACTGGAGAGTAGTGATTGGGAAATACAAACCCTGATTAAGATTAAGGGCCATACAGAGAGGGAGGAGGAAAAGGTGGTAGAAGCAATAAAGGAAAATCCAAAATACTTCTATACTCCGACTGTAGGCCGGGGTCGAAATTTTTGATTTCTTACGTACATAGTGTGAGGTGGTTCAATCAATCATAGTAACACCCTGGTAAAATATTTTTTAATTCTGAGGACCCCTACCCCCCCTACCAGTTTCAGTTTCTTCAGAAAATTTGTAAAATTCGAGATAATTTGCTATTTACTTCAAAAAAAATTTATTATTACAAAAGTTCGCTTATGAAACACTGTTATATTTATTTTTTAATGAAAAAAATTTTAAAAATACAAAAATGCATGAAAAAAAATTTAATACATAAATTTTTAGCTATTATTGGTAGAAATTTAAAAATTAAGAGACAGAAATTCAATAAAATTTTTGACCTAAAACTAATGTTTTTTTTTTATTCCTTCCATTGACCTTTCCATTCAAAAGTAGGCAGTTCTTTTCTAGACTCTAAAATATTTAAAATAAATTTATGCCGATTAATATAACCAATTCTTTCCTGGCTAGATTTAGTTACTAAGTTCACACTCCATTCAACGCTTTGGCTGTGACATGCCAAATTTTTTTTATATCTTGAACAACTACATTATAGCAATCATTTTTACTTATTTTACCCTGTGCTTTAGATTCTTCCTCTCTAACAATAAAATGGAAGTGCCTTACAACATCAGCTTTTGATGGCGTCATGGCAGATGAAAATTTTGCTGGATATCCGAAGGCTGTATTGTGTCTTCTTTTTCTAGTAGCCATAATTTAATTTAATAAGATTTTAACTATATTTTATTTATTACTGATATTTTAAAATTAAATAACGTATTTTAATACAAACTTTTAACATTCTCGGTACCTAAATAGGAATCTGGAAAGAAAAAACACAAAAATAATGTAATATTAGGTCTTATATCCGGTGCTATGAGTTAGCACCGGATTTAAGACCCTACCCCCTACCCCCCGATCTCAAAAAAAGTTGGTGAATGGTCTATTCTGATATAATTCGTGCCGGGAAACCCGATTTTGGCCATCCGAAAGCAAAAAAATTAATATTTAGGGTCGATTTTTACGATTTTCGATTTTTGGCCTATTTCCCATCCAAATTCATATGGAAAAAAGTGAGTATCGGTAGGGGGGGGGGGGGGGGGGGGGGTAGCGAAGGTCCCACAGCCTTGATTTTTGGTGTGGATACTACTATTACAAAATGATCAACCTCACAATATGTACCTAAGCAAAATCTTGACCATGACCCCTTTTCGACCCGGCCTAGCACTATGCAGCTTTTACGGAAGAACTTTATTCCGTTCAAGTGTTTAGCACCTGTTATAAGAGGGATTTCTTCATCGCTCCATCTCAGGCATTGAAATTTGACAAAGGACTGGCAAAGGTCGCAGCGGATTTTCTTTGATTCATCCGTTTCTTTTTAACAGTATCCACAGGGTTGTATAAGTTTATTTGCTACTGCCATGTTTCTAATTAAGTAAGGTACTTGATTTGACTTTAGAAATGAGGGAGGGAAAGTTTCCGTTATTCCGCGGGTGGAGGTTGGGGGATGTGGCACGCTGTAGATTCTGAATGACTAGTGCCCGGGAGTGTACCGTGCAGGATAACTGAGGGATATTGCCTTTCGGTGGGCAGTTAGATTTCCTCGGAGAGAAAACACTCGGGAAAAAATGCTGCATAGATTGAATTGCTTTGATTTTATTTGCTTTAATTCAATATACTCCGCTATTTCACCACTTAAAGACATATGACTGTGTACACTGAATATTCACTGAAAAAAGATTACCTTACTATATTTCTATAATTTATCACACACTCGATACCACTTATGACCATCTGACGTTTCGCCCGAGAATAAAAATTCTGAAAATGATAAAGAGTGGAACAAACATTCAACTCTTATTCTCGTGTTTGAGGAATTCCAAACACCTTTCCAGAAATCAAAGGCAAATTCGAAACTTCTTCTTCGAGAGATGTTTTTTACTATCTATTTCTTTACTACAAATATTACCTATCTTAGCGAGTTTAACTGTATAAATCCAGTTGAGATTTCGCGTCTACACGTATAGCACTACTTTTAATGTGACACTGCTGCTTTGACGGGTCGAATGACCTCAATCTCTGAAACGGAGAGAATTTAACTCGAGTCTGTTTGGAAAAAGGAATCGAACCTGCCTTGCGTTATTTTCAACATCATAATGCCTGTTGGAAGGGTGTATCTCACTGGGTCTTCTTCCGTCGCCTCCGCCTCCGTGTAAGCCCTTCGTTGCATCGCGTTTCCTCCCTTCATCACTCGCCACGATAATCTGAAATGAATTACATTATGTGGACAACATGAAACCACTCCGGTCTATCGAGGTTATCCATGTCAGCTAAATTATCTATATTTTGTGATAGAAGTTTTCAAAATATTTATTTGAAGTTAACTAATAATCACTAAACTATTTACAAAATTACACTTATTAGGCTTTGTCCGAAATAAATATTTTTACATTTTACAAAATATCTCTTTCATTCATGAAAGCGTCTGTTTCATACGCTAGTTAGTAATGCCTCTTCCAATATAAAAGGTACTTACGCTGGAGCTCTCACTACGAACTCCATTTCTTCTAACTTAAAAATAGGCTTGCACCGTATGGTGACGAGGTCATTTCTGCTTTCTTTGTTTACCGCAGTCGCAAACTTCTTCAGATAAGTGTGTCTAAATGGAGAAAAAAAAAAAATATGAAAACATTATCATCATTTAAAAATTAGAAATTATCTTAAGTGAAAAGCTTAACGAAACAGAACAGGAAAGAATCCCGGACTCAACCGCGTGCGGTCAGTCAGTTCTCTCCAGTTTGCTCCTTGTAGGTTTAAAGCTCACTGACTTCACGAAAAAGTTATCATGCTATATTGTATACTATCGAAATCCCTCTGCTTTAGAACACACACTACGAGTAATATTATCCAATTGCTATTTGTGGATTCTTTTTATATTGTGAACAGTTACTTTTAATTTAGATCCAACTAAGTACTATTTGTAAAAAAGTACAAATTAATAACTATTATAAAAACATGCCATACGTGTCAAGGCAGTCTTCTGCGCATAAACTACGAGGACGTTCACGCATTTTATCCGTAATGCGTGAATAACCATGTCGTTTTCCTACGGTAAATAAACATGTTTTGTAGCAAACGGGCATTAAATTAACAGATACTCTCCCTTATTTTAGAAGAAACTCAATTTTTACTCGATGATAAAAATAAAAAAAACTAGTCCACGAACGACAAACTGACTAGAGATGAATAATTTTAGTAGTTTGTATAAAGCGGAGTGACTGCATGAGAAATTAGGATGTTCGGGAAAGGAGTCGGGTGAAAATGTCATTGGAGATAAAAATAGAGAAGTGTAAGCCATGTTGATTTGGTCATGTACAGAAAATAATAACAGAATTGTGAAAAAGGTGTATACTAATGAGTGCGTTGGTGTGACAAGTTGAAGATCGCGTAAAGAAGGAATGATGTAATTAGTAAATGTGTTAATAAACATGTTATTGATATAAATGTGTTGTAAGATTTAACGAGAAAGAGAGTAATGGAAACCATTTGTGGTGTGTGTAAATGGAGAAGACGTTGGTCTGACTTGATGTACCACGAGAGGTCCACCCCCATCCTTGTCATGAAAGGTAACATCAGATCCTTAAGGTTCGGGGGTACCTTATTCCTGGTAGTGATTCCTATGTATTCTTGCGTGTGACTAATTAGTGCGCTTTTGGTCCAGAGTTCAAGCGTCGTGCCCACCCCATGGAGAAGTGTTTCTCAACCAAGGTGCTACAAAATTTTATCAAAACGCCAAAAGAAAGTTATTGAAAATTCAAAAGTTAATGAAAATGAGCAAATTTCAAATGAAGTAAAACATTCAGGATTTATTACGTTCATACGGAAACCATATAGGCTTAGTTTGAAGTTACATGGTGATTGGGAGGGGTGGGAAGTGGACTGATGTTGAACAGTGAGACAAAAACCCTTCGGAGAGCCGCAAAACATTGGGTGCCTTGAGCCAAAAAAGGTTGGTAACCACTGCCATGGAGAATGGGAAATGGTAGGCTTTATTTAATTGAAGTCGTTTTATTTAGACTGTGATTGTAATTATTTGATAGGTTTCCTACACGGTTATTTAGATCTCAATGTTAGATTTAAATTTTACTCAATTTTTGATTACTTACAAGTTACACCAAATTTCCTGTTAAACCACTTTTCTCAACAAGTTGTAAAATTTTTACCGAATTTGTTCAGGGTCAGTTTATTTATTTATTTTTTTAACATTTTTTCTATTTTAAAAACGTGGCCCTAAATATCAAATTACTTTTAGTAGGGCTTGATATTAAATGATGCAGTCAGAAATATTTTAAAGTTACGAATACAGAGTTTCACCACCCAGGCAGCACAGGGCAGATACAGGTACCACATTGCCCACAGCCACCTACAACAGCCCTATATAGAGAGAGCCCACAGACTGTTTCTGTGAGGTATCCAACCTGAATTTCCGTTAGCGTTTTTCCGATCTCCTAAACCATTTCAGTATTTTACCATGAAAAACAAACTATTTGAACAGTGTTAGCAACCTGCCAAATTCAGTTTCTGTTTTAGTGATTCGATTTTGCTCAGTTTCCTACATAAAATTCTTCTCAACCGAAGTAGTGATGAAGAGCAGTTATCAAGGTCTCAGAAGTTCAGTGGCAGAATGGGTGACCGTCCTTTGCATTAAGATGTAGCGACCCGTGGTTTGGATCCCACGTAAAACTGTGGGGTGCCCTCCGTCACATGAACTTTGCCATTACGAAGGACGTTAAGCAACTGCAAACATTATTATTATTATCAGGGCTTAATTCTAATGTGCGCATAAAATATAGTTCCTTTGATATGCTAGTGGCTTGCCGGTAAGGATGGTACAAACTTTGACCTGTGAATTCTATATTATGAATGGAACCCCAGATAAAATATTAATTTCTCAATCTTGAGATTCATTCCTGAAATTACTTCTGTACCGTTAGTAGCGCACTTTTGTTTATCGACAAATACGATATTATAAATCTTTCAACTTTTAGCTGATATTAATAATGTTTGGGATTGCTTCAACCTTCTTCGTAATGGCAAAGGTCATGTGATGAAGGAGACTCAGTTTTACGTAGGATCCAAACCATTTAAAGGGGACTACATCATCTGAGTGTGGAGGACAGTCACCCATCTAACTATTGAACATACCCAACGTCGCTTAACTTCGCTGATCTACAGAAAGCAGTGTTGTGATGTGACCACGATGTAGCCCTTTTAGTTGATAAACTTTTCTTTTCTTCTCATAAGTAAAAAAAAAAAAAAACTTGCCGTTCAACTAGATGTAAATTGGTGACGGCGAATCCATTGAGAACAAGAGCGTCGATGCAGTGCATGGCTCGCACTCTCCTTTGAGCTTTCAATTCACCCCTCAATTCCATCACAAGTTCCCCATAAATGATTGTATCGGGAGGAAGATTCAGTTGAGCATCAACGCGATGCCACGAGTAAGAGTCTTTCCCAGTCCAAATAAACACATTAGGACCACCTAATCCTTTTAAATCACGAGGAAATTAAAGCGATTGCATGAAAACTCTTACATTACATTTGGGTGCTCGAAAAGTCCTGTACACCACGAACACCTATGTACGGTGGCGGTACGCAGTGACTTTACGATTACCTTGCACATGAACAACATGAAGCCAGTCCGGCTTATCGAGGTCATCAAAGTCATATCTATTTACATTACAAGAATAACTTCAGTGATAGTAAATGATCTATAAAAGTAATCACAATGAAACGAACAACAAAGGCTGATGAGAAAAAGAGAAATTACACGTTTTTCTTCGACTAGTTTTGAATTGTTTTGCCGGTTTAGATTAGGAAGTAGAAAGCCTTCTTACCAAGGAAAAAGCCTCTCTCTCTCATTCCTTCCTTGGGGGAGGCCAGGAATACAAATCTGAAATCATACGGAGAACGCAGTTTTTCACCAAGGTTGTCAAGCTCCAAGTCATTTGGTGTATGACTCAATCTTTCTGAAAATATTTTAAGCTAAAAATACTCCTGATCACTCAATTATTTAATCACTGAAGGCAGATTTTCATGCGTTAAAGAAAATTCTAAAACTGTTACCCAGTATAGGTGGAGACAAAAGTTCCGCAACTTTACTCTTGGGATCCATTCGGACAGGAGCAACTCTTGACCTAAAAATGTATTTTTGAAAAAGATCCTTGAAGAACGATTCATTTATTAAAATTTTACATTTAATATCAAAACACATTCAAATTAATAAACTTTAATAAAATGACGCCTTAACTAAAAGAGGAAAATTAAGAAATTAAGAGGGAATGGATATTTTTACAGGTCACAGGGAGGACATTCGTCGATGTGACTCAGAAGTTTATCAAAGTTCTGACTAGCGTCAGGAAGGAGTATAATGAAACCTCATCAATTAATCATTAGGTCACCTGTCTGGTAACTGCCAGAAAGAAAGGCATTCTTTCCTTAAAACCGCTTGCTGGTCTTCAAAGAGAGACAAATCCTGACAAAAGGCACGAATCTTCTGCAATCCAACAACTTGTCGTTCTCCGAAACTTTTAATGAAAAAAAAATAAATAAATAATAAAAAAAATAAAATCTTGAGCTCCAAAACTAAAACTTTCAGTTAAAGAAATTCACCAAATCATTAAAAAAACTGCATCATTTTTAACAAAAATGGTAATAAAATTATATAAATTTCAGTGGGAAAGCTTTCTTTCAAATTACACACTAAATTTCTTACACATTATTCGAGTCACAAATATACTGGTAAAATTCCTCGTCCTCTTTGAGGATATCGATCGGCACGATTTCTGATATGTCCACGTCGGAGGAAGAGCCAAATTCCCTCAGTTGAACATTTACTTTGTAAAGATAATCGTACGCATTCTCGACGTCTTCTTTCTTCCATTTGCATATTAAATACCTAAAAAACGGATGTTACTATAAGAATTTTTTTCTTAAAGTTTACAGTCATTTAAGAGAAAAGTTTTTGTAACTCTTTTGTCACGAACGAACACTAAATGAATCACTTGAAACCTCATCCTAATCTATGAGAGTAACACTTAAATACCTTTCAGAATTAGCGGGTCTACTCGTGTTTGGTTTGTGAATAGAGATTTGTTTAAAACACTTAAACATAATATAGATAAGGCCAACGCTGAATCGAGTGAAAACGTCAAACAACTTGCACACAAAGTTTCCACCTGAAAACCAGAAATGATTATTAAGAGTGTCTCTGTCTCTGCTATCATATTTGAAACTTATTCCTTGGAAAGGAGCTAAATTTGCGACAAGGAATAACTAACCTTCTCGAACAATACCAAGAGCAACTAAAAACTGACATAGATAAAGTTGCTTTGAAAGTATTTCCTGAATGTTTTCCTGTCCATCGACCGAGAAACCACCATCTGCCATCATCAAGTGAACTCCTTCACCTCCGGTCGACTTTAGAACAAAGTTTCGGAAAGTAGATATATTGCTCGGTACATAAATGTCTCCATCTCCATGGTTACCATTCACACCTGCAAACACAAAAACATTCGATCATTATTGTGGTATAATAATTAATCAATGTGTGGCAGCAGCTGTCGCGTCTGATGTATGCTGACGATGTAGTGCCTCTGCGTCAATCAGAGGCCGAATTAAAGTGAACAGTGGCAAATTTCGCTGACATTTGCGAAAGGAGATTATTGAAATTAAATTCAAATTAAAGTAAAACTGTTGAAAGAAAGACACTTAAAAATACAAATAGGTATAAATTCTAAGCTCAATTGGACCCCATCAAGACGGATGAGAGGACAGAGTTTTGAAACACGTTTTACATTTCAATTAAATTATTTTATCAAATGTACGAAACATATTGATGTTCTCATACATTTTAATCTTCATCAAAATAGATAAAAATTTGTATACCGGCTAAACTCATATTAATTTAAAGCAAATTTAGAATACTAAATGGGAATTAAAAATACACTAGAAAAATTAGTAAAAAGTAAAAAATTGAATTGCGAGTAAAAAAAATGTTCTAACAAATACTAAATTGACAAATCCGATATATTTGTATTTTCACATCTAAATTTCTTTTTGGGTGGTTTTTATTATTACTTGTTTCATGTTTCAGTACATGCCTTATTTTAATTTTTTTTAGTCCTAATTTTTAGTTTTTACATTTATTATTGATTTATCGTATCATTTCTTACCTTCAAGAATATTGTACTATTTTATGGGATTTATATCCTGCCAATAAAGCTTATCATTATCAATAATAATAATAATAATAACTACAAAAAAGCAAATCAAATATATATATATATATATGTGAAAAAATCTTAACTAAAAAGAGCACCATCTTTAATTTTTAAAATAATGTGCACACTATCTACACAGTACACATTGCATAATCTTGCAGAAAATCCAAAAACTAGAATGGTAGACCAAATACTTAATCCTTTTGAGTTTTATGTAAAATTTAACAAATTATTCACTTTGCCCATCAACCTACATTCCAAATTCAGCTCTTATATAAGACTCAATTAAATTTTTTTTTTTTTAAAGGGATGAGGTCAATAGCGCAATAATACACAAATCTATGGCAATTATACAGAGTGTCCCAGGAGGAAATGTCAAGAATGCACCATTTGACTCTTTGGGTATTTCTAAGTAGAAAGTATTATATCGACATGTGCCTGATTCACAACCGTTACCGAGATACAGGCCTCTACATTTGGGTAACTAAAACATAATAAAAAGCCGATCATAAACCTCAGAAATGAACTTCCGCGTTTTCCTTGGCAAGACTCGATGGATCGGAGGCTCGCCGCGTGCATTGAAGGAGGGGGTCACTTTGAAACCATTCTGCAATAAGTGCAATAGTGTATTGTATGTTTGTACTTTTTGTAAACCACAAGTGTCATTAAATAGTATCTAAGATCGCCTTTTTATTATGTTTTAATTACCCAAATGTAGAGGCCTGTATCTCGGTAACGGTTGGGAATCAGACCCATATCGATATAATACTTTCTACTTAGAAATACCCAAAGAGTCAAATGGTGCATTCTTGACATTTCCTCCTGGGACACCCTGTATAGTGTAGTCGCAGCATACACTTTTTAGGTTCGTTTGGTAAATTTTTGCAAGTGTACATTACAGGCTTTGTAAATCAAAACTATGTTTTTCTGATGGTTTTTGATGCGGTTTGAATGAAGGTTAATTTCGTTCAAACAACATCAAAAACATCGGAAAAACTTTTAATATATAACCTAACCTAACCTAAAATTCCAAAATTCCTCAAAAGCCTGTAATGTACTCTTGTAAAAAAATACCTCCAGTTTTATATTAGAGTATGTACAAAATTTATTTTACATTACTTACAGGTAAAACTGATATAAATTTGTTTTGTGAACTTTTATGGGTTTACTTGAAATGTAACTTCCATATGAACAACTAAAATGCTGTATGAAAAACAATTTTGGTGGGTAACGTGTTGGAGGAGGAGATGGATAATCCGAAAGTCCAAGGTCCTTCCTCTCAGAAAATCACTGAGGTGGCTTCCCCATCTCCAATCACGATGGTGGCACCGTCGACAGAGCCATGGGCCTTCACAGTCCAAGTCCAATCTCTAACCAACAGGCCACGTTCGTTGATTCTCTTATGAAGAGGCCATTCGTAAGGGATTTAAATAACTTTTTTTGTCTTCCAATAAAATGGCAACACTAAACCAATTAACTGTGAGCCTGGACTTTCTCTCATAACAAGAAAGGAGGGAAACTAAGAGTGTCAAAACAAATCATGCTCTACCATAATGAGGTTCAAAAAACTCTGAGGAGGCTGCAAAAAAGTCATGGAGCTTGAAGTCATTTTCTTTGAGAGTGAATCCAAATCCTTTGGCGTCACAGAATCCATTGGAGACGTTTTTCCGCTTCCACAAAATGTATTCTGAGAAGCCTCCAGGCGCAGCACACACATCTGCAAAGTACAAAAGCTCATCCGATCCAATGAGGCTTCTCTGAAAGTTATACACAAAACTAATTGTTAGATCAAAGGAAATTGTCAGTAAAATTTCTCTCTCTCCATCAGTACAAACAATTATTGATCACGAGGGCAATTTCATTTGTCAATTATCAATTCGTGATTGGTGCCTAGAAAACTCTTATTTGAAACAACTGATTACAATAAATATGAATTAAGTATAAAACTAATGTTAGATCCTTTCAATTAAATTCAAAAAAAGGCTCAGACTTTTTAAGTACAAGTGTAGCTACATAAGTCCATATAAATTTCAAAGGAACAGCTTCTTGATAAGGAAAATCACTTAATTCAAATAATGCATAACACAAAATCATATGTATTATAGTTTCAGAAACAAGTTCGCATAAAAAGAAAATTTCTAGAAAGTATAAAATTACTACTTATATATATACAGTATTATAAAGAACGACGCTTGTGTAGAAGAGCACTCTGCACAAGATGAGGAGGGAGAACAAGCAAATGAAAAATGAGGTACCTCCCAGGAATCGAACCCAGGATCATCCAATTGCTGGACGGATATGCTAACCACTGCACCAAGGACCCTGATTAGTCAATACTCGTAATTCTCCTACATACAAGTGGAATCAAATGCCCTGAGGGGGCACCTTCCCATGCCGTACCTATATACATTTTAACTGCAAACAACACAGTATAATTAATGTAAAGAACGACGCTTGTGTAGAAGAGCGTTCCACATCTTGTGCGGAACGCTCTTCTACACAAGCATTGTTCTTTACATTAGTTATACTGTGTGTTGTTTGCATTTAAAATGTATATATGTATGGCATGCGAAAGTGCCCCCTCAGGGCATTGGTTTCTGCTCGTATGTAGGAGAATTACGACTTCTGATTGATCGAGGTCCATGGTGTAGTGGATAGCATATCTGACCAGCAATCAGATGACCCCGGGTTCGATTCCGGGGTGGTACCTCATTTTTCATTTGTTCATTCTCCCTCCCCATCTTGTGCGGAATGCTCTTCTACACAAGCGTCGTTCTTTACATTAATTATACTGTGTGTTGTTTGCAGTTAAAATGTATATATGTACGGCATGCGGAGGTGCCCCCTCAGGGCATTGGCTTCTCCCTCCTCATCTTGTGTGGAATGCTCTTCTACACAAGCGTCGTTCTTTACATTTTTTATATATATATATATATATAATATATATATATATACCTTTCAAATGTTCCGTGCGATGATTCCTCATTTCACGAAGGTCAAGCTTGTTGCCCCTCCTCCTGGTGAAGTAGTGAGTTGGTTTCTTGTATTCTCCACCTCACATAGCCAGGTACACCCGGCTCATCGGGTATTGTTCTGAGCCAGGCGTCTAATCTTCTTTTGAAGATGTCCACTGCATCACCACTCATGTTCCTTAGGTGTTTGGGCAGCTGATTAAACAGTTTTGGTCCTCTCACAACAAAACTATTTTCTTTCAAGGTTAAAGATGTTCCCTGTCTAGCCTTTAATTTGGGAATAAGACACAGTCTTCCTTTTCTACTTTCCACTGTTGTTTGGGGAGTTACAGAGTTCAGAGTAAGATTAGAGACTAGTTTCTCCATTATTTTCCAAGTGTAAATGACGGTGCATATCTCTCTCTCCTCCTTTCCAGTGAATATAGGTTTAATTTGCATAACCTTCCCCAGTACTTTAGTTCTTTGCACCCCTTGATCTTGGCTGTGAAGCTTCTCTGAATCCCTTCTAGCTGTCTAATGTCTTCTTTTTTATATGGGGATGTTAGAACCAAGCAGTATTCCAATTTGGGTATGATTGGTGTTTTCAGTAGAGGAATCATTATATTCCTATCCCTTCACTTAAAGGTTCTCAGTATCTGCCCAGTTACTCTCTTTGCTCTGTTTACTGCTATCTTATTTGTGTTTCAAATTTTGCAACATCAGTCATTACAACCCTGAAATCTTTTGCTTTAGAATTTCTCTGAATTTTATATATATATATATATATATATATATATATATAATTTTTTTTTTTTTTGGTGATAGTCATAAAATTTTCGAAACAAAAACTATGTCAGAACGACATCAATGTTGCTGCCTATATTTGTGACCTTCACTTTTGATGGAAGGACGTGATTTGTGCTTGCAACGATACACATGAAATATGAAGTTCCATTAATTTATATTAATCAGTTCAAAAGTTATGGCATACACACGAAAAAACTCCATCTGACTGCTGACCTGATTCTTACTCATGACCAGACATGGGGTCAATTACTGGGCTTCTATTACTATTACTTTTGATTCCTTCTTTTACTATTACTTTAATTTTCATCCATTACTATTACTTTTGTATGTAGGGTACTTCACTCATTTGAAAAGGATCTTTATGTCTATTTAAATGCAATTAGAAGCAGTGTGTTAACAAACAAACAAACAAACACTTTATTTCAGACTCAACAGGTACAAAACATTATACAAGTGCTCCATAGAAGATTAAGAGATACGGTAGTTGTCTGGAGCACTAACGAAGTAAGCCAACTGGTGAATCACTGTGTATAATGAACATACAAATACAATGATCCAACCATGAGGTGATGTGCCAACTATCACTAACATAAGTAAAGCTATCACCAGGAAGACTACACATGATGAATGGGTCAAGTTATTATCTTCACAGAAGGCTTTTAAGTGGTTGCTAAACAGTCACCAATAATAGCTACACATGTCGTATCCAGGCAAAAAACTTCACTTTTTTCTATGTGAAGGTCAAAATATGATAATAAAAACCTACTCTAATAGACAGAGTTTATTTCCACAACAGTTTCGATGCCCACTGGCATCCTCTTCAGGTGGATACAGAAAAACGAATGAACCAAAAACAAGAGGGAAAACAGTCCAGGGACCATTAAGAAATTCGCACCTAGGTTAGATCCCATTCTCCTGACACTGGAAGGGCATTTTCATTAAGGGACCCGCTTATAAGTACATTCGCACAAATTTAAAACTATCTTCTTGTTCTATACATACAGATTCTATTACTTTTTTACATAATTATTACATTTATTATTAAATTTATTACATTTAATATTGCATTATTATTTATTACAGAAATTATAAATTTATTATTACATTGATTATTACATTGTTGTTTATTATACAGAAATTATAAACCAAAAAACGAATGAAAAAAGGCGAGAAGGAAACAATCCAGAGACCATTAAGAAATTTGCACCTAGGCTAGATCCCGTTCCCCCAACCCCAGAAGGGCATTTTTATTAAAGGGTCCCGCTTATAAGTACATTAGCACAAATTAAAACTATCTTCTTGTTCTATACATACAGATTCTATTATTTTGACATAATTACTGCATTTACATTTTTTTTGTAACATTTATTATTGAAAATGAAAATGAAAAGGTTTATTGGCAGACTATAGTCCATATGACAAATATTATTAATACAATGACAGTTCATACACTAAGGATAGAAATATATACAACTGATTAGAAATAATACTGCACTGTCGAAGTTAAGTGGAGCTACAGACAGACGTTTTCGTACCAAGAAGTCCATAGCTTAGAAGATAAATGGCAGGACTCATGGATAGCTTGGATGATCAGGTTGGTTGATTTTTTAATTCTTTGCATTATACTGTGTTGAGCACGTCTTGTTACCTCCGGGAAGCTCGGGACATTGCGGGTAGCAAACATTTGCGAAGCTGAGCATCTCGGGGGTAATTTATGTAAGAGTCTAAAAGACCTGTTGTACAGCAAATTTAGGGTTCTGCCAGAACCTTTTTTATAATTCATCCAGAGTTGCTGACTGTATATATTACTGCAGAAAGTACGAAAGAGTGTGTCTTTAGCTTCACTTGTACAGAAACGAAAGTTCCTTATGGTCATATTCGCTTTAGCACACAGGCTTCAAGATTGTTTTCTTATATCCGAGTCATCACTCAAGGAGCTGGTAATAGTTTGACCCAAATACTTAAACTCTTGTACTTCCTCAATTATTTCACCATTCATTTTAAACCTTATATCAGCTGGCTGATTTCAGTTTTTAGGATGAAATTGCATAATCTTAGTTTTTCTAACATTAAAAAGAACATGTTTCTGCGAATACACTTCGCAGACATTTAGTAGCTGATCCAGACCTTTAACAGAGGGATTTATTAACACCATATCATCGGCATAAACTAAGTTATTTATCCTTGTGTTATCTATACATCCTACTGTTGCCTCATTAATAACTCTTTGACTACCATCGGGATAATAGGTCCCAATCGGACTTACTTCTGGTAGTCAAAGGGTTAAGTGAAGCAATTAATCCATCAATATACACATTAAACAGCATAGGGGAGAGCAAGGAGCCTTGTCTCACCCCACAAGAGGAGCCAAAACACTCGGATAGTACATTGCCCCACCTAACAGTGAAAGATTGGTGGGAATACCAAAATTTCAATAAATTTAATATGTACAGGGTGGGGCACGGGAATCAAGTGTTTTTTGAATAGCTAGTAATCGGCCATTAGGAATGGGAGGGGCGTGCGGTAGGTAGCATTCCATTCCTGGGTTCATAGCATTTAACTTTAACTAACACTCACCTTTATCTTTCAGGTGCCATCATGGAGCAGTGGACGTTAGAACACCGCATGTTCGCGTATGATCATTTTGTTAGGAGTGGCGAGTCAGTGACAGCAGTTCAGCGTGCGTTTCGCCGCAGATTCAACATTCATCGAAATGACTCTGTTCCCGCTCGTGACACAATCTTACGTTGGGTTAACAATCTTCGAACAGGAGGCTCAATAATGAAAACAAAACCGAAGGGGCCGCAACGCACTGTGCGTACTCCAGAGAACGTTGAAAGGGTCAGACAAGCGATGTTGCAAAGCCCAGGCCGCTCTGCTCCGAGACATTCAGCTGCACTCGGAATCAGCAATCGTACTGTTAGACGGATTTTGCATGAAGAATTACATTTTCACCCATACAAGTTAGCGATGGTGCAGGAATTGAATGTAAACGATTGCCCCCAATGACTGAAATTTGCACAGGAAATGCTTGCACTTTATGAGCAGAATGAAAACATGATGGTGGTAATGAGTGATGAAGCCCATTTCCACCTTAATGGGGCCGTCAACAATCAAAACTGTCGGTATTGGGCTGCTGAAAATCCGCGACAACTCCATGAAAAACCGCTGCATAGCCCTAAGGTTACAGTTTGGTGCGCGGTGGGAAAGTTTGGCGTCATCGGTCCCTATTTCTTCGAACAAAATGGGGTTACCGTTACCATAACATCTGGGCGTTACATTGAGATGGTGAACACCTTTTTCATCCCTGAGTTACGAAGAAGGCGTATTGCTCGTCGACATTTGTGGTTTCAGCAAGATGGGGCCACGCCACACACCGCCAGAGCATCAATGGCTGTTCTTCGCCCCCTGTTTCCCAACCATCTCATTTCGAGATTTGGTGACATTGCATGGCCCCCTCGGTCCCCTGACTTGTCCACATGTGACTTCTTTCTATGGGGGTACCTCAAGTCACGTGTCTACGAGGACAAGCCCCGTACATTAGATGCATTGAAGGAAGCGATCCGTCAACAAATCATCCAAATCAACAGAGACCTGCTGGGAAGAGTGGAGGCCAATTTTCGTAAACGCCTTCAACAATGCATCGACGGCCAAGGACATCATATGCCAGATATAATTTTCGGTACATGATTATTATGACATGAAATGCTATGTTCTTACGAATGTTGTTCTACCAATATATTTTCTTTACAAAAATAAATATCATTTTCCTGATTATTCCAAAAACACTTGGTTCCCGTGCCCCACCCTGTACATGGGAACCTTCCTGTCTTCTAGTTTTGCAAATAAAATATTGTGGTTCACCCTATCATATGCCTTACTTATATCAAGGAAACAGCTATAAATGGTTGAATTACTGTCAATGTATTTAGATATTGTTTCTTTAAGTACATAGATACACAGGTCAGTTGAGTGGGACCTTTTAAAGCCAAACTGATTAGATGTCCATAGGAAATCATTTAATCAGAGTAACAAGAGTTTTTCTAGTAGTTTCGAGAAGCAGGAAGCGACAGCAATAGGCCTGTAATTATTGCTGGACAGAATGTCTCTGTACTTATTATTATTACCTTTACACTAATTATTCCATTTATTTTATTACCTTCATTGCATTTATATTTATTTCCACATTTATTACTACCATTATTACATTTACATTTATTATTCCATTTACATTTTACTGAAAAAAAAAAAAAAAAAAAAACTAATGAACCAAAAGCGAGTAAGGAAACACTCCAGAGACCTTTAAGAAATTCACACTTGGGTTAGAACCTGTTCGCCTAACTCCGTAAGGGATTTTCTGACCAAGAATCTCATTAAAGGGTCCAACTTATAAGTACCTTCACACAAATTAAAATTATCTTCTTGTTCTATACATACAGATTCTATTATTTTTCTTTTGACATAATTGTTACATTTATAAAGTACCTTACTTGATTCCCAATCTATAGCATTATCATTTTGGCTGGCGTGATAAAAAATGGCATTATTAGTATTACAACTTCTGAAGGCATATTTGTGTTCTTTAATCCGGGTTTCAATATTTCTTCCAGTTTCTCCTATGTATACTAAATCACAACTTTTACAGGGAATGCTGTAGACACAGGCTTGTTCCTGTTTTGCAACGTTATTCCTAACCAATTTACTTTTCACGGTAGATGAATATTTGAATGCTAAAGCAAACTTAAAATCTTTCGTCAATGGTTTTACTTTCTAAGCCGGCAATGTAAGGCAAACTCACATATTGTTTTTGGTTAACTGAAGGTTCCGGAGGGGCATAAAAAGATTTTCTGGCTTTAAAATATGCCTTTCTGATAAACCACTCAGGATATTTTAAATCCTTAAAAATGTTCCAAATCTTTGAATTTTCCGAGTCCAGCAAATGTGGGCTACAAATCCTGAGTGGTGAAAGAAAGTCCATGTTTCTAAGAGCACTCAGGATTTCATTTGCTGGACCTGGAAAATTCAAAGATTTGGAACATTTTTAAGGATTTAAAATATCCTGAGTGGTTTATTAGAATGGCGTATTTTAAAGGCAGAAAATCTTTTTATGCCCCTCGGGAACCATCAGTTAACCAAAAACAATATGCGAGTTTGCCTTACATTGCCAGCTTAGAAAGAGTAAAACTGTTGACGAAAGATTTTAAGTTTGCTTTGGCGTTTAAATATTCATCTACCATGAAAAGTAAATTGGTTAGGGATAATGTTGCAAAACAGGAACAAGCCTGTGTCTACAGCATTCCCTGTAAAAGTTGTGATTTAGTATATGTAGGTGAAACTGGAAGAAATATTGAAGCCCATATTAAAGAACACAAATATGCCTTCAGAAGTTATAATACTAATGCCATTTTTTATCATGCCAGCCAAAATAACCATGCTATAGATTGGGAATCAAATAAGGTACTTTATAAATGTAATAATTATGTCAAAAAAAAAATAATATAATCTGTATGTATAGAACAAGAAGATAATTTTAATTTGTGCGAAGGTACTTATAAGTTGGACCCTTTAATGAGATTCTTGGTCAAAAAATCCCTTACGGAGTTGGGTGAACAGGTTCTAACCCAAGTGTGAATTTCTTAAAGGTCTCTGGAATGTTTCCTTACTCGCTTTTGGTTCATTTATTTAATTTTTTTTTGTTTTTTTTTGGTAAAATGTAAATGGAATAATAAATGTAAATGTAAATGTAATAATGGAAGTAATAAATGTGGAAATAAATATAAATGCAATAAAGGTAATAAAATAAATGTAATAATTAGTGTAAAGGTAATAATAATAAATGCAGTAATTATATCAAAATAATAGAATCTGTATGTGTAGAACAAGAAGATAAATGCAAAAAACTTCACTTTTTTTCTACGTGAAGGACAAAATATGAAAATAAAAACCCACTCTAATAGACAGAGTTTATTTCCACGACAGTTTCGACGCCCACTGGCATCCTCCTCGGGTGGATACAGAAACACTAATGAACCAAAACAAGAGGAAAAAACAGTCCAGGGACTGACCGTTAAGAAATTCACACCTAGGTTAGATCCCATTCTCCCGACACCTGAAGGGCATTTTCATTAAGTACATTCGCGCAAATTTAAAACTATCTTCCTGTTCTAAACATACAGATTCTAATATATTTTTTACATAATTATTACATTTATTATTAAATTTATTACATTTAATATTGCATAATTATTTATTACAGAAATTATAAATTTATTATTACATTGGTTATTACATTATTGTTTACTATACAGAACTTATAAACCGAAAAACGAATGAAAAAAGCCGATTAGGAAACAATCCAGCGACCATTGAGAAATTCGCACCTAGGTTAGATACCGTTCTCCCGACACTGGAAGGGCATTTTATTACAGGGTCCGCTTATAAGTACATTCCCACAAATTAAAACTATCTTCTTGTTCTATACATACAGATTCTAATATTTTGACATAATTACTGCATTTATTATTACATTTACATTTTTTAACATTTATTATTATTACCTTTACCCTAATTATTAAATTTATAATATTACCTTTATTATTACATCAGTTGCATTTATATTTATTTCCACAATTTATTACTTCCATTATCACATTTACTAAAGGCGAGTAAGGGAACATTCCAATCCAGAGACATTTAAGAAATTCACACTTAGGTTCGAACACGTTCCCACGACTCCGTAAGGGATTTTTTGACCAAGAATCTCATTAAAGGGTCTAACTTATAAGTACCTTCACACAAATTAAAATTATCTACTTTTTCTATACACACAGATTCTATTATTTTTCTTTTGACATAATTATTACATTTATAAAGTACCTTACTTGATTCCCAATCTATAGCATGATTATTTTGGCTGGCGTGATAAAAAATGGCATTATTAGTATTACAACTTCTGAAGGCATATTTGTGTTCTTTAATACGGGTTACAATATTCACAGTCTATAGAAAACCTACTCATTGTAATTCGTACATTCATTATTTTTCATATCATGATGAAGGGGTTAAAAGCTCAATTATTTCTTCCATGTTTCTAAGAGCACTCAGGATTTGTAGCTCACATTTGCTGGACCCGGAAAATTCAAAGATTTGGAACATTTTTAAGGATTTAAAATATCCCGAGTGGTTTATCAGAAAGGCGTATTTTAAAGCCAGAAAATCTTTTTATGCCCCTCAGGAACCTTCAGTTAACCAAAAACAATATGTGAGTTTGCCTTACATTGCCGGCTTAGAAAGAGTAAAACCATTGATGAAAGATTTTAAGTTTGCTTTGGCATTCAAATATTCGTCTACCGTGAAAAGTAAATTGGTTAGGAATAACATGGCAAAAGAGGAACAAGCCTGTGTCTACAGCATTCCCTGTAAAAGTTGTGATTTAGTATACGTGGGAGAAACTGGAAGAAATATTGAAACCTGTATTAAAGAACACAAATATGCCTTCAGAAGTTGTAATACTAATAATGCCATTTTTTATCATGCCAGCCAAAATAATCATGCTATAGATTGGGAATCAAGTAAGGTACTTTATAAATGTAATAATTATGTCAAAAGAAAAATAATAGAATCTGTGTGTATAGAAAAAGTAGATAATTTTAATTTGTGCGAAGGTACTTATAAGTTAGACCCTTTAATGAGATTCTTGGTCAAAAAATCCCTTACGGAGTCGTGGGAACGTGTTCGAACCTAAGTGTGAATTTCTTAAATGTCTCTGGATTAGAATGTTCCCTTACTCGCCTCTAGTAAATGTAATAATGGAAGTAATAAATTGTGGAAATAAATATAAATGCAACTGATGTAATAATAAAGATAATATTATAAATTTAATAATTAGGGTAAAGGTAATAATAATAAATGTTAAAAAAAATGTAAATGTAATAATGAATGCAGTAATTATGTCAAAATATTAGAATCTGTATGTATAGAACAAGAAGATAGTTTTAATTTGTGGGAATGTACTTATAAGCGGACCCTGTAATAAAATGCCCTTCCAGTGTCGGGAGAACGGTATCTAACCTAGGTGCGAATTTCTCAATGGTCGCTGGATTGTTTCCTAATCGGCTTTTTTCATTCGTTTTTCGGTTTATAAGTTCTGTATAGTAAACAATAATGTAATAACCAATGTAATAATAAATTTATAATTTCTGTAATAAATAATTATGCAATATTAAATGTAATAAATTTAATAATAAATGTAATAATTATGTAAAAAATATATTAGAATCTGTATGTTTAGAACAGGAAGATAGTTTTAAATTTGCGCGAATGTACTTAATGAAAATGCCCTTCAGGTGTCGGGAGAATGGGATCTAACCTAGGTGTGAATTTCTTAACGGTCGGTCCCTGGACTGTTTTTCCCTCTTGTTTTGGTTCATTAGTGTTTCTGTATCCACCCGAGGAGGATGCCAGTGGGCGTCGAAACTGTCGTGGAAATAAACTCTGTCTATTAGAGTGGGTTTTTATTTTCATAACAAGAAGATAGTTTTAATTTGTGCGAATGTACTTATAAGTTGGACCCTTTAATAAAAATGCCCTTCTGGGGTCGGGGGAACAGGATCTAGCCTAGGTGCGAATTTCTTAATGGTCTCTGGATTGTTTCCTTCTCACCTTTTTCATTCGTTTTTCAGTTTATAATTTCTGTATAATAAACAACAATGTAATAATCAATGTAATAATAAATTTATAATTTCTGTAATAAATAATAATGCAATATTAAATGTAATAAATTTAATAATAAATGTAATAATTATGTAAAAAAAATAATAGAATCTGATTGTATAGAAGAAGAAGATAGTTTTAAATTTGTGCGAATGTACTTATAAGCGGGTCCCTTTAATAAAAATGTCCTTCCAGTGTCGAGAGAATGGGATCTAACCTAGGTGCAAAATTCTTAATGGTCCGTGGACTGTTTTCTCTCTTGTTTTTGGTTCATTCATTTTTCTGTATCCACCCGAAGAGGATGCCAGTGGGCATTGAAACTGTTGTGGAAATAAACCCTATTAGAGTGGGTTTTTATTATCATATGTTGTATCCAACTCATCAATAATACTGCTGATCTGCCCCAATTTAATGAGGTAATCTTCTTCATTATCAACTGCCTGAATAGGCATATAGATCCACAGAATTACAAATTTTTTATTGTCTACACAAATTTCTATTCCAGTTAGCCAATTCAAACCAAGTTTTAATTCACTAATATATTTACCATATCCCAACCTCCCTAGAATAGCTACCCCTCCAGGTGGGTGGCCTGCAAGGAGACCATCTTGTTTATCTCTGGTGGCCTCCCCTATCCCATGAAAGTTACTGGACAGGCTATTCAGGTCGTTTAAGTCCTGTTTCCTGCAGACAGAGAATATCAGCATCCTCTAACAGCTTATCAATTATGATCTGTCTGTGTTTGCTGTTATTGCATAAGCTTAGGCCTCTACAGTTATAAGAGATTACCTTGAATGTCGCAATTAGGAAGATGCAGGAGTTCTGCCAGCCATCTCTACATGCTGAATTCCACTTATACCAGGCACAGCAGTTACAGCATTAGACCCAGCTGGATTTTCCTCCACAGTACGATGCATGATGTCTCCATAATTACCCTCTCCAGCACTTGCAAGAGGGGCTGCAGGTATTTTTCTTCCCTTCTTCTCATAGAACCGCCGTACATATACCCATTCCAGCCAAACTGCTGGATCCATAAATACCCCTGGATCACCACAGACTGCTGTAACTTGTACGTAGTCCATCTGGGGTGAATTTTCCTACATGTAACCTGAAGGTTCACTTTATCTTCCACAAATGCCTGCAGCTCCTTGGCTGTAAGATCAGGTCGACATCTCGAGACAAAAATGTTTGAGGTCTTCGTTGGTACAGCCATCACACGATCTGTTTTGGCAGCTCCTATGATACCCCACCATTCTCTGCCAGCCCTTGCCACAGACTGACTCCCTCTAGCCAGTGCATGAGTGGGACCACCACCATTAGCTACTGCAGTGGTTGCAGTTCTCAGAGGGGTCACTTGCTTCCAGCCACTCCTTACCACCATTATCCAAGATGCCTCCTCATCATGACCCCCGACTGCATTCCCAGCATCCTGATTCACCAAGGCCCCTTGGGGGTTACCCTGTGTAAGAAGGTATTGAGCTGGCGATGTAGCAGTGTCTGGATTCAGGGATCCAGGATAAGACTGAGAAACAGAGGGTTCTGCACTCATAGATCCAGGATGAGGCTGAGCGGCAGCCAAATAACAAATATGTTTCAACTAAATCATTACAATTTCAGAGACTATTTTTTGAAAAATTTGCCACAATATTAGTGCATATACAAGTTCATTTTAGTTTAGAGTAGATTTAGTTTATTTTTCAGTTCTTTGTTCACACAATATGTCCATTGCCACTGTAATAGAAAAGTAACAGACTATTATCTGTTACTTTGCCTACTATTATTATTATTACAGCCAAAAAATTATGATCAATTACTATTACTTGAAAAATCCTTTAATAGTCTATTACTATTACCCCATGTCTGCTCATGATGCTATCTTGTGATGTTCCATGTGTGCATTAAGTTTTATCAATTTATGCTGAGTGGTCCAAAAGTTATGGCACAGATCACATTTGACAGTTGATCTCTATTTGTGACATTAAAATTTGACAAAGGGACCTGATTCTTATCTATAAACATCATCTTGTGATGATCCACATGTGAGTGGTTTTATTAATTTATGTTGAGTGGTTCAAAAGTCAGGTGCAGACAAGAAATAGTGAAATTTTTCTTTTGACCTCCATTTGTGACCTTAACTAATGTAGAGACCTGATTCTTGCATGTGATATATCATCTTGTTATGATCCATATGTATGTGGTTTCATCAATTTATGTTGAGCAAATAAAAAATTACAGCTAGCGTGGACACAAAGTGTGACAAATGGACAAGCGCAATCTAGTATGGTTCCTCCAAATTTATTTTGTTTGGGACATAGCAAAACACAATCATTACTGATCAATAACTGCTTATGCTTTTTAAAAATTACGTTTCTAGGCGAACTTTTTCCAAAACAGTACGTAATGCATAAAAATAATCAGTAAAAGAAACTAAAAAAAGTATAATCACAAGAAAACATGACATCACTGTTCTGTCATCTTACAGAAGAAATATTTCATTAATTGAGGGTGCAGAATTGTAAAAACCATAGCTATGGTTGATTAGTTATCATCAAGACAGATAACTATGCTCCACACAAATAAAGAAATAGGATATATATTCTTTAATAATAATTAAAACTACCAAATTAAACTACACAATTTAGGCTTACCCCATTTTCATCTAGTGGTTGTGAAAACATAAACTCAAAAACTGCATCCAGGTTCGCCATCTTAAGTGCAGCTCTATTCTGGAAGAACAATTTGCCTAGTGTTTCAAAGGGATTACTTCTTCCTCTGGCTTTATACAATTCTTTTTCAGGGAGGTTATCAAATACAGTCTGAAAAAGTAATTACAAAGTTAGACTATGTACTGAAGTAAAAAATATGCAAGCCTACAATTGGGTATATGTAATATGCAGTGCTGTGCCCAAAAACTCCTAAAGTTAGCGCCGCTAATGCTAATTTTGTCACTAAATTTTTCTGAAACCATCTCAATTTATATATGTTCTGCCTTCTGTAATTTACTTACATATATCAGCATACACTTTGATATAATTGGTTGCTAAGGTATAAAAATGTGATGTTATTGTCTACGAACAGGAAAAAATTTTTATGGAGGAGTCAAGTTCCTTTCGTAGATATTAAGATGGAAAACAAACCAATGGAAGAATAAATTCTATTCAAATTATACAAGTGGTTTTGAAAAAGTTAGCAATTCACTTTCTCTAAACACTTAGCACCACTACCTGTTTCACTAACAATTTGAACATTAGCGGCGCTAATAGTATTGCTAATTTTATGTGATAATGTTATAATGTTTCAGACCAACAAAGACCCCAGGATCCAGTCATGGCTGGTCTACCTAACTGTGTTTGTAATTGTGCATTGCACATGTCTTCCATGGTGGCAGAAGGGACCTACAATTTTATGTGGGTTCGGAACCACAAAAGCCTTAATTTTACTACCTTAAACTATATCCAATCTATCAACATATGCATCTAATCAATTTTTAAACATGTTTATGGACATGCTACTAATTACTTCCACTGGTAAACTATTCCAGCTATTTACTATTCTATGTGTAAAAAAGTTTTTGGCAACTGCTGTCTCAAACCTTCTACTTGTCAGCTTACACCCATTAGTTCTAGCATCCCCATCTCATTCCCCTCTCCCGCCCTACCCCCATCATTTACACTGCGAAGTTTCCATTTAATAGTAAAAGTTTTGATGGTGATCGCGGGAAATGTATGTTTCATTACGGTATAATCGTACAGTGACTCCGCGTGTATACTTTTTGTGTCATAGAAACAGTTACATAATTAATGTGAAAAGATGCCTGAACATCGAACCGTTGGTATCCAAAGCATGATTTAAAGGGATGAAAAAGTGGGACCCCTTTCGGCGTTCCCCCCCATCGCCACCCCCAACCAGCCCCCACCAGCTATGCTCCCCCGCAAGCCGTTACAGATACAATGGGGTCGTCTGCTGTAAATCTTGTAGAAAATCCTCTGTTATGTTTCATATTCGACAAAGTAGATCATATTAAGTCAGACCTTCTTGTATCTGTCTGTCATGATTTTTATGATTCAGAAGAAATAGAACATGCGAGGGTACAATTAAACACCCTGTTCGGTGCTTCCCTCCCAACTCGTAGAGGTAATTCTAAAAACGAGAATACCCTGAAAGACATTATAAATAAAGTGTCGACCCTCCGGGATAATGAGAATAATATTACCTTTTACGTTACTAACTTCCATAGAATACCGGTAATCTCTATGGGTGACGTAAACGTCTCGGTGCTCCTCAAACAGTATAATGAGGTACAAAAGTCGATAGTTGAACTGAAACACCAACACGTGGTGTCAAATCAGAAAAACGCGATTTCGATAGAACAGTTCCGGTCAGAGTTAGATGCGTTGAAAGAAAGACGCTCCTCCCAAAGCCTAGTTACTCGGAAGTAGTTCAGCAAGCCAGATCTCCAAGAAGCGTCGGGCAGCGAGGGAAACGAAATCCCCGCCTCCAACTCCCCCCCTGAAGATGGGGTGGAAACGCAGCATGCAGGGGTAGCGGTCAACCCCCCTCCCGTTCAGGAAAGGACTCCTGCTCCCGATCTCACAATGAGGAACAGGGACGGTCAATGCCGAGAGTCGAGGCATCATTGCCCTCTCCCTGCCTCCCACTGCAGAGGAGAGGTGTTCGATTACGCCTCGCTCGGTACGCAGTTCTCCCCCCTCCCACCGAAGAAGGAGAGGCACGCGCGGCCGTCAGGGTATAAACACCGCTAACAGACCCTCACCAAGCCACAGAGTAAGGGAGGGGCCTCCTATCCCCCAAAGGTTGTGCCACCCATCCCCCAGGCAGGCGAACCCTGCCTCAGGGAGATCGAGGGAGCAGGACGGGTGGGTAACTGTTAATAGGCCCAGTCCCAAAGGTCTCCTCAACCGGTCTCCGCGGCGAGGCCACCGATGGAGAATCTCACCCTATTTGTGTCGCGAATTCAGCTCTCGAACGAGGCAAGCGATATTCGACACATGATAGAAGAAATCATTGGTGAACACAGTATAGTGATAGTTAATAAACTAAACACGAAATCTCCGTATTATAACTCTTTTAAAGTAATAATTAAAGGTGTAAATGCGCATTTCAACCCGTATAATATGAGTCAATGGCCGACGGTATTATTGTTAAGGAGTTTATTCACTTTTCCAGGAGATTTGATAACAGGCAAAATAATAATAATAATAATAATAATAATAATAATAAATAATAATAGGCGCCCTAACGGTAATGCCTGAAAGTTGTACTGTGTATAATAATAATAATCTTACTAATAATAAATTTTCTATCAGTCATGGCGGATAACTTGTTGAAAATAGTCTCATATAATGTAAGGTCAGTGAGGAATTCAACTGTAGATGTTCATAAAATCTGCGACAGTGCAGATTTGATACTCCTGCAGGAGCACTGGCTACCTAAGCAAGAGCTAAAATTCCTCTCTACCATCCATGATGACTTTATGTACCATGCGTCATCAGCAGTAGACTTGTCAGATGAATTAATGTACGGTAGGCCTTTTGGTGGTGTTGCTTTCTTATTAAGGAAAAATTTGTCAAAACATATAAGATTTTTAACAAGCGATAACGTAAGGTTGTTAGGCATTGAATTACAAGTGAACAATGATTGCATATTAATTGTAAACTGCTATTTACCATACAACAACGGCAGTAATCTAGATGAATACATTGATTTGCTGTACAAAATTAAGTCATTATCAGATAACCCCAAATATTCTCACTGTATAATAATGGGGGACTTTAACGCACATGTGAACTCGGAATTCTTTGGAGAATTGGGTAACATGTGCGAGTCGGCCAATTTAAGTATAAGTGATGTAGATGTATTAGGGGTAGCCAGTGGTAATTTTACATACGTTAGCGATATGAGTGGTACCACCAGGTGGATTGATCATTGTCTCACTAGTAATAATCTAAAGGATCGAATTGTTAGAGTTCATATTTTGCATGATTTCCTTCTTTCTGATCATAGACCATTAGAAATATTAATTAACGTTACCAATTTATGCGCAACACGACTTAACAAGAACTCAATAGGTAAGAATAATCGCGTCGATTGGTCCAATGTTAATATGCAGCAGAGAATAGAATACAAAGACAGAACATGTCACCTCTTTAATAATTTAGAAATTTTGCACCTTGGCTGTAATAATCCTTGCTCAAATGATTCTCACTGTAAACTCATAGATAGGTATTATAGTAAGATAATATCCCTGTTAAGAGAAGCAGGAAGCCCCTTGATTAAATCTTACAACTATCATACTAAGGTTATTCCTGGATGGAATGATTTTATTGCCCCCCTGAAGAGGGAATCGAAAGACGCCTACGATTTGTGGTGCTTTCATGGTAGACCCAGATTAGGACCAGTATACATAAATATGTGTAGAAGTCGGGGTCAGTATAAGGCGGCCATAAGGCGATGTAAACAGGAAGAAGAGTCTATTCGAGCATCAAAAGCCTGTGAAGCTCGCATAAATAACGATAATAACAAATTTTGGAAATTTGTTAAGAATCAAACGGGTGTCAAAAATGTCCTCCCTCCGACAATCGATGGGGTGTCGGGGAGGATGAAATTGCAAAGCTGTGGAAAAACCACTACTCTAACATTCTTAATAGTGTGAGTAGGGATAATCTTAAGATAGATTGCAGCGAAACGATTGTGGGAGGGACAAGGGAAAATATTTTGATATCATTTTCTGAAGTAAAGAGGTTAATTAAAGAGTTAAAGACTGGTTCTGCGTCAGGGGTAGATGACTTATCGAATGAGCACTTAAAATATGCAAATGACGTAGTATGTCTGCATATATCATTGCTCCTATCAGCCATGCTTGCTCATAGCTATATCCCTGCAGAGTTCATGAGGGTATATATCTTGCCCCTGGTCAAAAATAAGTATGGAGACATTCTGTCCAGCAATAATTACAGGCCTATTGCTGTCGCTTCCTGCTTCTCGAAACTACTAGAAAAACTCTTGTTACTCCGATTAAATGATTTCCTATGGACATCCTAATCAGTTTGGCTTTAAAAGGTCCCACTCAACTGACCTGTGTATCTATGTACTTAAAGAAACAATATCTAAATACATTGACAGTAATTCAACCATTTATAGCTGTTTCCTTGATATAAGTAAGGCATATGATAGGGTGAACCACAATATTTTATTTGCAAAACTAGAAGACAGGAAGGTTCCCATGTACATATTAAATTTATTGAAATTTTGGTATTCCCACCAATCTTTCACTGTTAGGTGGGGCAATGTACTATCCGAGTGTTTTGGCTCCTCTTGTGGGGTGAGACAAGGCTCCTTGCTCTCCCCTATGCTGTTTAATGTGTATATTGACGGATTAATTGCTTCACTTAATGAGGCAACAGTAGGATGTTGTATAGATAACACAAGGATAAATAACTTAGTTTATGCCGATGATATGGTGTTAATAAGTCCCTCTGTTAAAGGTCTGGATCGGCTACTAAAGTCTGCGAAGTGTATTCGCAGAAACATGATATTCTTTTTAATGTTACAAAAACTAAGGTTATGCAATTTCATCCTAAAAGCTGTAATCAGCCAGCTGATATAAGGTTTAAAATGAATGGTGAAGTAATTGAGGAAGTACAAGAGTTTAAGTATTTGGGTCAAACTATTACCAGCTCCTTGAGTGATGACTCGGATATAAGAAAACAATCTCGAAGCCTGTGTGCTAAAGCGAATATGACCATAAGGAACTTTTGTTTCTGTACAAGTGAAGCTAAAGACACACTCTTTCGTACTTTCTGCAGTAATATATACGGTCAGCAACTCTGGGTGAATTATAAAAAAGATTCTGGCAGAACCCTAAATTTGCTGTACAACAGGTCGTTTAGACTCTTACATAAATTACCCCCCGAGATGCTCAGCTTCGCAAATGTTTGCAATCCGCAATGTTCCGAGCTTCCCGGAGGTAACAAGACGTGCTCAACACAGTCTAATGCAAAGAATTAAAAAATCAACCAACCCGATCATCCAAGCTATCCATGAGTCCTGCCATTTATCCTCTAAGCCAGTGGTTCTTAACCTTTTTCCTACCATGCCCCCTCTAGGAATTGGTCCTTCCCTCCACGCCCCCCTTCAATCAAAATAACATTCTCAATATTAGCCCATGCTCTCGTTAAGAGAATAACAAATACAATTAGAGAAATTCCTGTTTCTAGGGGGGCACGCCCCCCCCCCCGGTTAAGAACCACTGCTCTAAGCTATGGACTTTTTGGTACGAAAACGTCTGTCTGTAGCTCCACTTAACTTCGACAGTGCAGTATTATTTCTAATCAATTGTATATATTTTTATCCTTAGTGTATGAACTGTCATTGTATTAATAATATTTGTCATATGGACTATAGTCTACCAATAAACCTTTTCATTTTCATTTTCTACTATATTGTGCTATTTCTAAAAAGCTATCTCTATTAATTTATATTATCGAACCCACTCATAATTTTAAAAACCTGGATTAGATCACCCCTTCGCCTCCTAGTCTCGAGTGTAGTCAATTTTAACTCCTTAAGCCTATCCTTGTACAACTTTGACCTAAGCAACGGAATCATCTTAGTTGCTTGTCTTTGAACTCTTTCAATTTTGACTATATCTTTGCACATATGCGGATTCAAAAATTGGATCACGCACTCCAAATGGGGTCTAACTAATGATTTATAAAGAGGAACAATAATATTGCATAATTTGTACTAAAAATTCTTAGCTATAAAACCTAGCACTTTGTTCGCCTTATTGGCCGCTGCTGCACTCTGTTCTGCCACTTTTAAATCACCAGTGACTATAACTCCTAAATCTTTTTCTTGATCTACACTTGCCAACTCCTTCCCTGACATACTACTGTATATGCAAAATTAGTTATGCAAGCCTATATGTAAAACTTCGCACTTATTGATGTTAAATCTCATTTGCCATGTAACTGACCAATCTATGATTTTATTCAGATTTTCCTGGATTTTATCTCTGTCATTAATCGCCCTACCACCCAACTTCGTGTCATCCACAAACTTTGAAACTGTATTGACTAGGCCAACATCTAAATCATTAATATATATAAGAAAAAGCAAGGGGCCCAATACAGAACCCTGAGGATGCTGCTTGCTACATTAGCCCAAGAAGACTTCACTCCATCAATGACCACCCTCTGTTTCCTACCTTGCAACCACTCTTCTATCCTATTTATTACTACACCCTTGATTTCATGAGCCTTAGTTTTTTCAGTGAGTCTTTTGTGCAGTATGGTGTCCAATGCTTTTTGAAAATCTAAATGCACTACATCTACCATCACCTGATGACTATCGTAAACTTCAACCATGCTTTGGAAAAATTCTAAAAGATTAGTTAAGCAAGATTTGTTTCACCTAAAACCAATCTACATATTTCTAATAAAGTTATGCAGTTCTAAGTGTTCGACTATACAATCCCTAATTATTGATTCCAGTAGCTTACCTACAACAGACATTAAACTGATTAGCCTATAATTTCCCACTGCACCTTTATTGCCTTTCTTAAAAATAGGTGTTACATTTGCTAACTTGAAATTATCTGGTACACATCCCTCAGAAATAGATGCATTAAAAATCTTTGTTAGCAGCACAACAATGCTTTCTTTTAATTCTTTTAGTTGTATGGGATATATGGAATCCAGCCCCAGTGATTTAAGCAGTTTCATTTTACAAATATAGTGCAGAACCTCCCTTTCACTCACCACAATATTATCTAAAGTATTACCATTATCAAAAGGTATTATGTCTATGACTGTAGGGATATTCGTTACATCTTCTATTGTAAAAATTGATGTAAAAACTTTGTTTAGCAGAGTAGCCATTTGCTCATTTTCAGAAACTACCTCTCTATCAGAATTTTTCAACAGTCCCAAGACACTCTTTACTGGGTTCCTATTATTGACATATTGAAAAAAATTGCTTGGGGTTTTCTTTGTCATCACGAGCTATGGAAATTTCAAATCACGCTTGGACTTTTTTATTATGCTTTTCACTTCATGCCTTAGAGATATGTAGTTGTTTCGTAACACATTTATGCAGCCTATAAGCCCAATCTCTACTCTTTATAATATCCTCTACTCTAGAAGTAAACCACAAGGGCTTGTTATTTTAGTGCAACTAATCCCAGCACTGGTAATATGTAACATCACATTATTCTTAGCTATAAGGTATGTATCAAAAGAATGCATTTTAAGTGCAGTGCTGCACTTAACTCTTTCATGACCAGTATACGTTTCTTTGAACTTAAAAGTTTAGGTGTTATTGGTATTCACAATTAGATATGTTACTAACTATAGTCACTTAAATGACCCATTTTGGGGTTAATTTTCCAACAACTAAACGATACCTATATAAACATTTAGATGTATTTGTTGAAACGTTGCATCATTGTACAATTTATATTATTATTTCGCTGGGACACATATGTCCAGTGGTCCTCAAAGAGTTAAATAAGATAGAAAGTAAAGAGATAATAAAATGAAAAACTAGGGGCTAATTTGATTTTAACTCACATTGTGTAGTTTCAAAGCCAACATGCCTATTACAAAAATACAAATAATCCTATCAATTGGACTATTTATTTTATATGAATTAGCTCTTTAGCTTTACTGGGCTCTCACATCATAAAGAACCCTTTTTCACTTTCAATTACATGTGTATCAAAAGCCAATTACTTACTTTTGATGCAATAATTTGTTCAAGTATTTTGGGATGACAAAATTCTGTTTCATCACTGATATCTTTCTTTTTCGGACCTACTTTTGCCCAGGAAGGCAAAATTTGTAGATCAGTAGAGGAGCTACAATCACATGGTAACCAAAAGACTTCTTCTTTCACTATAATATGCTTTAAAAGATTTAATTCTAATTACATTTTAAAGTTTACTAAATACTTGTGCATTACTTGCATTTCAACTACATAGAACCAAATTAATCAATGAGATAAGTTTAAATAGCCAATCATTAGAAAAATGAACAAATGAAATCATGAACAAAATCAAACCTGAGAATGTTTGTTTTAAAAAGACATCAAATACTATACATAAAATCTTTCATAAATTAATTTAAGGTTTAACTTGAACCTACAACAAAAATCCTAACAACAGCTAAATAGAACAAAAGTCAAGTTACCTCTAATGACTTGTCCCACTTCAAATTTTCCACAGGTTCTAATCCCTCAATAACAAAACCAAGACCTCTTCTTCCTCGCTGATGACTAGCTGAAATAGGGGCAACAATGCCTTGTTGAAATTTTCCCAAACCTTTTCCTTTCTGATAACCCATGCTCATCTGAATGAATAAAGGAAATAATACCATTGATCAGACAAAGTATTTCAACTTGGCATTATTTTAATAAGCAAGTTACTTCAATTATAGTAAATGTATTCTGCAACAATATTACTGTATTCATAGATGAACTAATAGGATAGAAGGGTCAATTACCCATCAACTGTTGACACAGCTCTTACATAAATACTTGCAAAGATGTAGTTTCAGAAAAAAAATTCCAAAAAATTAGCAATCAGCAATGATTGTTTTTTGTTTCTGAAATGTTATTACTGTCACCAAAAAATAAAAAAATATTCAAAGTAAAAACAACATTACCAGTTAGTAATTTATTTTTTAAAAATTTAATGTTCCTAGGCAAACTTTTTTTGAAACTGTACCCAAATGACATTACATAATAATTTCACTACCACAGCTACAGGATGAGCACAAATTATGTGTAAGCTGTACCTGTTATAAAGGTTTACTATGTTCAATACTCAGAAATTGCTCTTGCCCTACTATATTCATATAATGAAGTTATTTGGACACTTTTTGGAGAACACATTTTAACATTAGCTGAAATATATACCTATATGGTGACAATTAACTTAGCAACAAGTACACAATTATTTTAGCTAGAAATAAAAAAAAATTGAAATACAGCCATCCCTCCCTTAATGAAGGGGTTACATTCCTAAAAAGCTTTCGTTATGTGAAAATTCATTAAGCAGGAGCTCATTTTCTATTGTTTTATATGGTAAAAATTCAGTTTGTTTCCTAGCACACTTTTTTGAGAGCCTAATATAAATAGAGTGGGTAAAGTTCACCAAAATTTATTATCTTCTCCCCTCTCTCTTTACGATATCTAGCTTCATTTCTATCATTATTGCCTTCCTCTTTTTCGTTGGATCAGGTAATGAATAATGATGTTCAGCTTGGACATTTTGATGCCATGCTATATATTGACGTTATGAAATAGAAACAATAACACTTCATAGAACGTCACTTTCATTATGAATGCAACACGTGAGAATGCACAATGAACACTGATGCTGTGAAAGTGTTGCAGGGACAGTGGGAGACCATGTGTTGGGTGGGGGAGAGAGCTTGCCTGTGTTGCAGGAACCGCCAATGTAGCGCGCCAAAGATTTCAAAAATCTTTGCTTTCATTAGAGCAAAATTTCCTTCATAATATTCGAAAGCAGTATTAAATAAAAACCTTAGTTGTAATGAACATTCATTAACCAAACCTTCATTAAGCGAGGGACAGCTGTAATATGGAATGAAAGAGGGTGCACACTCACTCCTACACAACTCAGTGTTCCTGAGGATGTCATTAGACGAAAGCGCTTGAGCACCTTTTTGTGTTTCCTTTCCTTCGTGGTTTTATTCATCAACTATATATATATATAAAGTTTAAATGACAATAGGAATAAAAATAACAATAGGAACAACAATAGGAACACAACAGGCGAACAAGAAAATTTTTTCAACATCTCAGACACCTTACGAATGCTAAATGTCATCCACATGCAGTTGACACAGCTGGAAACCCCTGAGCCAAATCGCTACTGGGCAAGAAGCTACCAATACAAGTAGGAGGAAACGGATCTCTTTCGGAGGATCATAGAGCAACGAATCAAGCGATATCGAAGGAAAACGAACTTGAAATGCACAAAGGGCAACGAAAAACAGAGAGCATAAAAAGTGTCCTGGCTAATATTCAAGGAATAAGACCAAACCAATCACTCAATAAGGTTTTGTAACCTGAAAGGATTTATGGACGAAACAAGGGCGGACATCGCATGCCTCACAGAAACTCATCTTAAAGATTGCCAAGGAAATTGTGAAAACTGCGAACATTGTATTGATAAGAAAGAGATAAATATAGAGGGCTTCAACTTACTAAGAGCGGATAGAACGACGAGACGGAAAGGTGGCTGTGCTATATATGTACAGGAAGGTCATATGACAGAGATGATAATAAGTAAATCAAACAGCTATGTGGAACTCCTAGCAGTGAAAATAGAAAAACTAAACTTGATAGTAATAGTCATCTATAGACCTCCAAGCACCCCAACCAAAAAATTCTCGGAGGCCATTGATGACATTAGAAAGCTAATAAAGGCCATAAACCCTCCATCCCCCAATATAATGATCTGCGGAGACTTTAACTTCCCATTTATAAAATACAAAAAGGTGAATAGGAATATATATATTCACCAGGACAAGGGGGGGCACAAGAGAAGATCAGGAACAAGCAAAAATGTTGATGGCTCTCACAAACGAGTTTATGCTGACACAGGAGATAACAGAAAATACCAGAAAAAATAACTGCCTGGATCTGGTATTCACGAATAACACGAACTTGATTGCTGATATAAAAATAACCCCAACCATTATCTCAGACCACAACTTAATCGAGATATCAACAAATATGATGGCAGCATTAGAAGACAATACACATATTGTGGAAAGAAGTAAATTCAGGGCCTTTAACTTAAACTCGAAGATTATAAATTGGGAAGCAATCAGATCGCACATGGCCCAAATAGAATGGAGAACAATTTTCGAGAATAAAACAACTGAAGAAATGCTAACAACTTTGGAGGAAAAAACGCTGAGAATTTTAGAAAAATATGCTCCGAAATCACAGCCAAAAGGAAAGAGGAGCTGGCTAGAAAGGCAAAAGAGAAGACTATTCCGCAAAAGAAAGAGAGTGGAGGCGAAGTTAGGAAACTGCGGAGATAATGGCAGGAAAATAATAAAAGAAAAACTGGAGGGTATTGATAGGGAAATACAAGCCCTGATTAAGGACCATACAAAGAGGGAAGAGGAAAAGGTGGTAGAAGCAATAAAGGAAAATCCAAAATACTTCTATAGCTATGCAAAAAGGAAAACAAAAACGTGCGCCGCTATTGGGCCCTTAACGACGGGAAATAATGAACTAACCGACGATCCAAAAGAAATATCTGATACATTGAGAGCTCAATATGAATCAGTTTTCAGTACCCCAAAAAGTGACAAAGCGATACCTGACATAAATGCATTCTTTGAAGAGGAATTGCAAGGAGAGTATATAACAGACTGAGTTTACACCAGAAGATGTAGCGAGAGCTATAGAACAAATGAAACTACATTCAGCTGCAGGTCCGGACAACTGGAACGCATTATTGATTAAAAACTGTAAAAATGAAATAGCTACACCTTTATACTGGATATGGAGAAGATCCCTAGACATGGGGGAAATACCGAGCATCTTGAAAAGAGCAAACATTGTCCCTATATATAAAGGAGGGGACAGATCTCAAGCAAAGAACTATAGACCAGTGTCATTGATGTCCCACCTCATCAAAGTATTTGAAAGAATAGTTAGAGAGAAAATTTATGATTTCCTGGAGACACAGGAAAGATTCAATGAAAATCAGCATGGATTCCGATCAGGTAGATCATGCCTATCACAACTAATAGAGCACTACAACAATATCCTAGATGCATGGAAGGCAATGACAACTATGATGTTATATACACAGATTTTGCTAAAGCTTTCGATAAATGTGACCATGGCACATAAAATTAAATATATGGGAATAACAGGCAAAGTGGGAAAATGGATCTACAACTTCCTTAGAGATCGTCTGCAGGTCGTCAAAATTCAAGGTATATCATCATCAGAATCGGAAGTACGCAGCTCAGTACCACAAGGGACAGTACTGGCCCCACTCCTGTTCATAATCATGTTAACAGACATAGACAGCGGAGTAAACAGCAACAGTATAGTAACATCCTTTGCAGATGATACAAAGATCAGCAGAAAAATCAGCGATGTACATGATGTGGCCTTGCAGAGGGACACGAACAAAATATACAAATGGTCAGAAGACAACAACATGTCATTCAACGCCGAGAAATTTCAGCTCTTGAGATATGGTAGAAAAGAAGAACTTAAACAGACTGCATATTATGCTCCAGATAGACAGGAAATTCAGAGAAGCACGAAAGCGATTGATTTCGGGATAATAATGACAGATGATGCGAAATTCAAAACACAAAATCAGATAGCGATAAATAAAGCAAAAAGAGTCGCCAGACAGGTACTAAGAACTTTCAAGAGAAGGGACAGGACAGTAATGATTCCCCTGCTAAAAACACTGATTATACCAAAACTTGAATACTGCTCAGTTTTGACGTCCCCATATAAAAAGGAAGAAACTAATAAACTAGAAGAAACGCAAAGGCATTTCACAGCCAAGATTGATGGCTGCAAAGAACTCAACTACTGGGAAAGACTACGTAAACTAAATCTGTACTCACTGGAAAGAAGAAGAGAGAAGTACATCATAATCTACATATGGAAAATGATCGAAAAATTGGTACCAAACCTAAAACTAAACCCAATTACCATTCAAACAACACTGGAAAATAGGAAAGGCAGAATGTGTAGTGTTCCCAAATTAAAGGCCCGACAAGGGACCTCCTCAACCCTGAAGGAAAATAGCTTGGTTGTCAGGGGGCCAAGACTTTTCAACCAGCTTCCTAAGGACCTCAGAAACGTAATGGGGGTCAAAGTTGAAGTCTTCAAGAAAAGACTGGATGCCTGGCTCAGGACAGTACCAGATGAGCCGGGCGTGCCTGGCTATGTACGGTGGAGAGCGCAAGAAAGCAACTCGCTTCTCCACCAGGCCAGACCTAGAGGCGGGGCCACCAGCTTGACCTCCGTGTGAAGAGAGACCAACACACGAAACAACATAAGGTTCATAAGGTAAGGTATATATATATATATATATATATATATATATTATATATATATATATATATAATATATATATGAAAATTATTTCACGAAAGTAACACGTGAAAAATATTTATGATGAATAAAACCACGAAGGAAAGGAAACACAAAATGGTGCTCAAGCGCTTTCGTCTAATGACATCCTCAGGAACACTGAAGTACATAAAAAGGTTAAGCCTATATATAGGTTACAGAAAGAAAAAAAGAAAAAATAAATAACATACATACACACACACACACATATATATACATATATATATATATACATACATACATATCTATATATACAAATACATACATACATACATATATATACAATAAACAGAGAAGTAAAAATAAAAAATTAAAAATTAAAACCTTAAAGGATTACCAGTGAGGCGTACAGATTTGTAAGGAAAAATATCGATTTTTAGCACAAGATCAAGTGGATTATAAAAATACAAATTTATACTGGAACTCTGCCCGGGTTTTAACACACTGCTGCCTATGGTCAGGTTTCGATATATATAAAAAATAAAATGCAAATTAAAAGTTAATAAAGTAGAAGACAAGTTTACCAAAGATTTAATGTTTTACCCTTCTTATCTAAATCTGTTTTAAAGGAATTCAAAATAACAGGATCGAGTTGAAAAAGACCTTTGCTTATGTTGAAGTTATTTGAAAGTTGGATAATGGCAGACTCAAGAATATTTCTATTAACAATGTTGCTTGAATGGAATAAAACTGAAGCATTATTCCAATCAATACAGTGGGCTAACTCTGACAAATGGACAAAAAGGGCACTGGACAACTGTCCTGTTCTAACGGAATATTGATGCTGTTTTATACGTGTGTGCAAATCCTTTCCCGTCTGACCTATGTAAAAGGAATCACATTGTTTACAACCAATTTTATAGATAATGCCTGAATTATTGGTAGGGCTATTTTTTACTATGATATTTTTCACAATATTGTTATATGAAAATACTACATTAATATCCAAAAGTTTAAGTACATTAGCAATGCCTAAAAAGCCCGGGAAAAATGGAAGTACTAAAATATTTTTTGACAAAGTACGAGTGTTAATATTGACATGATAGAAAGTTCGTTTTGCCTTGTTGAGACAAGATTCCATAAACGCAGATGGATAACACAAATCACTTCCAATACCGTTGATTTTTTCCAATTCGGCATCGATGTATTCCGGACTGGCGATCCTAAGGGCGCGGAGAAACATTGATGAAAATATGGCCTTCTTAGTGGGGGTATCATGTCCCGAGTAAAAGTGTACAATTTGTCCTACGTACACTTTTACTCGGGACATGATACCCCACTAAGGCGGCCATATTTTCATCAATGTTTCTCCGCGCCCTTAGGATCGCCAGTCCGGAATACATCGATGCCGAATTGGAAAAAATCAACGGTATTGGAAGTGATTTGTGTTATCCATCTGCGTTTATGGAATCTTGTCTCAACAAGGCAAAACGAACTTTCTATCATGTCAATATTAACACTCATACTTTGTCAAAAAATATTTTAGTACTTCCATTTTTCCCGGGCTTTTTAGGCATTGCTAATGTACTTAAACTTTTGGATATTAATGTAGTATTTTCATATAACAATATTGTGAAAAATATCATAGTAAAAAATAGCCCTACCAATAATTCAGGCATTATCTATAAAATTGGTTGTAAACAATGTGATTCCTTTTACATAGGTCAGACGGGAAAGGATTTGCACACACGTATAAAACAGCATCAATATTCCGTTAGAACAGGACAGTTGTCCAGTGCCCTTTTGTCCATTTGTCAGAGTTAGCCCACTGTATTGATTGGAATAATGCTTCAGTTTTATTCCATTCAAGCAACATTGTTAATAGAAATATTCTTGAGTCTGCCATTATCCAACTTTCAAATAACTTCAACATAAGCAAAGGTCTTTTTCAACTCGATCCTGTTATTTTGAATTCCTTTAAAACAGATTTAGATAAGAAGGGTAAAACATTAAATCTTTGGTAAACTTGTCTTCTACTTTATTAACTTTTAATTTGCATTTTATTTTTTTATATATATCGAAACCTGACCATAGGCAGCAGTGTGTTAAAACCCGGGCAGAGTTCCAGTATAAATTTGTATTTTTATAATCCACTTGATCTTGTGCTAAAAATCGATATTTTTCCTTACAAATCTGTACGCCTCACTGGTAATCCTTTAAGGTTTTAATTTTTAATTTTTTATTTTTACTTCTCTGTTTATTGTATATATATGTATGTATGTATGTATGTATGTATTTGTATATATAGATATGTATGTATATATATATATATATATATGTGTGTGTGTGTATATATGTTATTTATTTTTTCTTTTTTTCTTTCTGTAACCTATATATAGGCTTAACCTTTTTATGTACTTCAGTGTTCCTGAGGATGTCATTAGACGAAAGCGCTTGAGCACCATTTTGTGTTTCCTTTCCTTCGTGGTTTTATTCATCATATATATATATATATATATATATATATATATATATATATACAGTGGTGCTCATAAGTATTTGTACAGAGAAATATTTTAGTTATACTTGTCCTTATCTTTTGTACCATGCATTGGATAGTTATGAAAAGTTTACTGTTTGTTTTGAAAAAAAAAAAAAAAGTAACTCCAAAATATAATGTAAAACATCAAAGAATGAGGAAAATAAAAATGTTAAAATGCAAAAGTTTTTGTGCATTTATTTACAAAATTATTTAATACTTTGTGTGTCCACCTTAAGTCACATTTACATGGATGATAACTTGTGATCTACATGTTGGCTTAACACATTACCAGTAGCTAACATTATTATCTAACATACAGTTAGTGTGCACCATTTACACTGGAACACATGTTGTCTAACATATTCAGTCAGCTAATACCATAAAATAGCTTCAAATAATATAAAAGAAACAGCAAATCACAAAGCCACAAACATTTGTTTGTCAACCTACCATGAACAAAATTTTGCCAGAAATACAAAAATGTATTGCCAAATTTCACCAAATACGTATATTAGGGTGTGACCGTTGCCCTCCAAAAATCAAAAAATGGTCCTACAATGCTGTTCAAAGTTTTAGTGTTGTGTATTTATCTAGGAAACACCCTTGTAAATTTTCTTGGAGATCGGTGCATGTTTGAGCTAGCACCGTCGTACCAGCAAGTATTGCTATTTCAGCTTATGAACTTCATAAATAAGTGTGAAAATAGCACATTTTATCAGATTTTCATTTCTGGGTCTGGAACGCTGACCCACAAATTTTCCACGTATTATTTTATTGCATTTAATTTTAATGATGCTCTTTTCTTTTCCCTTGACAGTGATTTGATGTTGTGAATAGAGAATTTAATCATGGATACACAGCAAGATGATGAGTATGTCAGAATGTTATTGGGCACCATACCCCGAGAAGAAGAAAAGGAAATAAAGGGCTGCAAACTGCCAACTAATAGGCAGGTCTTACTATGTCTGTTAGCAAACCTTCGGGATATGCATTGGGACCAGGCTTTATCTGCCACCATTGACAATGTGCTTTTGCATTACCAGAAGGCGAATGTCCCGACCATTACAGGCAGGAACAATATTGGCCGAGTGATTAAAACTTACTATGACAAAGACTACATGATGCTTATGAAAAAGAATGAGGATAGAAGACAGGCTAATGATCCTGGAATTATGAAGTTTAAATCAGAATTGAGCCTGACGATGAAATTTTATAAGAACACAATGTTGAAAGACATGGCGGCTGCGAAAAAGGGGAAAATTCAGGCCGAACAAGATGCCATTGATACTGACATACTCTTTATGAAAAGCATGCTAAGTGACAGAGTAGCTACCTACTCTCGGGTAAACAAAGTACTCACAGAAAAGGTTCAGAAGCGACAGAAAAGGCAGATGCGAGAAGAGAAGCGACAAGAGAGAGAGAGCAATGTGATCATGCTGAGAATGTACAGGCTGATATTGATTCACCTATTAGCTCTGATGAGGACAATGACATTGATGAGGCCAGCACTGCTGAACCAAAGAGAAAACATCGGAGAACAGTGAAAGAGGGAGTTTCAATTTTTGTGCCCCATGATATTCTGAAGTCGGCAGAACTTGTTTCATGCAGTGTTCGAAACAACATCTCGCCGACCCAGCTGAGTGCAATTGTGTACTCCCTTGTATCTGCATGTGGTGGAGATACATCAAAGCTGAGTCTAAATGCAAGGATGGCCCACCGATACTGAGCTTCCATCGTGTCAGAAATAAGTTTAAAAATCATGGATGAATGGCAACCATCAGACAAAGTACTGGTGCACTGGGATGGTAAACTTATGGACACGCTGGATTCCAAAGGCACTGATGACCGCCTGCCCATTCTTGTGTCTGGTGTCAATGGCACAAAGCTTCTTGGAGTCCCACCTCTTCCGCATTTGACTCAAAAAGCTGGCCTGGTTCAAGGAGACTTGATATCAACAGCAACCAAACAACTTCTGGTCGATTGGGAGTATGAACAGAATGTTGTTGGTATGGTTTTCGACACAACTTCATCCAATACAGGTAAGCCTATTTCAAACATCAGTGTGAATTTATCACGATATTAATACCAAAATACAGTGAATGAGTTAACAGAAATCTGCAAAAAGCACGTGCCTGAAATGGTGGCCTTAAACTACAATTACATTTTTTTTCAGGACAAAAAACAGCTGCTTGCGTCTCCCTCCAAAAGGAATTAGAGCGTGCCATATTCTGGTGCGCCTGTCGCAGGCATGTGGGCGAAGTCATCCTAGGTGTTTGCTGGGATTGCTTGAAAGTGGAGGGCTCTTCAAGTCCAAACATAATGGTTTTCCAGAGGTGAGTCATAAGCTTTACAAAATAACAAGGAATATTATTATCTGATGAACAAATTTAGTGGAATTTCTTTTATTAGACTTATAAGATATACTAACACCAAGCAAATGATCGATCATATCAATCTTAATACCCCTAAAACAATATTATAGATTAGTACGAAATACAATAATCCCAATAATTGCATTTCTAGGTTCAAGAACCATTTCTCTCAACTGGCGTACAATGAAAAAAAGAAATACTACTACCCCGCAATGCCTGGAGTGTTTGAGGAGTGCCAGCAGGAGATGGCTGACTTCTTCCGTGAATCTCTAGCCCAACCATTTACACGTGGTGACTACAAGGAGCTGGTAGAGCTGTCTGCTGCTTGTAACTAAAGGATCCGAGCCAGTGAACTTCACAATGGTCTACCCCGGCGCACTTCACAAAGCAAGGTGGATGGCTAAACTGCTCTGTACCCTCAAGATTGTTCTTTTGTCAGGCCAGATCAAAGAGCAGTTTCCCAAAGCCGAGGTTGTGACTAAAAGTCAAATCAGCAAGTTGGAACGGTTTGCTGTGTTCACAGTCGCTGTTTATGTCCCATGGTGGATTGTTTGCCCCGTTCCAGCAAGTGCGCCACTGAATGACTTGAATTTGGTCAAAACCTTGGCTGAATTTGCCCCATATGACGCCACAATAGTTGACAAAGCACGTGTGGCACTCGGTAGACACACTTGGTACCTAACTGAGGAGTTGGCCCCACTGGCTTTGTTCTTGTCCCAAGTACAAGAAAGGACAAAAGAGGAGATGAGGAAGGCCCTTCTTTGCCATGAAGGCACTGAAGTTACTAAGAGAGTGGGGCTCAATCATGGGGGCTATGGAAAGCCATATCTTCCCCCTGTCCCAGAAAGTGGCACTGCCCTGGTGGACCTAATTGGGCCTGACTCAAGCCGGTTCTTCACCATTTTAGGCATGCCCTATCAGTTTCTCCACAGTCCAGCCAGTGAATGGGCGGATCATGACGACTACCTGAACATGAAATGGGTTGTGGACAAGCTTCAGGTCGTCAATGAGGCTGCAGAGCATGGTGTAAAACTTTGCCATGACTTTCTTAATGTTGCCAGGGATGAGGAGCGCTTTCAAGAAGTCCTTCAAGTAGTTGAAAATGACAGACTCCGCGTTCCTAATCAGCGCAAACGATCATCTGTTTCCGAACAGAAATCATGGTTTCTTGCTCTAGAGAAATAATACCTTGTGAATATATGATAAAACCCTTAATGTACCATGAGAGAATAAGAATGATTAACTTTTTTGTGTTAGTGATAACAGCTTTTAATTAAGACAGGCAAATGATTTGTGTTAATATCCCTTATGATGGTTGTGTAATCTCATATATAGGCGCGTATGCCGTATAAGCAAAATCGCTATTTTTCAAATTGCTGGTGCTCACTCGAATATGCATGAATCTTCAAAACATTGCACGTGGGTATTTTTTATGTCAATTGCAACACCAAAATTTTGAACAGCATTGTAGGACAAAGTTGGGGCAACTGTCACACCCTAACGTGACCCTGCGTATGACAATATCACATCATATTAACAAAATGTTTTTCACTCCAGAGCATTCACAAAACAAGTTAACCCTTTAAGGACTGATGGTACAAATTGCTAACATTTCAAATACACGCATTCATAACTTAACCCTACAAAACCTTCAGGACTTAAAGGGTTAAGCTAACATGTTAGATAACATGTTTTTGACCATGTTAAATGTTTACCCTGCAATAAATTTGTTAGTTAACATGTTGACCAAAATGTTAATTAACAAATTTACCACAATGTAAATATGGCTTTCGGCTGAAGAATTAAAATTTTTATCAGTAGTTGGGCTATTTATTGATAAGAGACCATAGGCGTACGAGCCAAGGGGTGCCGGGGGTGCTGAATTCAGGCAAACTGACTCTGCATTCAGGCAAAATGAAAAAAATAATAGCTTGTAAAAGTTGGAGAAATGCTAGCCTTATATCATATTATAAATTCAGGATCAGAAAGTTAAGATAATTTCATACTTTTATTTATTAGCTGTTATTAAGTACTTACTGTATTTTTTGGTGAATAAGAGACACTTTTTTTCCTAAAAAAAGGGGGTCTCAAAATCACCCTGAGTCCTATACACGGAAGGTCATAATATTATCTTTATATGGGCTAGAAGAACTGATGGATTTTTACAAAAATTCATCATCTCTTAGTCCCTCCTGACTGTGTATTGGTTTGGTCAATTTTACACTAAGTTTCTATTCTTCCCAACCCACTGATAACAAGAAAAACAGTATGTATTGCATAATGATTTACGTTTATGTTTCATAACATATAGTATAGTCTCCTGTATACTTAATACCATTTTCTTATAATGAGTATGGGTGAAAGAAAACGTATCACCAGACTTTTGATGGAGGGCTTTAACAAAAGTCAGCCTCGCTGGTAGAAAATTACGGACATTTTCTGATAACTAGGCAGTTGGTCATAATTTTTTTCCTGAAAAAAGGCTCTGAAAAAAGGCCTTGAAAATAGGGGGTGCGTCTTATACACCAAAAAATACGGTACTAAGCTGTTATTAGTACTTATAGGCTATTTTTTATTCCAGGTTTAATCTAGATTTTACTATGGCATTTAGCCCAAATAAGGGCTGTAAGACTTTGCTTAAAAATTAAAAAAAATATCTAATCCTTGTCGTGAGTTAATTGCTTTCTAAGCGTATCATGAATATTGAATTACTTGGTAAGTTGAAATTTTTATAATTAGGTAAGGTACTAATACCTTATTAGCCAATTTAAATAGGTAAAGCCCTAGCCCCTAGGTCTATTCCTTTAAACTTGATATTATAATTTAATTTTTGTAATAATTTTAGTTTGTAAATAGCAACGAATTGAAATGGCTTATTTCGAGAATTTTCCCTTATGCAGGAAGTGGCTTTATGTTTCCATTGTTAAACTGATGTGTTTACTTTAATTTCTCAAAGGATATGTTGTTTCAACTTTCATTTTACATTGTGAGCGCAGTAGGTGCTACTAAATTTATTTAAGTTGTGTTGGCTCACAAGTTTTTATTATCTTTCTTACGCATGAATAAAATATTTGATATAGTCTTATGCCCTATTAATCAAAATTAACTAAGTATCAGTAGGGATTACAATACATCATGGAAGTTGCATAAAAAAGAAAAATCATACAATTAATTTTGCAAAGCATGACACGTATCCTTTGGTAATGTTAGTGCTTCTAATGGCCTGTTGGAGTGAGGGAGCCTGAGCCTGTGATGATCCTAATTTCCTAAATATAATATATATATATATATATATATATATATATATATATACACAGGGGTTAGACAAAATAATATGAACACCCGCTGATTTCACCGGTTATCTTTATGGACTGCTCAGACACAAAGTAAACGGTCAAATGACTGGCAAACCTATTTAAATGCGTAACAGAGAGTGTATACGTCATGTTATAACCCTCACGTTGTTTTTACAGATCTGAGTGAATTATGAATTAGCAGTTATGAAAGACCTGTCAGACTTCCAAAGAGGGCAAATTGTTGGAGCACGGATGGCTGGTGCATCGGTGACAAAAACCGCTCAGATGTTCAATGTATCCAGAGGAACTGTCTCTATGGTCATGTCTGCATACCAAAACCATGGAAAGACAAGCACCGACAAATGCAATAGTGGACGCAAGAAGAAGCTGTGTGATCGAGACTGCCAGGTGCTAAAGCGCATTGTGACAAAGAACCATAAGACCACAGCTCCAAAAGTGACTGCAGAGCTTAACCAGCATCTTGCAAGCCTGGTATCGACCAGAACTGTACATCGCGAGCTCCATAGAGCTGGATACCATGGGAGGGCTGCAATTGCCAAACCCTTCCTTTCGCACATCAACATTGAGCGGCGCAGAAAATGGTGTAATGACCATAAGAATTGGTCAATGGACTGGAGAAAGAATGTTGTCTACTCCGACGAATCCTCCTTTACGCTATTTCCATGTTCCGGTCGAGTTTACGTCTGGAGACAGCCTAAAGATGCTTATGACCCTGACTGCCTGACCCCAACCACTAAGCATGGAGGCGGATCTATGATGGTTTGGGCAGCAATATCGTGGAATACTCTTGGCCCAGCTGTAGTACTGCATGGTAGGGTTAATGCCCAGGTCTATCTGTCAATATTGGCTGACCAGGTCCATCCCATGGTCCAAACGCTGTTTCCCAATGGCGGCGCCATCTTCCAGGATGATAATGCACCAATCCACACCGCCGGGGTCATTAAAAACTGGTTTGAAGAGCATGTTAGTGAAGTAGAACGCTTGGATTGGCCTCCACAATCCCCGGATCTTAACATTATCGAGCATCTGTGGTGTCAGTTGGAGCAGCAGGTCAGAAGCCGATTCCCACCGCCGGCGTCTTTGGAGGAACTGGAGCAGGGTTTGCTCGAATAATGGCTCAGGATTCCTCTAGCCACTGTCCAAAAGCTGTATGAATCAATTCCCCGATGCATTGCAGCTGTTATTGCCGCTAAAGGAGGACCAACTCCATATTAAGAATAAAAACTGCCATTTATCAAGGTGTTCATATTATTTTGTCCAACCCCTGTATATATGTACACTAGGGTGGCAATAGCCAATAGGGATAAAAATCCAAGTTGCCTGGAGGAGCGAGTGCGGTGGCGCGTTTGGTGCAGTTCCTGAAGAAAATCACTCAGGCAAATTTTTAGGACTTTTGATAAACATTAGGGGGTGGTACAAGAGTAACAAAGTTTCCACCATTGTCACTTACTAATTCTCTATTTTGTATACTTTGCAGGTAGATGAAAAATGGCGACTACTCTAAGAAAGAATGATGTTTTATGGCTACTGGAGACTTCTCCCAACTCATATGCCCTTACAGGAGCCAAATTGCCATCCAAGCGGCAGGTCCTGGAACGATTCTTGTTCTTTCACCTGTCTGAGTCTCACCCTGTCAGAGAAAGTAGCCAACTGGTGATGACAGAGGTCGAACAGATGTGGAAGAATGCAAGTCTTCCGACTCAAGCTACGCACTGGGCACAAGACAAGCTGGAGAAGCTTAAAGAAATTACGAGCGAGGCGTACCAAAACCCAGATGGACAAGGAGAAGGTCTGAAAGGCCTGTTCGATTGCGCTCATGGTGATGCGCTCAAAATCATCAAAAATAAAGACAAGCAGTTTCTTCTTGCGCAGCGTGAGCCTGGTCATCGAGGAACTATAGGACTTGTTGATCAGAAGTATATTAGACAAGAGGAAAACAAAATGACGTGGCAGCGTGAGCAAGAGAAAAGGAAACGAAGGAACCTGAATGAAACTCCAGAAGATGGACAGGTCCGTGGTTTTGGAGTCGAGCAGCAGTTCTACAAATGAGGATACTGACAAGGAAGATGAGGTGAAGTTGGAGCAATAGGAGGCGCGTCATCTGCCACTCCCAAGAGGAAAAGATCAAGAGGGTTAAATCAGATTGTTACTCAAGAACTGGTGCAAGCGTTGGACTGCACAAAGATATCCAATCGCCGGGCAGTCCATGTTGTGGCCAATACCTTAGCAGCTGCTGGACAAAGTATGGAGCACTACGCGTTGAATCGAGAGAGAATCCGACTAGCTTGAATGAAATTCTGCCAAGACATCGCGGATGAGCTGAGAAGGTCTTTTTCCCCCACGGTACCATTAACAGTTCATTGGGATGGCAAGCTCCTTCCAGACCTTACAAACAAAGAGAAGGTCGATCGCCTTCCAGTCCTGGTTTCAGGAGAAGGTGTGATGAAGCTGTTGGGGGTACCAAAGCTGCCATCATCAACAGGTCTGGCGCAGGCAACAGCAGTGCATGACATGCTGGAAGACTGGCAGTTATCTCCCGGGATCGTAGCCATGTCTTTTGACACGACATCATGTAACATCGGTCGCTTGAACGGCGCTTGTCAATTCCTCGAGCAGAAGCTCGGGAAGAAACTTCTCAATCTTGCTTGTCGTCACACATCGCGGAAATAGTTCTCGAAAAAGTTTTCAAAGCCTTAGTAGCATGCTCTTCGGGACCAAAGATCAAGCTCTTTCAAAGATTGGCGGAGTGTGGCCAAAGATTGTAAAGAATTTGTTTCTTTCTGCTGAGGGAGACCATGAGGTGGCAGATCAGATGCACGCATTCAAGGAGAAAGTTGCAGAGTTTGTGCACGAACAGTTGAGATCTCAGCAGCCTCGCGATGATTACCGTGAATTCCTGGAACTCGTACTGCTATTTCTCGGAATAAATCTACCATGGGAAAATCATATTCAAACTCTGGGTGCCCTCCACAGGGCACGGTGGATGGCAAAATGCATCTATGCATTTAAGATCTTGTACCGTCACCAGTTGCGGAACTTGGGGAAACTCACGGACCAGGAGCTCCAGGGTGTTACTGACTTTTGCCTCTTTGTTGCAGAGATTTACGTTAAAGTTTGGTTCAATGCCCCGGTAGCCAGATATGCTCCGCGGTTGGACTTGGAGCTGATACAAAAGCTGGTGCAGTACAGACAAGTTAACCGACGCGTGGCAGAGGCTGCTTTGAAAGGGATCACTAGCCATCTTTGGTACTTAAGTGAAAAGTTGGTCGCTTTGGCCTTTTTTGATGAATATCTCAGCAGCGCAGTGAAAAGAGGCATGGTTGAGGCGCTCAAAAATGAAGAAAGGAAGAGTCCTTCGTCTCGTGTGACAATTGATGTGGGAGATGCTGAACATCTTTCTTTGGCAGCCTTTGTCACGAAGAACACATTGGCCTTCTTCCACCTGCTCCAGCTTCCCACATCCTTCCTCTCCAAGGATCCGGAGCGAGCAGTGGGAAGATGAAGATTTTCAACAAGCGAAACAGCGCGTCTCTGCCATCAGTGTTGTCAATGATCCCGCAGAAAGAGGAGTTGCCCTAATGAAAGATTTTAACGCTGTGCTGACCACACAGGAGGATCAACAGCAATACGTTTTCAGGTTGTGGAGCAGCACCGGAAGATGTTCCCTGATGCCAATAAATCCACGTTCATTCGAAGCCAGAAAAATTAGGCATAATTGTAATCTATCAGATCACTACAAGCTATTGCAGTCCTATTTGAGGTTGTTTGAGTCTTATCAGAATCTTTCTTTTCAGTTTTTTGTTTTGTATAACTTTGAAGCTCACTCGAACACTCATTTTCAATAGCCTAGAGCACAAAGTTCTTTGTGTCTTGTACCACCACTTAAAATAAGATTAGGAACTTGAAATTTGGCAGAATTTGTTTTTTCAATAAACCGAATAAAATGAGCACCCGCACATTTTAAATTTTGCGACTTCATTTTTTATTGCCACCCTAATGTACACAGTTAATTACATTATCTATCTAATATCGGGCATTCTTTGTTGTAACTTAAAAATTCAGGCAAATTTGTATCAGCCCCTGCCAAAAAGATTAGGTGCTGTACGCCTATGTAAGAGACTGTTGGCAATTCTGAATCCCAGAATTTTTTATGTAAATCTTTATGGAAGATGGATGACTGCACAAGCCATCAGTAAACAATGGGTCATCATGGTAAAGAGCTGTCTACAGATCTTAAGAGATCTGTTATTGCTACACACAAGACTGGGAAGTTATAGGAAGATAGGAGAACTTTGAATTCCATTTATGACAGTTGCTAGCTACAGTTATAAAGAAGTGGAAAGGCTTTGGAACAATCAAAAATCTACCAAGGTGTAGACAAACTTGCAAAATTTCAGAATATACAGCTAGATGGATCAAGAGAATGGCTGCTGCAAATCCACAGGTGCCTGCAGGTGATATTTGCTAAACATTAAGACTGTCTTAGACCAATGTCCATCCCTCTGTATGTCATACATCGAGAAAGAATGGTCTACATGGAAGAGTTGCACAAAGAAAACCTCTGCTACAAAAATCACACAAAGAAGCTCATTTCAAGTACACCAAGGATCATCCACCAGAATGGATTTGCATTCTGGAAGAAAGTTCTCTGGAAAGACTAGACCAAAATTGAATTATTCAGGAACAAAACAATGAACCCAGCTGTTCATCCTTCCACACAATAAAAAAGTGGTTAGTAGATAAATGGGTATCCTGGGTAGCCTAGTGGTTAAGACACTGGGCTGCTGGTGGGGTATGGTTCAGATTCCACATTAAACTGTAGGGCTACAGTGGAGTGACAAACTTGACCTTCATCAGAATGAACAATTTAGGTGGAAGCAAAACCAAGGTTAACCAAGGTATGTTTGGCAAAAATCAACTATTGCATTTGAGGAAAATAACATCCTTCCTACAGTTAAACAAGGTGGTTGTAGTTTGCTTCTTTGGGGATGCTTTAGTGTTTCTGATCCAGAAAAGCTTTTTATCATCACTGGAATCTTGAATTTGAAGAAATATGAAGAAAATGTATTGCCTTGAGTTTGGGAGTTGCAAATGGGTCACAATTGGGTACCACAACAAGATAATGATGCAAAACATAAAAATAAGAACACTATGAAATGTCTTCAACAAAAGAATTTCAAGCTTCTCAAGTGGCCTGGTCAAAGCACAAATCTCAATTTAATTGAGAATTTATGGTTTGATTAGAAAAAAGCTGTCCAAGAGAGAAACCCTTTGAATCTGAATGAATTGCAACAATTTTCTTCAGAAGAATGGGCTAAAATTTCCACTGAAAAATGTCAAAACCTTGTAGAAAAATACCAAAAACAAATCATTGAAGCCATTCAAGCAAAAGGTGGACACACAAAGCATTAAATAATTTTGTTAGTAAATATACAAAATCTTTTTTATCTCAACTTTTTTTTTTTTTTTTTTTCCTAAAATTCTTTGGTGTTTTAAATTATATTTTATCGTTAAACTATTTCTTTTATTTGTAAAATTTTTCTAAAGTGTAGTAATGTCTAATTAAGCCTTAAACATTTTGTTTATAAGAATTTAATAATGTTTAATTAAATGTTTTGTTAATAAGAGTGTAGTAATAGGGTGTGTCAATTTTGTCGACTTTTTTCTAATCAATTTTGGTAGTGAAAATATAGTGACTTTTCATGTCAAAACTTGAAATTGGCCAACCAAAATGAAATAAAATAACCCTTACCTATATCAATTTTACCTTAAAGTTTCAGAAATTGACTCTTTTACTAAATAATAGGAAATAAATTGATTAACTATTCATCTGTCACAGAATTATCCCACTGATCGCATATGGAGTGTTTTGAAGGTCATATAGTTGTTGTACAATGTACAAGTCACAACATGAATAGAACTGTCCCTCACTCTCAGTCACCTCTCAGATGTCATAGATGGTGGTTTGATGTTATTGCTCTTGTACCTACTTCATAGTTATTTTACTAGACGAATACTACAGTTTAACTGTAAGTATGGATTATTGATTATTACAATTATTTATTATCATCATATTCTTCTGTCTAATTATGTTGTAATCCCATGAAATATTTTTTTTATTGAATTTTAGAACATTGAATGACTAAACTTTGAAACATCATAATTGATATAAAATACTTAAATGTTTTTCTTTCTTTTCAGATATTCCTAAGATGCCAAAATTGAAGACAAGAGGTCAGTAATCATGCCACTTGAGCCTGTTAGTCGGTACAGGCAAGGAGCTTCCCGTATCAGAACTACCAACAGTGCGAGACATGCTGAGACTAGGGTTACTCCTTCGTGAACAAAATACAAAGGATAGAAGGAACTACACAGAGAAAGAGCTCATAAGGGACATGATTCCCCCTGAACCTTCGCCAAAGAGAATGAAATACAACACTAAAGACATCTCAAACATTGCCCTTGCCAGTATTCGCCACCATACTGGGCTACGAGAGACTGCAGAGATTGCCACTGCCGCTTGGATAGATGCAGGCCTCATCAGCCAAGAGGATACATCTTTAGTGATAGATCATAATAAGATAAGAAGAACACAAGAAAAAATAATGAAGGAAATATCTGATCAGCATGAAAAAGATTTGAAGGAGGAAGGTCTCTCTTGCCTTTTGTTTGATGGAAGAAGAGATGACACAAAAGTTCTCGTAGAGGTAGAGGGAATGGACAAAGTTTCCCAGTCTCATCAAAGAAGAACACTACTCTGTGTGTTCCGAACCTGGTGGCCGCTATTTGTTTCACTTTGATCCTGAAACAGAAGTAGAAGGCAAGAAACATGCAGAGGCAATTGCTGATCAAATAATATGTTGGCTTCAAGAAAGAAGACTTGACAGTTCACTGCAGGCCATTGGTGGAGACTCAACTGCAGTGAACACTGGATGGCAGGGCGGTGTTATGACGCATTTAGAGAAAAAACTTGGAAGAAGGCTTGTTTGGATTGTATGTGATTTGCACACAGGGGAACTACCTCTTCATCGTCTCATCCAGGAACTTGATGGTCCTACAAAGAGCAACAACAAGTGGTCAGGCCCCCTTGGCAACATGCTAGATGAAGCAACGGAAATAGAAATAAATACAAAATTTCCAAAGGTCGAAGTAGGCCCTCCCCTTCCAGTGTTGTCTGAAGAAGTTATCAAAGACCTCAGCACAGATCAATCTTACGCTTATCGTATTGTTCAAGCAATCAGATAAGGAGAGTTGCCTCAAAATCTGGCTCTCTTGGAGATTGGACCCGTAAGTCACAGTCGTTGGTTAACTACAGCGATTCATTTCTGCAGGATTTGGGTTTCCAAACATGCACTGAAGGGCAAAATGCTACAGAATTTGATGTTGATTGTTGAATTTATTATTGGGTTTTATCTTCCTCACTGGTTCAATATAAAACTTAATCCAATGTGGATGGAGGGGCCCAACCACATCTTGTTTCAATTACAGCTACTGAGAACCCAAAGGAAAGTAGTGGTGGACATCCTGTTACCTGTGGTGAGAAGGTCCGCTTGGTATGCTAGGCCAGAGGCAGTTTTGCAAGCAATACTCTGCAGCCAATGTACCAAAGAGCGAACTGAGGCTGTGGAAATCATTCTAAAGCTTAGAGGAACATCACTAGATGATGACCAGCTGGGAGACTGCTCTATTCAGACAAGGAAGGTATCTCTCATAAACATCAATGCCACAAAATTGTCAGAATTAGTTAACTTGAGTTCGGAAGTTTTGGAGCCACCACTAACAACATGTATAACAAACAAAGATTTAACACAACTTAAAGAGGCCCCAATGCAAGTGCCAAAGTGGCCTTCTCACACTCAGAGTGTGGAGAGATGTGTGAAAATGGTCACAGAAGCAGCTAGTCAAGTTTACAGTCACGAGAGGCGAGAAGGCTACATCAAAGCGCAAGTAGCAGGCCAAATGCTGATATCAAGGAACTGCAGCAAAAAGGACATGACTGCATTGTTTACTTTCAAATAAAGACTGAATGATATCTTATTGCCACTTTAAATGTTGATAGGATGTTTGCGCACATTTGTTATTTTGTTACAAATTTACAGAAAAATGGAATTTTTTAATTAAAATTGATGTAGGTAGGAGTTATTTTTTATTGTTTTTGAAGCAAGGATATTATTTTGTATGCCAAATGATTACATTAAATTGCTACCAAATCACATGATTTTCAATTTAGTCATTTCACCCCCAAAATTGACACACCCTACTAGTGTAGTAATGTCAAATTAAGAATTAAATGTTTGTTTATAAGAATTTAAGAATGTTTAATTAAATGTTTTGTTATAATAAGAAATTAAAAATATTAATAAGGTATTTTTTTTTGTACTACAATATTTTTGTGAATTTAGATTATTATTTTGTCTCTCTCTCTGGCTGAAATGTTAATGTTAATGTTAATGTTAATTCCCCCCTCACATTGCCCCATTCATCTAAAAGTGTTTCGGTATAAATAAAAGTCAGTGAAGTGTTAATGAAGTGTATAATTAATCCCCCAGTCTTTTGCATTATTTGAAAGTGTAAAATGGCACCCACAGCCACATCTACCTGTATTTATAAAGTACAGTGAAGCTAGTGTAAAGGGAATGATGAAAGATAGAGAGAAATTGAATAGAAAGTAAAGTAAATAATGAATTTATAAATGAAGGAATGGGAATCACTACAAAATGAATGGTAAACTTTTCATAATTGTCCAATGCATGGTACAAAAGATACGTATGAATATAACTGAAATATTTTTGTATGAATATTTATTAGCACCACTATATATATATATATATATATATATATTATATATATATTATATATATATATATATATAATATGCTAGTGGTGGACTGGATGTCAGTTTTTCAACATCTGTGGATGTGGATGCGGATTTTTAATTTCAATATCCACGGATGCAGATATTTAGTTAATCCATCAATTTAATATAGAATTATGAATATATGACAATTTTTCAAATTTCGTGATATTGCTATTATGGCAGGCAATGCATAAGAATTAAAATTAATATTAATGTTTTCATTATGATAAAAATAATAACTTTCTCAAGAGTTTCAGCCACAGAAAATTCAATGAAACAAGTTTCATTCAATTTTCTGTGTTACCAGCTATTTATATTTTGAGGTTTATACCTTACCTTACCTTACAAAGGTTCCGCGCGATGATTTCTCATTTCACGAAGGCCAAGCTTGTCGCCCCTCCTCTCGAGTTGGCCTGGTGAAGTAGTGAGTTGGATTCTTGCGCTCTCCACCTCACATAGCCAGGTATGCCCGGCTCATCAGGGATTGTTCTGAGCCAGGCATCTAGTCTTCTTTTGAAGATTTCCACTGCAACTCCCTTCGTGTTTCTTAGGTCTTTGGGCAACTGATTAAACAGTTTTGGTCCTCTCACTACAAAACTATTGTCTTTCAGGGTTAAGGATGTTCCCTGTCTCACCTTCAATTTGGGAATACAAGACAGTCTACCGCTTCTACTTTCCACCATTGTTTGGGGAGTTATGGGATTCAGAGTAAGATTAGGGACTAGTTTCTCCATTATTTTCCAAGTGTAAATAATGGTGTATCTCTCTCTTCTCCTTTCCAGTGAATATAGGTCTAGTTCTCGTAACCTTTCCCAGTAATTTAGTTCTTTGCACCCATTGATCTTGGCTGTGAAGCTTCTTTGGATCCCCTCCAGCTGTCTAATGTCTTCTTTTTTATATGGGGATGTTAGGACCGAGCAGTATTCCAATTTCAGTATTATCAGGGTTTTCAGTAGAGGAATCATTACATTCCTATCCCTTCATTTAAATGTTCTCAATATCTGACCCATTATTCTCTTTGCACTGTTTACTGCTATCTTATTTTGTGTTTCAAATTTCGCATCATCTGTCATTACAACCCCTAAATCTTTTGCTCTGAAATTTCTCTGAATTTCTTGTCCATTTGGGGTATAATATTCCATGGATTTTAAGTCTTCTCTTTTTCCGTACCATAATGGCTGAAATTTCTGTGTTAAACTTCATATTGTTGTCTTCCATCCACTTGTAGATTTTGTTTATGTTGGTTTGTAGAGATCCTAGGTCTTCTGGGTTTCTTATTTTTCTACTGATCTTTGTGTCATCCGCAAAGGATGTTACTGTGCTGTCTCTGGTAATGTCCTCATCTATGTCAGTTAGCATGATTATGAAGAGTAGTGGAGCTAATACTGTTCCTTGTGGTTCCGAGCTGAGGACCTCTGATTCATTCTGATGAAGATATTCCTTGTACTGTAATGACTTGCCTCCGCTCACTAAGGAAATTATATATCCATTTCCCTACTTTTCCTGTTATTCCCATATATTTCAGTTTATGTATTATGATTCCGTGGTCACACTTGTCAAACGCTTTAGCAAAGTCTGTGTATAGTACATCATAGTTTTCATTACTTTCAAGTGATTCAATAATGTTGTTGTAGTGTTCCATTAGTTGTGATAGGCATGATCTGCCTGACTGAAACCTGTGTTGGTTATCATTGAATTTTTTCCGAGTTTCCGAAAAGTCATAGATTTTCTGTCTAACTATTCTTTCAAATATTTTAGTGAGATGAGATGTAAGCGACACTGGCCTATAGTTTTTGGCCTCAGAATGATCTCCTCCTTTATATATTGGGACTATGTTCGCACTCTTCAGGATGCCTGGTATTTCTCCTGTTTCTAATGATGGTCTCCATATCTAGTATAGGGGCTCAGCGATTGCATTCTTACAGTTTTTGATCAGTGTGGCATTCCATTTATCCAGTCCTGCCACCGAGTGCGTTTTTAGTTTCCCTATGGTTTGTGTAATATCATCCATCATAAAGTCGAAATCCATTATACTTTCCCCTTGTGGTTCTTCTTCAAAGAACACATTTCTATCACATATCAATTTGTCAGTTTTTGGAATACTGAAAGATGATTAATACTGAGCTTTTAATATTTCAGATACTTCTGTTAGATCATCAGATAAATCACTGTCCTCATTTTTTAAAGGTCCAATAGTCGCATGGTTTTTTTACTTTCTTTTTGCGAAATTATAGAAGTACAGTACTTTGAGTTAGCCTTTATCGCTTCTATAGCATCATCATCATCTTTTTCTGTATGCTTCTTGATTAGTTCCTGTATGACAACATCGATACTTTGTAGTTTATCATTTAATATTTTTCTGATGTTGTTATCTTTACAATTATTTAATTTTGCAGTCACTCTTTTTCTCTTTCAGAACAATGCCCTCTCTTGTCTCTTGAACCTGCTTCTCTTTCCTCTTTGTTGTATCTTTGGGACATGTTTTTCCACAATTTCTAACATCTTCTCCTCTAACGTCATTAGCATCTCCTCCTTTGTCTTAGCCTCGAAAATGGATTTCCAATCTATTACTTCCATGCTGGATGTCACATCTTCCCAGTTTATAGCTTTGGGGTGAAAATTAAAAATTTCAAATTTGCTTCTTCCTGTTGTGCATGTTCTTTCCTTTCCTGTTGCCTTTATATTAGTTGTTATTTCAATGATGTTGTGGTCTGATATCATAGGTGGGGATATTTCTACATTATCAATTAGATTACTGTTGTTTGTGAATATCAAATCTAGACAGTTGTTTTTCCTTGTGTTTTCTGTTATTTCTTGCGTTAACATAAATTCATCAGATAAAGCTAGTAGCATTTTTACCTGCTCCTGGTCTTCTCGTGTAACCCCCTTGTCCTGGTGTATACATATATTTTTTCCTATCCTTTTATATTTCATGAATGGGAAATTAAAATCACCACAGAGAAAAATATTTGGGGTTGGAGAGTGTAGATCTTTTACCAAGTTTCTTACCTCTGTAATGGAATCTGAAAATTTTGAGGTTGGCGTGTTTGGGGGTCTGTACATTACAATTAGTACCATATTTAATTTTTCAATTTTTGCTGCTACACATTCTACATAGTTGTTTGAGATACTTATAGCCATTTCTGTTATGTGCCTTTCGCGTGTGTAAATAGCACATCCTCCTTTACGTTTCACTGTTCTGTCGGCTCAGAGGATGTTATAGTTGTCAATTTGTATTTCTTTTTTGTCAATACAGGACTCACAATTTTCACAGTTTGCCTGGCAGTCCTTTAGATGAGTTTCCATGAGGCATGCAAAGTCTGCTCTGGCTTCTTGCATGAGTCCTTTTAGGTATACAACTTCGTTCGTGGAATGGTTTGATTTAAGGCCCTGTATGTTGGCTAGGATTATTTTTATTTTTTCTTTCTTTTTCACATACAGGTGGTTCTGATTTGTAATTGCTGGATAGTATTTAGCAGCTGAAATGTGTTGGCTGCGTCTAAAAAATTGCCACTCTTCTTTGATGTTCATTTTTTCTGTTCCCTCGTTGCGTTCCTTTGAAGGTGGTGGTGTCGGCATTTTTTTTGTATTTGCAACTCCCATATCTTTCATAAGTGTTGCAGACCGTAAGATGGTGGAACATGCATTTCTTATCAAACTTGCAGTATCCACTTGTGTAATGGATTTTGCATAATGTGGGATGCGCATATATGCATTGCCCATCCCGATATCTGCAGTTTCTTTTCGCGTAGTATTTGCATACGATATTTTTGACACTTCTGCTTTCATTCTTATTATTTTCCAAGTTCTTAGTTTTGGCATTATCATTATTTTTCTTTGGCTATTTATTTTCTATGTTTTTAGTTATTATCTTTTTATCATTTCACTCGTTGGACCGTTTGTCTACTTAGCAATTTTTACTTATTTCTTTCCTTTCATCTATGTCTTCCTTCTGTATTATATTGTTTATATCATCATTTGTTATTAAATTGTTGTTCATTATTATGTTGTTATTCGTTATTTCGTCTTCTCTCTCATCCACCCTGTTTTTCGTTGGGACCATTCCAGACCCATGTGTCCCCATTATTTCATTCTTTTCTGTAACTTTCGAGTCTGCTATCTCCATTTCTTTTAAAGACCATGAAAGAATTTACAGTCTGTGTACATGCGCCACATAGAAATTTGATCCCCACGATGTGTTTCGCGTTCAAGACAGGAGTTATTTCCCTATCATTCCAATTCATGCAGTTAAAGTCATTTAATCATTGGCAGAAATCACATCTAATCGCTAGGATTTCAGTTGTTACTAAATTGCACAAATTACAGATTGAGTGAGAATTTGGACCCATATCCATGCTATTCCTTAATTAGCGTAAGAAGAAATACCCACACAAATTCTTCATTTTTATTTTTATTCCTGTTCTTTCCTTTCGATGGTCGAGGGTATTTCGAGGGTTTTCTGACCTTTGCATTTTATTACCTTTTTCCTGCTTTGTTTCAAACTTTCTCGAATGCCAACTGCATTTTGTTTAGAATATATACATTAAAATTGGTGATAAATTATGTAAACTGTATTGCACTTTCTTAATTTTAATGAATTTCACTTTATAATTTATATGCACAGATTCACTGATACTCTATACACTTTCGGATGCAAACACTAATATATACACACCTGTAAAAACAAACAATGAATAATTCCTATATTCATGTCTTTATATTCATATAATGCTTATATTTGTATATATTTATATTCTTATACTGTATTCATTTTTACATAGAGAGTCCAAATTTGCATATTGCTGACACGAGTTTGGATAAATCTTTTATTTTCTTTCTATTTTATGTTTGCTGAATAATTGATGAATTATTTCTTTTTAATTTACTTAATAATTTTTTTAGATTTAGCTTCTCAATTTAATCTTGTTAAATTCTGCAATGTTCATTTTCTTTATGCATTCTCTCTTTGTTGTAAAAGATGAAGTCGTCTTGCTTAACACTTAATTTTAAATTTTAGGCATTTAATTTTTGCTCATATACTACATGTTTAATTGTAATTCATAATAATAAAATGCATATTTTGATTTCCACTTTTAGTTAACTCAGCAGATCATGATAACATCAGATCTGTCAATATGGGGTTCAAAATAAAAATATGGCTTCATCTTCAAATATCTTGTTTATCTGTTTAGACATTGCTACAGCAAAAATATTTACCTTATCTTCAAATATTTTGCAAAATAATTCAGCCTATTAATAATAAAAAACAAAACAGGTCAACATTAAATAATAATGATGTCACCAAAAATTCAGTATAAATAGTCAAACAATTTCTCAAATTATTCTTTTGATTGTCTGATCTAAGTTATAAGCACAGTCATTACTGTGCAATTTTCATTGATAGTGTAGTGGTTAGCATTGCTGACTACAAATCCATTGGCCTGAGGATTGAGACCCAGTGACCCATTTCATTGGCAATTCTGTCACACCAGTTGCCTGCCAATGTACGGTATTATAATCTCAGGTTCTGGAAGATAACTGCCCCCCCCCCCCCCTCAAAAAATTGTGCTCTGGATCTGCCCTTGGCCTAGGTTAGCTCCAAGTTAAGCATGGGAGTGATGGGACCCTTCGTAAAACCTAGCCTATTTGCATAAATAAATTTTGGAAATACATGGATATAGGGCATACTGTCATTACTGTGCATTGTGTATTCAATTCATCATGTAAGTAAGTTATTGCTATTGTTTTTCATAATCCTTACTAGGCTATACCTATAACTGATACTCAGTGTTTTTACTACCAATTAAATATGGCTATAAGCCTATATGTATTGATGGTAAAAAATTCAACTTTTATAATCTTGTTATTTTTTAACAAAAATAATGTAATGACTGTTACAATATTTTTTTCTAAATGTAGATGGGCTAGCTGGATAAATGGCACATCGTTACATACCCTCATCCCTAGGCTATGTATGATATAAAACTCTCTGGCATTGGTCAAACCAACTCTAAGATTTTTGGACAATGTCATATGCAGTGAGAGTTGAGGTTGCATGCATGTAATAACCATTACACTATGTTTGTTTCACTTTAAAATAAAAAATACATATTAAAATTTCAAAACAAATATACCCCTGTATAGCCCTAGGTCTACTGCAAATATATGTGAAGCATCAGTATCTTCAGATCAATATACAGTAGACCCTCACATTAACGTACACTTTGGGGGAGCATGTGGTTGCTAAAGTGAAGTTTCTGCTAGTGAATTATAGAAAATCCCCACTTTAATGTACCAGGGAACGGGACAACCCTCACTTTACTGGACTATGGGACATTAAAGTGGGGTTTTCCGTAACCAAAATACTTCAGTACAGTTACACATGTATGTATAGCCCTCGAATCTCCACATTCAATACATAACATGAAAATACATACATAGACTTACCTACTTATGAACACATGCACATGTAAACAACTGACCGCAACCTCATCTGAGGGCTGGTTCCAATAATATTCTGGTGGCATCACCTTCACTTTAACAACTTGGAGTTCACTAAAGTGAAGTTCGGTAATGCTAACAGACTTTTTTAGCAGAAATCTTCACTTTAACAACCTTTATTACGTTAAACTGAATGTTAATGACCAGACAGCGATTTAGTCCATCCAAGTGAAGTTTCCGCTAATGTGAAGGTCGTCAACGTGGGGGATTTCTGTAATATGATCTATCGGCTAAAGTTCAACCATAACTTGCTTCTGAATGTAATGACTGTTACAATGGAATGACCCTATACTAATTTATGAAACATAATTTGATAACACCCTATATACCCCGAGAAACTAAACTGATTACATTTAGTAATATTAAAATACAAACACAGCAGGATTGCTTCAGTTGAGCATTACAAAGTTGTAAAAAACATGACTGAAAATAAACAAATCTTGAAAAATGGGAGAACCCTATAAAAAATATTAATTCAAACTAGGCTAAACTTCATCCCATGAATGAAACTTACCATCATTTTCTGAACATTGCTGCTGCAGCTGGATTGAACCTGATGGTTCTCCAAATCTTCATTTTCTGCTTGAATGTGTTGCATTCCCATTGAAAAATCCTTTCTACCATAATGAAGAGGAGAGAGTTCTTGTTCACTGCTACTGGCACTTCCAAAAGATAAGCATGAAGAAGAGTGACTGAACTGTGACAAAGAACCAACACTTCCTACTTTTCTTCTCTTGTTGTACCCTTTATCATCATCATCTTCATAATCCTCATCATCATGGTTATTTTTCCTTTTCAGAACAGCACTCCCCTCCTCTTCTGAGTCATCTGTAATAAGGGTGTTTTCATATTACATGTAAGTTCCTAAATCATTTTTAGCATTATACAATATACAGGTTAAACTACAGTCTACAATGTTTTACTTATGTTCACACTAGTGATGGGACGATACCAAAATTTTTAACGATTCCGATACCACTAAAAAGTCTCAATTCCGATTCTCAATATTTTTAAATATAATTCTAAACTTGTTTTTCTGGAAATTGTCATATTTTACTCTGGTAAGATTAACTATTTACATTATGAGTATGGTAATATAAATTATAAATTATAATAATTGGTTTAAAAATAAAAATCAACTAAGTTGTAACAATTCATTTTAATCTTCTTGATTACACATCATGGATATACATGTTTTAATGTATAGCTACAATACAATAAAAATAAAATTTGTTATCCTCTTTCATTTAAATTTTAAAGTTTACATTGCAAAACTGGTTCAATTAAAAGTTTAAAAAAATCCTTTTTCTCAAAAAGCAATCCTTACTCCTTAGCCTACAAAATGCAAATAAATAAGTGAATAAGTAAGAATTTATTTGTATTCAAAACCCAGGACCCTTAAATTATAATGCAAAAACATTAGCATCTCCCCCACACACCTTCCGCTTTCCTTTCGTATCACTTTCGCTACCGCCACCTCTCTTTTGAAAAGATAATAAATTAATTAATTTTGTTATTAAAAGTTAAAGAATCGTTTTAAGAATCGGAAATCATGGTACAATTCTCTCGATTCCGATTCCAATTCCTGAAAAATGCTAGATTCTTCCGATTCTCGATTCCAATTCCGATTAATCGTCCCATCACTAGTTCACACATCAATCTGTTTACTTAATAAGATGATTGAAAATATACAATATAAAGGCTATAATGACTAGCTCACACCTGATAAGCGTGAAGAAGAGTGACTGAACTGTGACAAAGAACCAACACTTCCTACTTTTCTTCTCTTGTTGTACCCTTTATCATCATCATCTTCATAATCCTCATCATCATGGTCATTTTTCCTTTTCAAAACAGCACTCCCCTCCTCTTCTGAGTCATCTGCAATAAGGGTGTTTTCATATCACATGCAAGTTCCTAAATCATTTTTAGCATTATACAATATACAGGTTAAACTGCAGTCTACAATGTTTTACTTATATTCACACATCAATCTGTTTACTTAGTAAGATGACTCAAAATATACAATATAAAGGCTATAATGACTAGCTCACGCCTGATCAAACAACCTTAAGGCACATTTACACAGGCTAATTTACAAGCTGCCATTGCTTGCTGCAAGTTAACTTACCCGGCGAGTAAATGTTTACACTAGGCTAGTATAATGGGAAAGTAGTTACTGCCAGTAGCAGTGCTCCCACTCCTGAGTTTTTAAACCCAGATATGGGTTTTTTGATGCCCACATGGGTTTATAGGTTTTTTAGAGAGAATTTTGCCATAATCTAGGTTTTTTCTGTATTCCTAAATTTTAGTTAAAAAAATAGTATTTTAGCCTATACAAAATTTATCTAAAAAGCAATAAAACATTAAATGACATTTTTCTTAGAATTCTTTGAAATAAAATAGATTACATATTTCCGTCTTAGATTATAGTTTAGCACTAATTAAATAGTTTATTTGGCAACACTTATATGATGGGTCCAAATCCAAAATAATTATTTTATACGCGTATCAAACGTTCCTGAACGTTCGAAATCGTATAATATTTTCCTGAGAGAGTCCGCTCGGCGCTCGCCGCTCACTCTTTTCCCGTAGTAGTAAAAGACAAAGACTTTAGTACTATTCAAGATGTTGTAAAAACAGCTAATCACAAAATACCTAAACTAGCACAAACACGTTGGTTATCTCGTGCCAATGTAATAAAAATTATTCTTGAACAATGGGATGCGTTACTCCTCTATTTTCAATCTGAATCTAAAGTTGATAAAGTTGATGGAGCAAGAATATCTATGATACTATGACCAACAGAGGAACCAAGCACATACTTCTTTTTTTGGGGTATGTATTGGAAAAAGTGAATGCTTTAAACATTGAATTCCAGTCTGAACATTTCAGATTGCATTTACTTCATTCAATGGTTTCTGTAGAATATAAAAATATTCTTTGTTTTTTCCTTAAAGATGATGTCATTAATTCATCCAAACTATCAGAAATTGACCCAAGCAATGAACTACATCATAAAAAACTGAGTGATCTATATTTAGGTGGGTGGTGTATGTCACTTTTGGTTTCGGCGCCACTTGGTGAAAATAGTGATAAATAATAGGTTCAAAGGTGATTGCTTAAAATTTCTTGTTGAGATATGTATGCAAATCAAGAAAAGATTTCCGCTGGATGAGGATGGAATTATTGCCAGTTTAAGGATTTTAGATCCAGCTTTAGTACATGATCTTGCCAAATCACCATCATCAATTTTCAGATTAGCAATGAATTTTCCCCTACTTGTTCCTGAAGACAAAATAGCTAAATTAGATGATGAATGGAGATCATTTCGACTATCTAAAGATATATCTCCCTCTTACAAAACCATCCCTGAATTTTGGTATTTGCTGCATAATACATGTAGTCCTTCACTAATCAAAACACTCATTAGTTTATTCATGGCCAGTTCGCGTTTATTTTTGTTCAAGTAGTCAGGGTGCCTAATATTCCAGAGAAATTCATGTTCATAAATTTCCACAAATTTGGAAATTTCCTCCGCATTCCACTTTTCACTCATTTTTAAACAATGTAATCTCCGTACTCAATGACAACTTTCCGGCAACTGAGCAAGTTGGTATTTACACGGGGACAGTGCAAGCCACTAGTGAGTCACGTGACTGGCAAGTGGCTAGTAAAGTAGCCAGGTCCTCAACTCTACTTACCACTATCCCGGCAAGTGGCAAGTTTTGTTTACACGGGGTAAGTATAGGGATAGATCACAAGCCGCTAGCACTGGCAGCTTGTAAATTAGCCTCGTGTAAACGTGCCTTTAGACAGTCCAAAAGCTTGTAGTTCTAATAAATCCATTACTTAAAGTGGTTTTATTCCCCAAATAAATAAACAACTAATCTAAAATAGGCCTTAAACTCTTTATTCTGGTTACTACAGATTAAATTACAGTAGGGTTTCAATTAGTGGTATACTGATTAATTGGCATCAGCAGAATTGGCCATATTTAGCCAATTTTCTGAAATGTTTAAAATTTGAAACCTAGCCTGTGTGTACAAATAAATTTTGGAAATGCATGAATATAGGGCCTACTGTCATTACTATGCATTGTGTATTCAATTCATCATGTAAGTCTAAGTTATTGCTATTGTTTTTCATAATCCTTACTAGGCTATACCTATAACTGATACTCAGTGCCTTTACTACCAATTAAATATGACTATATAGCCTTATGTATTGATGGTAAAAAATTCAACTTTTATAATCTTGTTCTTTATTTTTTCAGATTTTAGTCATCTAATAAAATACTTATTAGAGTATGGATCAGGCACCAAAAGTATTTTAAAGTTATATTTATTCAGTAATCTAAAATCTAAATACAGTAAACCCTTGATTTAACAGACTAATAGGGGTGAAGGGGTGGGTGTCTGTTAATGCCAGCAGTCCATTAAATCTGGATGCTTATTCATGATCTTATATACTGTATCTAATAGCAGCAATAAAAGTGAAGGAGCAAATGCCAAAAAATGACCAGTCTCATCAGCATTATAAACTTGCAATAAAATCAGCTCTTCTTCCTTAATGAGTCATTCACAACTTTTCTAAATGGCTCAATCTCCTCCATCAGTGCACTTAAAGATTCACCAAGTCTTCTTATTAATATTCCATGGCATTTATGGAAACACCAACGCCAATCATCACTAGCTTGAAACTTTATGTTCATGTGCTTTGCTAATGTATTTGCAGCAGAGTGAATTCAATGCTATGAACATTTATGCCACCAGAGCATTGCTGCACATACCACTTATATACAGCTTCATTGAGCTTTTCCTTGCTTTTATGAATATCCAGCACTGTTTGTTTTTTCACACCATACTCCTCACACACACACATGGGCAACTGACACACCAGACTCCAACTTCGCTATTAACTCAAGTTAGAGGGCATGGTTGATAACTTCTGTTCACTTTATATGCTAATAAAGCAAACACAAACACTGAATTGAAAGCAAAATTCGAGAGGTAAAGACGATGCTCTATCATGGAATGCAGTCAACAACAGAGTGGGCTCATGATAGCTTATGTTGACTGAAGAACAAAATGCACAATAGATCAGATGTCAGGAATGTCAGAGAGCATCCATTGTTTCTGAAGTCCATTGAATGGAGGTCCATTAAATCGAGGGTTTACTGTACTTAGAATTAGATAAATAACTTTTGTTTTAAATTTTAAATTTTTATTTGATTAATACAATGGGTTTATTAAGCAACAAGTCAACAAGCTATGTTTGGAAGTTATTTATGATTAGTAAAATGATATATCTGAATCAGTATGCAATATTCGTAAGCAAACAATTTGAAGAAGGAAAGGTAAAGAAAGAAAATTATTTACCACCACTAATATGTTAAAGCATGTTCAAACAAAGCATCCCCAGGAAACTAAGAAAGAAAAAACTACTTAAAGATACAAATGCCAGAAAATCAAAATCTCAAAATACTGGTAATAGTTTACAGATAACGCTTGAAGAAACTTTAGAAAAGAAAAAAAATCTGGGACGTGAATGATCATCAAGCAAAAAAATTTCACTATCCCATTGGTGAAATGATTGCATCAGATATTCAACCATTCTCATTTGTTGAGGATTGGGGCTTCAAGAGACTTATGCAAGCAGTTTGCCCCAACTATAATTATAATATATTCCATCAAAAAAATGTTTCAATGAAAATGTAAAAAAAATATATGATTCAGTTTGGAGTAAAATAGAAACTCAATTAGCTGCAGGCACAATACATTTCTCTAACAAGTGATAGTTGGACAGCTAGTGTTTGCAATAGATCTTTTATGAGTTTGACTACTCACTGGTTGTCTGATGAGTTTGAGCTGAAGACAGCAATATTGTGAGCAGTAACACCCTTCCCTGAATTTCATACAGGAGTAAATATAAAAAATGTATGATGACATTATTAAGACCTTTAAAATTGAAAACAGAAGTAATCCAAGTAATTCTAGTCAAGTGAGCTCAATACCTAGATGAGAGGAAAAAGAATGAACAGTTGTAGCAGATGGCACTAGTAGACCACCACTCCAACCAGAGAGCAGTATAATGGAAATGCCTCCGAAAAATCAGTTAAATTGAAGTTTGAAAAATGAAGTTGATCATTATCTCAAATTTGAATTAGTCAAATGATATGATGATGATCTGGAATGGAGGAGAAACAACAAAAATCAATTCAAATATCTTCAATCTTTATCACTGAAATATCTGTCATTCCCTCCTTCATCAGTTGAAAGCAAATACTTGTTTAGCACAGGAGGGCAAATTTATACTCCAAAAAAAGAAATTGATTAACCCAGATACTGGTGAAATGCTAATGTTTTTGCATTACAACTTGAGAATTTTGATTACTAGGTCAAAAATAAGTTTTTACTTTTTATATATGCCATCTGTTTCTCAGAATCAATGTAACTCTGCAGTGGGTATCTTTTCATTGAGGTCCTAAATACTAATTTGGTTAGCTATACTGTACTTGCATTTGTTAACAATAAACCTTTAATTTTTTTCTTTTGATTGAATAAAAGCTTCATATTTTGAGTTTTATTTTATTTTTTTTATGAAGTTTTAAATAAAAAGTTAGACCAACTGCTTGTTTGAAATAGGTATCACCTTTATATTAGTTTGAAAATTGTGAATTTAGCCCTCTATTGTCATGTAACTTTTATTTTGTTTTTAAATTTTAAAAAATGCAAAGGTTAATCAAATACTTTAGAGGTCTTGTCACTTAAAAATTAAAAATATCAACTTTTATGGTTTTATTTTAATATTTTTCATTGTTTTCTTAACTCAGTTATTATTTTCTTTTTTGGCAAAAATAGGAATTAAAAGAAATTTTGATATTATATTTGTTTTCATTGTTTATTTCTGTAATTCTAAAAGAAAATATCTTCAACATAAGGAAAACCACTTTAAATATTGGTATTCAATTTATGAAACTAAAATATATATATTTTATGATTTTACTGAGTAATATAATAAAACTACACTGGTCAACAAAGTTTTTGTCACAGATATATTTTTACTTGAACTATATGTAATTTTTTACATTGATTATGGAAATGAAAACAAAATTTTCTATCACCCACAGTTTTAGAGTGACACACAAATTTACATTACTTAGGATGTGAGTCAAAATAGGAACGGAGCGGGGTCTGCCCCTTACTACTCCTCTGCTTATAAGTTGCTGCACGTCACTGTTGACTTTCATTTGTCAGTTACTCACTTGATTTCACTTGGTGAACATCGTGCATTTTATTCATGGTTTTCCTTAATTATTTTTTGTGTCAGTGTGTTCATAATGTTTCATGACAGAATGCCACATGTAAATGTGTCAACCATCCAAACTGTTTTCATTGTGTGTGTAGAGAGTTAACTTTCAAATCTCAAAGGCAAAATTTCACCCCTCTCATCAAAAAAGCATAAAAACTTTATTTTGGTTGCAAGGTAGGGGATCAGGACAAGACATGGGCATTAGTGTGTCCCAATTTTTTTTGTTCCTGAAGTTTGTCATGCACACCCCCCTAATTTCTTCCACTCGTGAAAACATGCCAGCAAGATGAATTTCATTCATGTTCTTTAATTTTAAGGGTCCCCTCAAACCATGTGTTACTATTGCTGAATGGCTACTCTCTACCTTATACTAATTGTAGCATATTTCTTTTCAGGTTATGGATACAAGAAAGCAGGAGACTGTGTGGTTGGTGGGGGTGTTGCGAAATGAACCCCTGGAAACGCTGTGTCAACTCCTGACAGTGGGAGATGTTCTTCGACGTCTGTTGTTCTTCACTCAGAAGAAAAAAACGTCCACAGCGGAAGCTGCCAATGTGGTAGCTGATGAGGTTATGGCGGTATGGGCTCGGGCATCTATTCCGACCTCCCACAAGCCCAAGTGCGTCGAGAGGATCAAGGCCCTCTCCACGGACTATGAGAAGGTTGCCAGAAACCGAAACCGTGGGGGAGAGAAGCTACTGGAGCGGGAAAAGGGATTCCAAGCCAACCTGAATACACTGTTCGAAACAGCTCATGCCAATGCCATGAAACTCATCAAAGTCCCGAAGATCGAGACTTTCTGAATGACCAGCGAACCGTGCGGAAGATGTACATCGGAGGAGAGGACCTGGAGTTTGCTCGCAGGGTAGCGGAGCGGGAGAAACGCTGAGCAGCTGAAGAGAAGAGGAAGAAGAAAAGCCGCGAAGAGATGGACTCACTGCAAGCAAAAGGAACGTGAAAAGTGGGTCTTCTTCTTTGGAGTCCATGGCCGAAGCATCCAATGATGATGTCCAATATTCCTCTCCTGGTCCTTCGGCTCCTCGATCCGCTCCCAAGGACGGCCAAGTGTCGGCAAGGAGGATCATCCAATATCCCAATTTTGCTGCAGCCCTAGATCAAACTGGAACCTCAGTACGCCAAGCAATGCACATTGTGGCTCCAGCACTCGCTGCCGCGGGAGTTGAGTTATCCTCAGTCACCTTGTCCAAATCAAGTCTTCACCGTTCACGGCAAAAGTCCAGGAAGAACTTGGCAGCCAGAATCATGACCGAGTTCAATCCTGATACGCCGCTTGTCATCCACTTTGATGGCAAACTCCTCCCTGATTCGGATGGAGGGAAATCAGATCGCATACCAGTGCTGGTCAGCGGGAAGAATCTTGAGAAGTTGTTGGCAATCCCAAAAATCCATGACAGCACGGGACAGCGGATGGCTGGAGCTGTTCTGAAGGTGCTGGATGATTGCCCGCAAGTTCAACCATGGATTGCCGGTCTCTGCTTCGACACAACAGCGGTGAATACCGGTATTCACAGCGGCGCTTGTACGATTATCCAGGACCAAATGGACCGCCGCATTCTTTTCCTGGCTTGCAGACACCACATGATGGAATTGGTAATCACCTCAGTCTTTGACCTGTTCTTCAGGTCTTCTGGCCCTGAAATTGCGCTGTTCGCTCGCTTCAAATCCCAATGGGAGTTCATCGACCAGAAGCAGGCTTCTCCGTTCAACAGCGATGGCCCAAGCGACATCCTTTCGGAATGGGTGGCGTTGAAAAAAGAGCAGATTGTCCACTTCATTGAAGACCAGCTTGAAGTTGGCCACCCAAGAGACGATTACCGGGAGTTCCTGATCCTCGCTCTGGTCTTCCTCGATGGTCATGGCAAACGAGATCTCCGGTACAATCGTCCTGGAGCATACCACCGGGCCAGGTGGATGGCCAAAGGCATTTACTGTCTTAAGATGTTCATCTTCCGAAGCCAATTCCACCTGACCGCTCATGAGGTCCGGTCACTACGCAGGATAAACGTCTTTGCCGTCACCATCTACCTCCAGAGGTGGTTCGAGGCTCCATTGACGGCGGACGTGCCCGTCGATGACCTGGAGCTGTTGGAGGACCTAGAGAGGTACAAGGCGGTGGATCATGATGTAGGTACCGCCGCATTGACGAAATTCCGGGGCCACCTCTGGTACCTAAGCGAAGATTTAGCCGGACTCGCTATGTTCTCCTCCAAAACCACCGATGCAGAGAAGACGGCCATGCTCCAAAACCTGCACAAGAAGACTGAAAACCCAAAAGATCTGCGTCGGCTGGAGGGAAAGTGTCTTGACCGTGAGACGGTCGGATTTGAGCACCTTGGTCACGAAAAGGACTCAAAACCTTTTTCATTGCCTGAAGCTGCCGGTTCCAAAAACCCCCAAAGATCTCGAAGGATGTGCACCATTGTTGAAGTCTGTGAACGACACGGCAGAATGGGCGGTGAAACTGGCGGAAGATTTCAACGAGGGCCTGACAAAAAACTAGGAGGAACGGCGGCTTGTGTACCAAGTCGTCGAATACCACCGCCAGAAGTTCCCCTCAGCAGACAAAAAGATCCTCTGTCCCCCGAAATGAAATGTGCCATTAGGAAGAATTTCCATTTCCTTTAATTTAGTCATTAGAAAGAATTTACATTTCATTCTTCCATTCTAGAATGATTAATGCTGAGCATTTACGTTTGTTCATATAGGGTCGAATAAACAAGGTCAATGAGGGGACCCTTCCCCTCCTAATAGGCCAATGAAATTTCGCCCATTTTTTCCTTTCTTCAAGTGTAATTAATTAAAGGGGTGTGCGATTTGACTCTTGCAAATTTTTATTTTCACATGTGAGGCTGGGACACCCTAGTGGGCATCTCATATATGTTGTATTACATGTTCAAGACTTCTGACAGGCTGGCCAAGTGGGTCTCATCAAATGCTATTTGCTGTTCTGATGACATGGAGAGAGCTCCAAAATCTAAACATATGGTACAACACCCAAATTTACTATCAGCCATAAGGCCTGTTTTACATGATGAACATTTGCTAGTACCAAGGCCAATGGAAACTCGGAGTTTAGATGATGAAAATGAAATTGATGTACAATGTAATGACAAAGCTCAACATGGTTTACCAATGGACAATGTTCATCCAATGTTTGAACCCATCTTGTTCATTGACAGAGCATCACTTAATATCTCAAGCAGACATGAGTGAACTTGTTCATGATCTGAAATTGTCAAAAGATCAATCTGAACTTTTGGCTTCCAGATTGAAAAGTTGGAATCTTCTAGAAAAAGGAACTAAGATATGAAAATAAAAACCCACTCTAATAGACAGAGTTTATTTCCACGACAGTTTCGACGCCCACTGGCATCCTCCTCGGGTGGATACAGAAACACGAATGAACCAAAACAAGAGGGAAAAGCAGTTCAGGGACCAACTGTTAAGAAATTTGCACCTAGGTTAGATCCCATTCTCCCGACACCGGAAGGGCATTTTCATTAAGTACATTCGCGCAAATTTTTAAAACTATCTTCCTCTTCTAAACATACAGATTCTATTATATTTTTTACATAATTATTACATTTATTATTAAATTTATTACATTTACATAAATGTAATAATTATGTAAAAAATATAATAGAATCTGTATGTTTAGAAGAGGAAGATAGTTTTAAAAATTTGCGCGAATGTACTTAATGAAAATGCCCTTCCGGTGTCGGGAGAATGGGATCTAACCTAGGTGCGAATTTCTTAACGGTCGGTCCCTGAACTGCTTTTCCCTCTTGTTTTGGTTCATTCGTGTTTCTGTATCCACCCGAGGAGGATGCCAGTGGGCGTCGAAACTGTCGTGGAAATAAACTCTGTCTATTAGAGTGGGTTTTTATTTTCATATTTTGACCTTCACGTAGAAAAAAGTGAAGTTTTTTTTTGCATGAACTAAGATATCTTTTTACTGCAAGCATCAAAGAAACTTTCTACCCTTTTTTTCTCAGGAAGGCAATTTAGTATTCTGAAATAATGTGGACACTCATGGAAACCCTTGGCCAACACCATAATCCAAACAAATGGTGCCTACTTATTGATTCCTCAAAGCTGAGTTTGAAAGCTGTGTTACTCAATTATGGAAATAAATACCCTTCAGTTTCAATAGCACATGCCATTCATATGAAGGAATCATACAACAATATGCACCTGGTTGTGAAACATATCCAATATGGTAAATACTCTTGGCATATCTGTGGAGACTTGAAAGTGATTGCACTTCTCCTTGGTTTACAACTGGGTTATACAAAATTCTGTTGTTTCCTCTGTGAATGGGACAGCCAAGCATGGGAAAGCCATTACTCAAAGAAACAATGGCCACCTTGACAAGCATTGATTCCAGGGCATAAAAATGTCACCAGTCCACCTCTGGTTAATCCAAAAAAAAAGTTTTTTTGCCACCACTACATATTAAACTTGGTTTAATGAAATATTTTTTTAAGGTAGCTAATGGATCAAAATGGCAGTAGGTTTCTCTACTTGAAACAGAAATTTCTGAGGATTAGCAAGGTCAAAATCAAAGAAGGGATATTTGTGGGCCCACAAATTAGAGAAATCATGAGAGACAGCATGTTTGATGAAACTTTAAGTGAAGTTGAAGGAGCAGCTTAGAGAGCATTTAAAGCAGTGACCACAAATTTCCTCAGAAACTTCAAGGCTGAAAATTACAAGTCACTTGATGAACTTCTCAAGGCCTACAAAGTCATGGGGTGCAACATGTCACTGAAAATTAATTTTCTTGACTCTCATCTCGACTTCTTCCCAACAAACTTAGGAAGTAGGTGAGAGTTTGGGATGTAGTGATCATCAAATTATTAGGTTTAAGCTAGTGATAGAAAACAGTAAGGATAGTAACGTAATAGAGGTTCCTGATTTTTGTATGGCTAATTTTGATAGTTTTGTAGATAGGATGAGAGTAGTGGACTGGGATAATTGGGTAATGACGCAAATTTTCATTGGGAGGCGTTTAAAGAAAGGTTTTTGAATATCAAAAGGGAGTTTATTCTGCATAGGCTCAGGCACACTAGTAATCATGGTAGGCCCATGATGGACTAGGGAAATAGGCGAGTTCATAAATGAGTGTAACAGAGCATATAGACTTAATAAGCACAATGGCATGGTAGCGACCTTTAATAGATAAGCACACCGGACAAAAAATTAGTCACCCCTAATAGCACCGATAGTAGGAAGTTCAAGGTCACACAGAGGGCGCTGATGTAGCATTGGTAAGTGACAAGTAGCGGTGATGTAGCACACAGGATCAGATCTGTTTCATGAGGTGGTGAAGAACAAAGTGTGTGTTGGATATAGTCTGCAAAATGGGTCGTGAGGCAGACGTTACTCAGTGGCAAAAAGGAGCCATCATGTTTGGCAGAGCCCACGGACACAAAATGTCTGAAGTAGCCCAATTTGTTGGTGTGTCAACGCGTACTGTCCAGCGAGTTTACAAAGAGTGGTGTAGTTCGCAATCAACTGAAAATTGACGGCGTAACTGTGGCCGGAAAACAATTCTCGACAATAGGGGCCGCCGCCATGTTTCTCGTCTAGTAACTGCAAATCGTTTTCAAACCAGAGAACAATTGCTCCAAGAAACCAATGAGGTTCTCCAGCGACCAATTTCCGAACGGACATTGCGACGAGAACTGCATGCGATGGACATCTGGAGCAGGGTACCACGGAAGAGGCCGCTGTTAACAGCAAGTCACAAATTGGCACGTTATAAATGGGCTCAGAGGCACAAAAACTGGACTGCGGCAGATTGGAAACGTGTAATTTGGTCCGATGAGTCCCGTTTTTGTTTGTTCTCCAATGATGGGAGGCGACGAGTACATCGCAGGTCCAATGAAGCCTTTAATCCTGAATGCGTCGAAGGTGTTGTTCAGGCTGGAAACAGAAAGTGAAGCGCAGGAATAGACACCCACGGACTCTGGCGGAACTTCGGGACCGGCTGATGAACGAGTGGCAGCAAATCGATGTTTAGTACATGCACAACCTCGTAGAGTCTCTGCCTCGCCGGATTCGTGCGGTTATCAAGGCCAGAGGCGCCGTCACACGTTATTAGGTACATTCTGAGAGGGGTGACTAATTTTTTGTCCGGTGTGCTTATATTGAGCTAAGATGTCACCTGGGTTAAAAGATGTTAGGAATGCTAAGCGTAATTTTGAGATACTTGTAGCTGTAGATAGTAAACATAATCTGAAAAAGTAAGCTGATGAAAGATAACATAGGCCCTCTAGTGGATGCTAATGGTGCTTTGGCTACCAACACTCAGGCAATGGTGGGTATTTTTAACAACTTTTTTGTGACAGTTTTTACTGTAGAAGATGTAAATAATGTTCCCAGTGTAGATGATATCATTCCATTTAGTAGCGAAACTATTTTGAATGAAATAACTGTTTATGAGGTTGAGATTGTGCATTATATCGATAAGCTAAAAATTAGCAAGGCTCCAAGCCATATTTTTAACAAGTCATTGGAAGTGGGGATTATTCCTGAAAACTTCAAACTAGCTGTTATGCCCATTTATAAAAATGGCAACTGCACAGTAGCTAGCAATTATAGGCCTATTAGCTTAACGTTAATTGTCAGTAAACTTTTGGAATCTGTAGTTAGGGATTGTATCATCAATCACTTAGAAATTTGCGATTTGATTAATAGTAGTTAGCATGGGTTTCAATGCCATAAATCTTGTTTAACTAATTTGTTAGAGTTTTATAATGAAATAGTGCACAAATATGATAGGCATAGAGCAGCTGATGTTATTTATTTAGACTTTAAAAAAGCATTTGATACAGTTCCACATAGAAGATTAATTGTGAAGGATAAAGCACATGGTATACACTGTCAGGTAGCTAACTGGTTAGAGGAATGGCTTTGTGCCAGGAAACAGAGCATTGTTGTTAATGGTAGGGAATCAGGGTAGTTGGATGTAGGTAGTAGTGTACCTCAGGGTTCAGTGTTAGGCCCATTGCTATTTGTAATCTACATTGATGACATAGATGTAGGCTTGACCAGTAATGTGTCAAAATTCGCGGATGATACTAAAATAGGCAGTAAAGTTCTTAATGTAGATGATAGAAATAGGCTCTAAAATAATGTAAATAGGATTATGGAGTGGGTGGATAAGTGGCAGATGCAATTTGACATAGACAAATGTAAAGTTTTGCATATAGGTTCTCGTAACAACAATTACATGTACACAATGGATGATAGACAGTCAGCTAGTGTTGATGAGGAAGTAGATTTAGGTGTACACGTATCTAAGGATTTAAAAGTTAGGAACCAGTGCCTGGAGTCTTACACAAAAGCTAATAGGATGTTAGGCTTCATAGTGCATAATTTTGAATTTAAATCAAAGATTACATTGCCCCTTTACAAGTCCCTAGTCAGGCCTTACTTAGAATATGCCATTCAGTTTTGGTGCCTGTATTTGCGTGAGAATATTGATAGGTTGGAGAGGGTTCAGCGATGTGCCACGAAACTAATTCTGTCACTATGCAACAAGTCTTATGAAGATAGGATTAAAGAGTTAGACTTGCATTCACTCAAAACTGGGAGATAAAGGGGGGAGCTTATTGAAGTTTTCAAAATTGTTAATAAAATCAATTATGTAAATTTTGATAAATTGTTAATTTTTGATAATAGCAATACTCATAATAATGGATTTAAATTACGTGGCAGACGTTTCATTACTAACATTGTAGGGTTTTGCTGATTCTCATTTCTCAAGTCTTTTTATTTTTAAATTCATGTTTTTTTTCTTTCCAGCCACTCAGCTTTTGCAGCCTCAAATTAAGAGTGTTAATTAAGTCACTCTAGTCAAGCACAGGCAGATACTGTAATTAATGCAAAAGTGCTTAAATAATTGTAATAGGGTATCTTGCTAGAAACAGTTCTGGACTAGTATTAAAACCTAGTCCAGTATTTAGCCCTGATAGTCCCTGTTGAACTCAAGAAAAGTCAAAATCATAGTCCATTACTGAAGCTAGAAGGTATGTTTTGAAGTTTAGCGCTAAATATCCAGAACATAAGTGCTCTTTCTAGGCAGACAATCCAGTGTTGTGCAGGAGTCCAAATTTCTTGAAGCATTGCTAGTGTGCTTTGGCTTATAAACCTTTAATTAAGCTATTGCATGTGAATTCATTAAGTGCCTATTCACATTGTCTTGTTTATTTCCCAATTTATATGGACAAGTGAGAGGAATTCCAGTAAATACAATACTGTCAAAATCTAGAAATTTAAGACCCTCCAAAGGTTAAGAAAGTTATTTACAATTCTAGGGTTTTGTACATAAATCATCTTTATACTTTTATAATACTTTATATATTATTTTACATGCAATATTAATATACATTTATTGTACAATGATTTAAGAGCTTTTATTCAGGTAAAAATTACTTTATTCAGGTAAAATTACTTTATTTTACTTCTTTTCATCTTTCACCCCTTTCCTATTCTCTTCAACTATTTTTCTGACTTGTTGGCAATGGCTGGCGGATGATGATGGTGAGTCTTTCTCTCTCTTTTTCTGAATGAATGTTAACCCACGAATGATAGGTTTTGCTAACCTTAGAGTGGATCTTAGGGTCTTTGTTAGCCTTAGCTTCTGTAGATCTGTAGATGATTTTTTAAACTTTTGTCCTCTTAACCCTATTTATATTATAGAGAGATAGTTCTGACCTGCATGAACTTTTTCAGGAATGGAACGCTCATGCAGGTTGGGGGATCTTGCCCAACCCACATGCCCCTAAGCAGCCATCCCCTGCACTTCTTTCTCACTCCACCAGTGTTTTGAGTTGCTCGTGCTTCTCCTTCACTCAGCATCATTGTGTAAGATTGTGCACGATTGTGATCATCGTGTTATTTGTCATCTTTGTGGAGTGCAAAGCAACATTGTGCAGACTGTTTGGTGCTAATTTGGACTGTGTTAAGTGACTGTGAACACTAAAAATGATGGGTAAGCGTGTGGCTGCTTCTCCTGCTTCATCAGATAAGGCTATGCTCTCTTGTAAGTCCTTGACTTTGGAGTTTAAGCTGGACATTATTAAGCACCACAAGAATGGTGAAGGGTGAACTCCATCGTGAGAGCGCTTGACCTAGCCCAGTCAACCATCTCAACCATCATCAAGTAGGCTCCTGAGTTGACAGTCTCAGTGGAAAATGTCTAACTCATGTTATACCATCCTCATTCAGCAATCATTCACTTAATTGTAAATTTTTCAGAAATATAATCCAATTGTTGAATGAGGGATACCTGTAGTTGCATTATTGAAAATTAAACTCTTATTACCATTGATGTTCTAGTAGGCTCAAGGCATCTTCATAGCTATCATCCTCTTCTGATGTGTTGGTCAAAAAAGGCATTATGCTATGAATATTGGATGATGTTGTTGTACTGATTTGTAAGAAGCAACACTACTGACTGGAAGCTATTTTTTTAACAACAAATTATTAGAAATTAGTCTCTAGCCAATAACTCCAGGAACTGACATTATAAATGGTGCACATTAAATTTGATATAAATGGCACAATAAACACAATCCTGAATATACACAAAGAACAGGCATTATGAATGGTTTTAGAATCTTCAGCACTGACATCACTGTGTAAACAAGTGTAATTTTGAAACTGCCTAGTTTTAAAAGTGAAACATGCATAATATCTTGCCAAGCCAAAGAATGCAGGTTTGAGATTTTGGCCAAGAATTAAATTGTCAGCATTTGATTGATAAACATCCAGAAGAGGATCCCTTAGATTTGTCTCCTTATGGTCAAACAAAGCTCAAACAAAAGCTCATGGTCAAACATGTAAACATGTGACTATCAGCAGAAATTTTTATTTTCTTCTTTTGTGGTCCCAGAAAGAAAAATATTTCTTCCACCCCTGGACAGAGGTAAAGGTGGATTGAGGAAGATTGTTCCAGAGTTGGCTGGTTTAGTAGATAAAAGATTGAAAATACCAATTAACTCTTGCATTAGAGAGTTGGACAGAAGAGGAAAGAGAATGTTAAAAGTATGGTACTGTGTGCTCTCCTTAAAGGAGGCACCATTCAGTTAGAGTTCAGAAGAGCAACATCCATAATAATAGCGACAGTAAAGAGAGAGTGAGGCAACATTGTGGTGAAGAGAGAGGGATTGAAGACAGGAAGAGGTGGAGAATTGATAAGATAAAAAGCCTTTGATTCCACCCAGTCAAGTAGAGCTGTGTGGGTTGAGTCACCAGTCACCTTACACATGAGAAGCATTCTCCATACAGAGGCAGAAAAGACCTCTGCACAGAGACAGCAAGTGAGTGTGGGTGAACAAACTGCAGAGTCAGTACACCATATCTAACCTCTTAGAAGCTATTTTAGAAAGAGTACAGTAGAGTGCTGATTATCTGGATGTCCAATTATCTGCATCAAATTTTAAAAAATTCTCATTGTAAAAAAAAATTCACTGACAATTACACAAATGTTAAATGTGAGCAAAACATGTTTGGATCACTTTGTAGCAAAGGGTAGAACATGCCCCATTACAACTTTATCTTTATCAGAAGCAACATTGGTTTGTACATCCATTGTACCTATTGAGTATGGCAGTACTTTGCATTTTCTTAAAAATTAAAATCATGCATTTATTTTTTTAAATCAAAGTTACTCTTTGTTGGGGTAAAAATGTTAATGAAATGCAAAAGTGGTTCTTTTGTTGAATGAAAAAGTGGACATTGTGAACAAGTTAAAAAAAAGTGAAACGTAAAAAGTTAGTAGAGAAATATAGTTTTGGAACTTCAATAACATTTTGTATTTTATTACATTGCATTTCATATATGTATGATTATTTGGACTTTTTGGGACCAAGGGTGGTCTGGATAATTGAAAATCTACATAATTAGACATTATTAAAAAAATGTATGTTGCAATACCATGAACTAAGTACATGCAGTACATGTATCTTGAACATACATTTTACATTATTATTAATACAGTAGTCAACAAAAATACATATATGAAATGTAATGCAATAAAATACAAAATGTTGCTGAAGTTCCAAATTATATTTCTCTGCAAACTTTTTACCAGTTTCACTTTTGGAACTTCAACAACATTTTGTATTTTATTACATTACATTTCATATATGTATTTTTATCGACTACTGTATTAATAATATTGTAAAATATATGTTGAAGATACATGTACTTATGTACTTACCTCATGGTATTGCAGCATACATTTTTTTAATAATGTCTAATTATGTGGATTTTCAATTATCCAGACCACCCTTCGTCCCAAAAAAGTCCAGACAGGAAGTGTGAATTAATAGATCATTGATAAATAAAAGGAAAAGAGTGGATGACAGGCTGGAACCACGAGGAACACCACTATTAATATGTTTAGGAGCAGAACAGTGGTTATCTGCAACTGCAGCTATACTGTACAGGGTGTCTCAATAAGTCTGGTCACGTAGGAAAATTTATTTTAAATTAAATTTACAAAAGTAATACATTAGAAATAAGACAAATGTTCAAATTAATGTCTTGTTTTGGGCATATTTAATTTCTTAAATACTATACCTTCCTTGACAAGCAGAGATTCTGTCAAATATGTTCAGTGGACTAATACAGTTAGATCAACATTGGAAACTCATATAGCTTCTCCAGATGAATTTATTGAACACCTTTCAGAAAACATTTTTTCTCTTACTAGGCACCACTACATCGCAAAAAGCCAGTCAGTATTTGAAGACTATGAAACAGAATCTTCACTGTGATGAAATACTTGTGCTAGGGGATTTTGCAGAAAACTATTCATTCATCACTCAAGATGAACCACAAAGTTTTCACTGGACAAATGACCAGGTGACCCTCCATCCATTTGTGGTGTATCACATGAAGGATGAGGAATTAATTCATAATAGTTACTGTATTATTAGCGATTGTCTTGAGCACTCAACATCAGCAGTTCACACTTTTCAGCAATATTTAATGAATGAAATTAAACAGAAATTCCCCAACGTACAAAAAGTAATTTATTTCTCTGATGGGTGTGGAGGCCAACACAAAAACAAATATAATTTCAGCAATCTATGCTATCATGAACAGGATTTTGGTGTGAAGGCTGAGTGGAATTTCTTTGCCACAAGTCATGGGAAAAATGCTGGTGATGGTATTGGAGGAACTATTAAAAGAGTTGTAGCAAAGGCTAGTTTGCAACGTACTGATACTGGTCATATTCTAACACCAAGAGCTTTCTATGATTTTTGCACTGAACACTTTAATTCAATTATTTGTTTGTATGTTACAAAGGAGGAGGTTCATGCGGATAGATTCAATCTTTCTAGTAGGTTTAATGAAACTTTACCTGTTAAAGGTACACAGGGTTTCCACAGGTTTGTACCAGAGTCAGAAAACCTAATACAAGCTTATCAGACATCTGATTCTGATAATTGTAAATTGTTTAGAATAAGTACTGGGGCTGAACCAGATAAAGACAGTCAACTAGTTGAAAAAGATGAGTATCAAATTGGCCAGTATGTTGCCTGTAAATATGATGATAAAGTTTGGTTTGGAATTATTTTAGACACTTCAGAAGAATATGGTGATTATAAAATCAGTTTTCTCACCTCATCAGGATCTACCACTCAGCATTATTTTCCGATAAAAGAGGATGTTTGCTGGATAAAACAAAGTGATATGATTTCTATTATGATGACACCAAATATCAAGCCTGGTGTTAAGATTATTTACTCCTTCAATCCAAAGCAAGTTCAAGAACTTAGTGGGAGTTTGGAACCAAAACTAGGATAAAAATCTGTTGAAAATTAACTAATTATAAGCTTAGGTAGGTACAGATCATTAGCATTAAGAATTATTGCACCGTGTGTAAATTGCAATGTATTAATTACCTAACAGCTTACATGAATTTGTAAAAATTAGTCTTTTCAGTAAAAGTAGCCATTTTGAAATCTGTAAATACCTATTTTATATGCAAATACACATATATTTCTTTTCATATATTGATAGAATAAGGTTGAAACTCATTTTTTGTATATATGAATATTTAAAAAATCTGTAATTTCCATTGGTGTAGGCCTTCTAAGGTGCCAATTCCTACATTTTTAGCATTTGTTTCATATATTTACCTGCTACCAATACATATTTAGCATATATTTTGTTAATTTTAACTGCTTCAGTTCTAGTGATTTTTCATTACAGTCTAGCCAGTACTAAATGTACCTAATTTTTAGAGAAGATTGCAAATGTAATGAATAATAACCTGGAGATTTGCATGATGCTGAGACTTCCCATGATGTCATGGGGAAGATGGCACGCATAGGCTGATATACAAAATTAAATTTGGCTTCATACATAAATACCATTCGTGTTAGCATAACTCCACATGCACCAGTTGTGTTATGTGAAAAAAGTAATGTTTCATATATATATTTACTCTATTTAATAATTTGTAGTATCATTTTTGGTCCCTACTACTTTCGTACAGAGGTTGTATGAAAACAGTTTGAATTATCTGCCAGAGATCGAACAAAAAATGCACTAATCCAAACAACTGTTCGAATTTCAGGACAAATTTCAAACACAACGCGTAATTCAATGAGGGTAGAGCCCCAAAGATGTAAAATTAGGGAGGTGTAAGTGTATAGTGAACTGTGCTCTATCATGAACCAATCCCTACCCATTAAGTACATGTTATAAACTATTTATTTACTGCAAAGACCCTTCAGAATGCATCCTTTGTGCTAAATGAGGCACAACTATATTTCAAAATAAAATATTCCTGACAATCTAACATTCTTTTTTTGTTCTCAGATGGGTTAACCCAAGAAAGCCCATAGCTAAAGTACACAGAAGAGTTGGATGACATTTTAATATGATAATGATACAATTCCCTAAGACACTTTCATTTAGAACACTTTTCTACCTAATATCTAGTTTTCACAAAAAAAAAAAAAAAAGGTGTCACCTACAGGTGACATTGGGTAGTGAAACACCAAATATGGATAAAAATTGTTTATTTTCCAAAATCAACTTAACATCTTTGCAAAATTTGAACATTTCAAAGCAACAAAGCTATTTTACAGTACTAATGCTCTCAAAAATGTAGTGTATTATGAGGATTGATATGCCTATATAATTACTGTAAAAGCATATCATATATTTAACAGGCCAAGTATATATTATGATTCTGGCTGCTTTTATGATAAGTGTCTCTTGGTAATAAAGAATAAGCAAGTATATAAATTTAGCTGCTAAACAGTAAACACACCTTTCCTATAAATTCTACTTTGAATGAAATACATACCAGCAATGAATGTGTAGAGCAACTTTACATTTTTTGCACCTAATTCTAGTACATTCATGGTACTGAGCACATCAACTTTGTTTACAGGTTTCCTTTGTATGTTCATCAATATTATTATTGTGATGAATCATCTGATGGACTGGACTCTACTAAACCACTGCTTACAGATCTTTCTGATGAAGTTTTTATAAGTTCATAGGTATCCTTGGACTATCGAGCAAGATGGAACTCACAGTATGTCATTTTACCCTGCCCAGTCACTTGGTGAATTTTCTAAGAATTTTGACATGTTGCCTCAAGACCAGGGTTGTACTGGGTGGATACCTAGGTAGGTACCCACTTACCCACCGAAGCCAGGTTTTTTACAGTAAAAAACCAGGGTGGGGTGTTGATGAAGTGGGTTTTTAATTTTTTATTTTTTTTTAATTCAAAAGTTAGGATCTAATTTCAATAGTGAATAGATTCAACATTATTCAATTGTTATTAATGAATTTCAATTTACTAAAACCTCTCATTTTCTTATTGGAAACAGACTGAGTTCCTACTCAAATATGAATTTGTAGCCCACTAGTGATGGAAATATGGAAGTGGAAAGTCAAATCTTTTCTGCAAAACTTTATTTTTTATCTGCCAACAGTATATTAGAAATCAAAGTATATTCATTCATGAAATTAGAATTTGTTTTTTATACTAGGTTCTTACATCTGCCAAAAGTGTACTGTAAATCTAGGTGTAGCTATTCACTCATGAAATAAAAGAGCAGGTAGCAACAAGGTATATTCATTATAAAGAAAATGATCTATCAATTTGAGAAAATTACATATGAAAATAACTAAAATCTCTTTGAAAATGAAAATAAATCAAAATCTTTTTGAAAATGACAATAAATGACAATCCATTATCTGCATTATTGCTCAACATAGTTCAGACCATCATATTTTTGTGTGACAGATAGGCTAACCTGTAAACTAACAACTTTACCACAACTAAGGACAGCAAAAAATTTTTTGTTTCACCAATCTTCATCCTTGCTCCATTTCAAGATTTGATGACACTTAACCAATTTTTCTGCCTTTTCTACTCCTAATCTGTTGCGTAGTTTACTGTGTACAAAGTCAAAAGTGGAAAACAGGTGCTCAACAGATGCAGAACTTGCTGGTAAAGAACTGATTTACTTTATGATGATTTATAAACATAATAAATCACATATGTATGTTATCTAAGCATAACAGGCTTCAGGTGTTTAAGAGACCAGTAAAATCCACTTTTGCCCAATGAAACCTGGGTATTTTTGGACCCCCAAGGTGGGTTGGGTTTTTTACAACCCTGATCAAGACCAAATGCAAATAGTGGATATCACCATTTTTTGCCTCTGAAGCTTACTCTTTGTGATTGTACATTCTCATCAAACCTATCTACTCTCCCCCCCCCATGTAGTTATTATACATAGAAACCACATGTGGACATGTTACACTGATTTTCATCTGTCTCTTGTTTATAAATCCAGTGCAATCTACTTTACAAATTGGCTGACTACCATTACAGTTTGATGCTAGTGTTACTATGCTATTGTCATACCAATGAACTACTGCAATGTTATCTGAAGTTCTCTCATAGATACTGATCCTCTTGACATTTTCTTCACAGCTTTGGAGCCTGGTATAGGACATTTCTCAGTACAATTTTCTCCTACTGTTCTAGTTCCTCTGTGACCCATTTCAGTTAGCTTATGAAGCAGAGGTAAACTTGTAAAGAAATTGGTGAAGTAGAGACTGTAAGAACCAATTTCATAATTTTGCTAAAAGGTTCAGAACAACACATGTGCCAACTCCCAGCTTCTGTTGATCAGGATATTGTATTGACTTTGCTTTTCTTACCTCTGCTATTACTCTTTTTCTCAACTGAGGTATTTTCTTCTTGAAAATCACATGCATTATTTTTATTTCTACTTTTGATTACCACTTCACATTCTGTTAGAAGTTGAGCTGAAGTTAGATGATTCGGATCTCCATTATCACTGTCCAAGTTTTCATCAGTTTCTTTACCATCATCTGGTGGAAATTGTACCACTTCCTGAATTTGGCCACTTCTTATAATATTGTCAGGATCATCATCAGCTTCATCATCTTCAGCCTCTAATATTTACAGAATCTTATCAACCAGCAAATATTGAAAATAGTAAGAACAAGCAAAAATTGGCATTGATAAACAATATCATTCATCCACTATATAGCTAGTGCACATTGGTGATTCCTATCGAATTCTTCACTCAACAAGTGATTGTTAAATAGCCTAATAAAACTATGTACACAGATAGGATATACTGAGCAATGTAAATTATAATATACCATATATAGCTACAGTAAAAATACTGCTTCAACGGGCTTCAACGTCCGGAGCGTGCTCGTCGCGAAGCTGCCAGAGAGACGACCCCGAGGAGGATGGGCGACCTTCAGCACGTCGACCTTGGGGAGCCACTCTGCAAATCCGGACATCTCCCCTGCCCCCTGTTTCGGGGGACGCGGCCTCAGGCCGTCCCCCGGTCCCTGGACTGGGTTCCATGGGTCTCAACCCAACTATCTCTCTCTCTCCCTACACGCAACACTATCCTCTCATTTCCATTTTTCTAGCTCATGGGAATGATGTCCCGGCCATCATCTCCCTTCTCCCCCTACTAGCCGGTGACATTGAACCCAACCCCGGACCCCACACCTACACATGCCCTACCTGCCAACATCAAATCAGGCGAACTCAATGGTCAGTCCACTGCTGTCAATGCTCGGAATGGCTACACCTCTCCTGCACATCACTACCCTCAGTACAATTCCACACACCCCAATGGGCATGCCAGCAGTCTAGCTAACCCTCAACGCAACCAACCACACATACCTCACCCCAAACACTCACTAAACATTTTACAAATAAACATTAATGGCATCAAAAACAAACACCAGGAACTCAACTCTCTCCTCCACACATATAATATACATATAGCACTTATCCAAGAAACTAAACTCTCACCAGACACCAGGCTCCTAGCCTTCAACAATTACTCAACATTAAGACAGGACACTAAACCCATAGAACATGGGCTTATCACACTCATCCATAAAGACATCCCATACACAAATATAACGCAGCACACACACGCCCTCCTCAATAATGACCCTACCCTAAAATTCCAGACTATCAAAATCAAAATCAAATCCTCCACTTTTCACATCTCAAACATATACATACCCCCCCTACCTCTGCTCACTGCCCCCCACGCTACGAGCCCCCCCTGCAACCACTTATACAATACGAGAACCACATCGTGGGAGGCGACTTCAATGCTCATCACCCGACATGGCTCTCCTCTCACATACCAGCGCTCGTGGCACGCTACTCCTAGATGATCTTCATACATACAACATCCTCAACAATAGGAACCAACCCACATGCAAACCCTTGCAACACAACCAACAACACACCTCCCCAGACATTACCTTCTGCTCACCATCCCTACACACACGCACAACATGGCAGACATTACACCACCTCCCCTCCGATCACCTCCCAATACTAATCACCTATCAACACACACACCCCATCCACACATCCTTCAAACAAATATACACAAACTACAAACATGCAAACTGGCCTTCTTTTACAGGATACATTGAAAACGAGCTTCAGGAATTCTCCACTACTAATTTCCCCTCTATAGACAAGGCTACCGCCCACATAAACAACACTATCACTCGCGCTAGCAAACAATTCATCCCACAAGGACACAGGAAACACTTCAACCCAAACTTCTCCCCACAAATACACAATCTAATCAAACAAAGAAACTCATTACGCCAGAAACACAGTCCCACTGCAGAAGACATCGACCTCATACACCACCTTAACACTGATATCACAAATCTAATTAACACTAAACAGTCAAAAACTGGGAATCCTATTTAACTACACTCAATCACAAGACCAACAGCACCCAACTTTGGAAAACCCTGAAAAAAATCCACACTTCACATACTAACCCACCCCCCACACACGAAGCTCTCCTTTCCAACTGTAACCAAATTCCATCCCCACAAAAACTGCAACCTACTCATGCACCACTACTCAAAAATTAGCCATAAAATCACTGTTCCCAATAATAGAAAAATCCTCAAAAACATATGGAAACTCTCGGCCGACCCACAGCAACCACATCCATTTACACCCCAAGGCACAGCTGCAGCCATAAAATCCCTTAAAAACTCATGCCAAAGGCCCAGACCACATTTCAAACATACATCTCAAACACCTTGGTCCAATTGCTCTTGCAGCCCTCACAAACATATTCAATTACTCCTGGCTTCACAATATCATACCCTCTACCTGGAAGCTGGCACACATCATCCCGATACTGAAACCCAATAAACCCCCCAACCTACCTGCTTCATACCGGCCAATCTCCCTTCTCTCAACCATTTCCAAAGTCCTCGAAAAACTGATATTAAGACGCATACAACCACACATTACATTTTCACAAACCCAACACGGCTTCAGGTCCGCCCACTCCACCACAACGCTTCTTACAAACCTAACCCAACACATCTTAGATGCCTTCAACCAACAATCCCCCCCTGCCCGCACAGTCCTTGTTGCCATCGACATCAACAAAGCTTTCGACACTGTCCCACGCCACATTCTTGCACAAAAGATTATTGATCTCGACATCCCCACCAATGACAAGAAATGGCTTACGAATCTCATTGCAGGCCGACTTGGCAAAGTCATACACAAACAACACTCATCCAAAACCTACAGACTATACAATGGCGTCCCACAGGGCTCCATACTCTCTCCAATCCTCTTCAACCTTTTCATGCACGACCTCCCACAACCTCTCTCCCCCCATGTCCACGTCTCCTCCTATGCAGATGACCTGACCATAACAGCACAACACCATAACCGTAACACCGCCACATGCCTGATCCAGCAGTACATTACCAACCTGGAACTCTGGCTGACTAACAATAGGATGTCAGCATCCCCTCAAAAATCCTCCATCACCCTCCTAACCTCAGACTGCCACGAATCCCAAGCACACCCGAGAGTCACCCTCATGGGACATCCCCTACCTCTAAACAAAACCCCAACAATCCTTGGCCTCACCCTAGACACACACATGTCCTTTTCCCCTCACATATCAAACATTTGCTCCAAAGCAACAAAAAAACTCAATGCTCTCAGAACACTCACCTCCACAACATTCAGTCAACAGAAGGAATCCCTCAGTATCCTATACAAACAGTTTGTACGTACGGTACTACCCTAACTTACGCTGCCCCCGCCTGGTCCCCATCCATCTCCCACACAAACCAGAAAAAGATACAGACCACACAAAACAGAGGTCTCAGAAGCATTACTGGCTGCCTCCGAACCACACCCATCCCACATCTACATGCAGATACGAAAATACTCCCCATCGAACACCACATGAACATGACAGGGACTCAATTCTTCTCCAGAGCACTGGCCCCAGACCACCCCTGTCACCATCTCACATTACACAATCCCCCATCCCGCAACAAAAAACGTACTCCTGCTGCTCACTATTCACAGCTACTGAACAATATCCCCCCCCCCTCCCTAAACATCAACCCCATTAAACATCTCCACACGGAATTCACCCGGAAATACCTACTCAACCAACCACACAACACCGTCCTTCACGATACTCCCCCTGTAGTCCATCAGAGCGAACAAACCCTCCCAAGGAAAACAAGAGTTACTCTGGCCAGGCTCCGTTCAGGCCACCACCCCTCCCTCCAACAATACAGACACAGACTCCACCTAGCTGACACCTCCACCTGTCAAAAATGCTACCTCCACCCTGAGGACACAGAACACCTACTCTTACACTGCCACACTCTCTCTCAACAAAGACACAACTCCAACATTACCTCTCTATGAGACCTATGGACCCGTCCCACGGTGGTCGCGGGATACCTGAGTGCCGCCGGGTTCGCATAAGAGAACCTGGGGGCTACGAAGTAAGTAAGTAAGTAAAAATACTAAATTGAACAAATAAATGTAATCTTGTTCCAACATAATACTACTAATAAAGTCATCTGGAGCATGAACTGTGTATGCTCATGCCCAATGTCACCTGCAGGTGACAAGCTATATAAATGTTACTACTATGCATTTTCACAAACTGCTTATGATATGTTCACAAGTCATCTGTGTAAGTAACATTTATATCTAACATCATGCATAAAAACAAATTTCCAACTTACTTTTTTCTTATGAGGACTGACATTTTTGTACATGCAATTCAGGAAATTACAGATTCAGTGCATCACACTATCTTCTAATGACTGGTACCAACCAGCTGACAGAGGAACTTGGGAGTGATGCACATTCACAGAAAAAGAAAATATTATGGAACAAAGAAAATGATTTTTAAGGCTAACTTCCATAAATTAAAGGAACTAGAAACAGCAGAACATGTGTCACCTTTAGGTGACATGAGCATTCTTGGGTTAACTGTTTCTCAAAAGCAAGCAAAAGTAAATGCCAAGTTTCAGAAGGAAACAGAAAAGTTGAAAAGAAGCCTAGAAAGTGCCTATGGTGTTGAGCATATCAACCTACCAAAGATGCTTTGCCAAGCTTAACTAAGACTTCTATGTCAGTAAGTTTCCTGCAGTCTTATTATCTATTTGATTATTATATTATATTGTCATGAGTGAAATTAATCAACTAAATGCTTGTGAGATTTAATTATCTTCCATTCCAGGTATGAAAATTTAATAAGCACACTTAAGAATGAATTCAGATTGTCAGAGAATTATAAAAGAAAACTACAAATCTTATCACTTTCACCACTACAATAAAGAAGACATGCAAGCTCTTTGAAACATTCACATGTGTGGTCAAGAAAAGTTGCAAGCTGAAGAAAGAGTATGGTATGCCATACTTCTTGAAATACCTCCAATGAATAAAGGGAAAGTTATCACACAAGAGCAAAATTTGAGCAAGACAATTCTTTGAATTGGATGATGTTAACCACCAAATGGCAAAAATAAAAGCTTGTAAAACTATTGTGAATGATAATGGAGAAAAAGTGAAAGTACAAAAGCATCTGTTATGCAACTTGAGAGAACTATGATATTTTCAAGAGAGATTCAAGTAACCCAAATGTTGGCTTTAGCAACTTTGCAACTATTTATCCTTCTTCTTGTGTTCTTGTTGGAAGCAGTGGTACACACACAGTTTGTATCTGTACACATCATCAGAATCCTAAACTACAGCTAGCATCACTTGGCATAAAAAAATCTTGATTATAAACTCATAGAACTGTGATATGTAGCATGCATGTTACATCTATGCACCAATTGCTCACATCATGAGGGTGTGAAAACTTTTCTTGAAAGATTGGATTAAACAGAGGCACTACCTGAGGAGATTCATAATAAGCAGTGGGTAACAGTGGACTGTTGTAATTACACAGAAAAAGTGGAATATCTTGATGATTCTGTGAATTCTTTAAGCAAAAGCATTGCTAAGCTTACACATGATCACTTCAAAAGTAAATGTCAAGGAGAATACAGTCACCCCTCACCATTCGTAGGTATTTCATTCTGCGGAGACCCTGTGAAGCACAAAATCCACAAACCGCGATATGAAGGTTTAATGGGAAAAGGGGATTACATGCCTGGAGACCCCCAGACACCCTCCTTGAAATATGAATAATTTTGGGGGCAATAAAAACATTAATATAATTTATTTTAAAATACAAAAAGGCAAAATAGTTGCTAATAAATTTGCTGACATATTTTCCAGAAGATATGATAAAAAGCAAAATAATAATAATAATAATAATAATAATAATAATATAATAATAATAATAATAATAGGTGCCCTAATGGTAATGCCTGAAATCTGTACTGTTTATAATAATAACACTGGTCAACAAAGATTTTTCATCAGAGTAAAATTTGTGGTGGCTGGATAGCATTTTTCACGCTGATTCCAAAACTGCATTCAGATTTTTTCTAGCACGTATAGTTTTCAAGATGAAGGCATATATATAACTACACAGATTTAACCATTTTAAATAGGCAAAATACTAATATTTCAATATTTGATTGTGTTTATTTAGTTTATTCATCTTATTTATTTCAATTATCTTAATTATACATTAGGGTGCATCAAACGCCCTTAGGTTCTTGGATTTTAATGTCTATTCTCTCAAATGTTACACTTGTTGCTAGAAGTGTGTATGCCAAACATTAATTAAATCGGAGGTGGTCCTGGGTGGCCACCGGTCACTTTTATATTTTCGCGGCAATTTTGGGGGCCGCGCGCTATGTAAAAATATCTATTTTTTTTATTTACCAACCAGTTGACTACTTACATTGTTTCTTTTAATATAGAGTTGCTAAGGGGTGATTTACATAACATTTGAGAGAATAGACATTAAAATCCAAGAACCTAAGGGCGTTTGATGCACCCTAAAGGGGTGATTTACATAAAACATGTACCATAAACGAAACTTCACTTATAGTCTAATAATATCCTTTATTGTCTTTCAGAAACAATGGAAGCTGTAACAATGGAAGCTAAGAAGACCAGATTAGCAAGTGCCATTTTTGGTCTTGGCAATGCTCTTACAGAAGGAGATGGTACATTGACAGGAGTCCGCCTCCCAACTTGCCGGCAGGTTCTTCGATGCGTGATGTGGCACATCCAGAAAGAAATATGTGAAGGCAAACAAACACAGCCACTCAAATGGAAATCTGCCAGCATAGTCCTTATCCAGCTGAAAACATTCTACACTAAAGCAAATATTCCTATGCTTTCAGACCATCAATGCTGCAAACTAATACTTGACCTTCTTAATGACAATAACAAATTGCGTCAAATACCTGTTTCTCGCAGAGAATCTCCAAACACTTTGGCTAAGTTGCAATCCATGAATGAACGTCTTGATAAGACCTTTGGTGTATGGACAAAAGATGCAATGACAAACATTAAGAATGAGGAAGATAGAGCATTTTTAGAGTCAATGAAATCTGACAGAGTAGCCTCATTTGGTAGTGTTGACAAGAAGAAAGCTGATAAAGATCGTAGAAAAGAAAAACGCATCTTAGCGGAAGCTTCAAGACGAGAACGTCATGAATCATCCAGTGTACAAGAGATGAAAAGTTCTGTATGCTCTGATGATAGTGCCTCTGCAGATAGCTTGGAAGAAACTGAAGAAGAGGCGATTCCAGAGCTTCAAAGGAAGCGTAGTCACCACAGATCAACATATGCAGGTACGTCTGCCTTTATTCCTCATGATATTCTGAAAAGGCCTTCAGTCGTGTCTGTTGCTACTCGACTAAACATAACTCCTGTTCAACAGGCTGTGCTCACCGAAGCTGTAATTCAAGAGGCAGGAGGTGATCCACGTCGTGTGGCCAAGTCGTATTCAACTGCTGATAAGGCTCGACGATCAATAACAAGTGCTATCGCCAAAGATATTCGAGAAAATTGGATCGCCCCAACAGCTGCAACACTTCACTGGGATGGCAAGCAGATGCATACGCTCACAAACAAGAATGGCAAGGAAGAAAGATTGCCAGTGTTGGTTGGGAATGCCACTGATGTAAAGCTACTGGGAGTGGCTAGATATCCTCGTGGAAGTGATATGTCATCAGGTGACATCATTGCCGAGCACACTTACACGTTTCTACATTCATGGAAGTGCAAACAGTCAGTTGTCAACTTATGTTTTGACACAACAGCATCAAACACTGGACACGTTACAGCTGCCTGTGTTACCATTCAATCAAAACTGGACCGTGCTCTTCTGTGGTGTGCATGTCGCCATCATGTTGGAGAGGTAATCCTGGATCATGTGTTTGACGCTCTCAAAATTGAGACATCAAAGTCTCCAGAAGCATCTTTGTTCCAAAGATTCCAGAAGAATTGGGAACGCATATCACATGCAAAGGATGAAAGTTTAACCAAAATTGACATTTCAATGTACAATGACGATGCACAACAACTGCTTTTATCCTGCAAAAACAAGGTTTTAAGCACAATCCGCACAAGCGCTTCATACTGTAGGGAAGACTACAAGGAAATGGCACAACTCTGCCAGGTAGTCCTCGATGATGATGTCACAAAACAAGGAACACTCCACAGACATGGGGCCATGCATAAAGCAAGGTGGATGTCAAAGATTCTTTATTCCATCAAAATATGCCTACTTGAAGAGCAAATTTCTGTACTACCTCGAGGAACTGTAACAACACAACATCAACAGGAAAAACTGAAGGAGTTTGTTGTTTTTGTTGTTTATATTTATTGTGATTGGTGGCTCATATGTCAGTCTGCTTCAAATGCCCCATGGTTTGATTTGTGCTTATACAAGACTCTGCTCAACTATAAAGCTGTCAACTCAATCATTTCAGTCAGCGCTGTGAAAGCCTTTGATAGACATTTGTGGTATTTAACCCCAGAACTGGTTGTTTTGGCACTGTTCAGCAATGCAGTACCTCAAAAGGAGCGTCGTGCCCTTGCAGATGTGTTACTGGCCATACAACCAGATGAAATGCCAAGCACTCCAAAACACCGCTACGGTTCTGGATATGGCAAACCGTCATTTCCAAAAATTACAGAAGCGACAACCCTGGCTGATCTTGTGAACGAGGACTCGTGGTTTACAGTGAACCTTCTTCACCTGGATATGACCTTCCTAACAGAGGATGTTGACAATTGGCAGAACAATGACCACTTCAAGGCAGCCAAGTCCATTGTGGATGGGTTAAATGTTGTGAATGACCCTGCGGAGAGAGCAGTAAAGCTCACAACTGATTTTGTCTCAGCTGCAAGAGGAGAAGACCACTTCCAAAATCTTCTTCAAGTGGTTGAATGTGACCGCAAAGCGAGGCCAAATTTGCGGAAACGAGCAAAGTTGGAGTAGTGACATTGGCGTTGTGTTTTATACATTTTCAACTTTCAATCAATATAAGTATAGTAATACCGAATATTTGTATATTAGTATTATAAGTAATACCGAATATTTGCCGAATATTCGGTGCATCACTACTAAATATATAAAAGTGGCCGGTGGCCGCCCAGGACCACCTCCGATTTGATTTATTGTTTGCATACATACTTCTACCAACAAGTGTAACATTTGAGGGAATAGACATTAAAATCCAACAACTTTTTGAAAATCATGGGGCGTTTAATGCACCCTATTATACATCTTATGTATTTCAGGTGTGAGCTTTTACATTTAGCAGCATTGTGATTCAGGCAACAATGCCGTGCTTTGTGTGTCAAAAGATCAGTCCAGTCCAAGAACTTGTTGTGTCAAGTTGGTGTACATTTTTTTTTAATTTATAGTTTGCTCAGGTCAGTCAACATGCCTCGACAATGTAAGAATGACCCCGACAAGTTCTGTTTCGTATGCGGCCAGTTGATAACTAAAACACAGCGACGAAGTATTACAACCAACATTAAGAAAATATACAAGCTATACTTTGGTTGCCATCTAGGTGACCAAGATAAACCATGGGCGCCACATCAAATCTGTTCTGGCTGTTCAAATGGATTACGTGATTGGCTTAACAAAAAGAAAGTTTCAGTGCCATTTGCCATACCCATGATATGGAGGGAGCCGAGAGATCATCATGAAGACTGTTATTTTTGTAGTGTGAACTTAATGGGTTTTCTGCCAAGAACAAACACCACATTGTATAACCAAACTTGGATTCAGCACGTAGACCAGTAAAACATGATGAAACAATGCCTATTCCAATTCCACCAAGTGATAGGCTAGATTCTATCATAGATGACATGGAAAGTGATGAAGGTGCAACTGGCGTTTCCGGACCATCTACAGAACCAGAGTACACTTTTGAAGGTAGACATTTAGAGCCTAAAAAGTTAACCCAAGGACAGTTGAATGATCTTGTTAGAGACTTATCGCTGTCTAAAGAGAAATCAGAGCTTCTCACCTCAAGACTAAAGGAGAACAATTTACTTGAGAACAATGTTCGTATTAGTTACTACCAAAAGCGGAATTTTGAATTAACAGCATTCTTTTCAGTAGACGGTCCTCTCTGTTATTGCCATGACATCAATGGACTATTTACAGCCATATCTCAGACGTATGTGGCATCTGAGTGGCGCCTCTTTATTGATTCGTCGCAGAGAAGCCTGAAAGCAGTTCTTTTGCATAATGGTAATATAATGCCATCCATCCCCATTGCCCATTCCGTCCATCTAAAAGAGACATATGACAATATGGATATACTACTTAAGGCAATCAAATACGACAATCATCAATGGAATGTTTGTGGAGATCTAAAAGTTATAGGAATGCTTATGGGTATGCAGTCAGGATTCACAAAATTTTGTTGTTTCCTTTGCCTGTGGGACAGTCGCGCCACTATAGAACATTACATCAAAAGTGACTGGCCACTTAGGTATACATATGTCCCAGGGATAAGCAATGTCCAGTCTGTCCCTTTAGTGGATCCCCAAAAGATCTATTCTGCCACCTCTTCACATTAAACTTGGTTTAATGAAGAATTTTGTTAAAGCAATGGGTAAAGTCAATTCTGAAGGGTTCCAATACCTTTCAAGGAAATTTCCGAAGGTTACTGCAGCAAAATTGAAGGAAGGAATTTTTGTTGGGCCACAAATAAGGGAGGTTTTGAATGACACTGAATTTGAAGAAGTCCTAAGTCCGCTGGAATTGAAGGCTTGGCTGGCATTCAAATGGATATGTGAAAACTTTCTTGGAAGCAACAAGTCACCTGCGTATAAGGATGGAGTCAAGAACCTCCTTGATGCCTTCAAAGAAATGGAGTGTCGAGTGTCGTTAAAAATTCACTTCCTGCATTCCCACTTAGATTTCTTTCCTGAAAACCTTGGTGCAGTGAGTGACGAGCAAGGAGAGCACTTCCATCAAGATATTCAGATGATGGAGAAGTGCTACCAAGGATATTGGAATGAAAGCATGATGGCGGACCATTGTTGGATGCTGTATCGTGACAATCCAGGCCAAATTTACAAAAGGAAATCACACTCACAGTGCTTTTAATAAAATAATGTGTATATATTCTTTATTTATAAGTACATTGAATAAGGTATATGATGTATTTGTTGTTTAGCATTCCTAAGTGTGATCTATACATCCATAAATTTTCTTATAGCAATATCAAAAACTTAAAAATATCAAAACCAGTGTATCTATATAACTATATGTGCTAGAAAAAAAATAAAACCAGATTCGGAATCAGCGCGAAAACTGCATTAAGAAAAGTGTGATCATGTTTGTGATGAGAAAAAAAAGTTTCATTTTGTTGGCCAGTGTAATCATATTAATAATAAATTTTCTATCAGTCATGTGGATAACTTGTTGAAAATAGTCTCATATAATGCAAGGTCAGTGAGGAATTCAACTGTAGATGTTCATAAAATATGTGACAATGCCAATTTGATACTCCTGCAAGAGCACTGGTTACCTAAGCAAAAGCTAAAATTCCTCTCTACCATCCATGATGACTTTATGTACAATGCGTCATCAGCAGTAGACTTGTCAGATGAATTAATGTATCTACAGATCTACAGAAGCTAAGGCTAACAAAGACCCTAAGATCCACTCTTAGGTTAGCCTGAGAGAAAGAAGAAAGTAAGGGGTTGAAAGAAGAGAATATGGAGTTAAGTAAGTAGCAAAACCTATCATTCATGGGTTAAAATTCATTCAGGAAAAGAGAAAGAAGGACACCATCATCATCCACTGGCCACTGCCGACAAGTCAGAAAAATAGTCAAAGAGAATACTTCCAGCTGTTGCAGATCAGTCCTCCACTCTATAGGGAGGTAGAGGATGCAGCCCAATCTGCCAGAAAGGGGTGGAAGACAAAAAGTAGTAAAATAAGAATGCATTACAAACCATGCAACACATTCTTAACTCAAACACTATCATACCATGCAAACTACAGACACGCAATGAAGTTACAGACATGCAAATAAGGAGAAAAAACAAAAAGTGGTTTAATTTACACTATGAGCTGCATCTAAGTTTGTGTTAGTCTAATTTTTTTTTTTTGTTGTCATATCACAAGCTGGCATTAGTCGTCAATAAACTCATCCCCAATCACCACTCCCAGAGCTCCTGTTACTAATTGTTTTATTATTATATTAAACAACATTAATATTTTTAAAATGCCTATCTAAATGGTTCTTAAACACATTAACACTGGTAGAGTTCACAACTGACGCAGGGAGATTATTCCATTTATCAATTACTTTAAACATAAAGAAGTTTTTAGCAATATTAGTAATGAAACATCTGCCACGCAACTTAAATCTGTTATTACGAGTATTGCTATTATTGAAAGTGAAAAGTTTATCAAAATTTACGTTATCGATTTTATTAACGATTTTGAAAACTTCAATAAGCTCCCCCTTAATCTCCTAGTTTCGAGTGAATGCAAGTCTAACTCTTTAATCCTATCTTCATAAGGCTTGTGGGTCATTCCATGTCAACTCAGCCACAAAATGGCACTTTTTGCACTCACCCCTTTCAATTTTGCTCATACTTGGCACGATAGCAGATATACATGCCAAACTTAAATTCCCAAATTATTAGAGCTGACTGACCTTTGGTTACCGAGATACAAGGTCACAAAGTTGTGACATTTTGACCTTTTTTGCGTTAAATGACTATTTTCAAAATGGTGTAAAAAAACTATTAAAGCTAGAGCATTGATTTTGGTCTCATTTTAAAGCTCTTTAGTAGCCCCTTGTTTATTGTCTCTTGTTAAATATCTCTACTGTGAAAAATAAAAAAATCCCTTCAAAAGTTGACCTTTGACCTTGAATAAAAAAAAAATACCTTCTCCTAAAAAATTCAATTTTTTTACATTAATACCTTGAGTCATGTACAACAAAATCCCAAGAAGCTGTAAGTGGCTGATAACTAGTTCAATGTATAAAAAATAAATGAAGTTGGCATCATTCTTCAATTTTAGATTTTTTTTGTCAGTTCATTTATTTAAAAGTTCTGTTCTGATATAGTGTCAGTGAAGACTTAGTTCAACTTAACATTATTAGTTCAAAAACCTTTTTGTGACCTGTGCCAAAAGAAGTCTTTTAAAAGACAACCAGGGTTAAACCCCTCGACAGCCCCAAATCTACTGGAGTAGCGCTGATCCAAAGGCCCAACTAGTATATAAGTACTGTCAACTTTACAGAGTTGACTCCTGACTTCAAGTTAAAGTTAATTTATTTTTACTAAATACATGTATAAAAATTTATTTAATAATTCATTAATTGTTCATTGTTTTCTTTTCAGGATTTTCTTTGTGCTTTTGTGATTTCAGAGTACAAACATGGAACATTTAAAACTGAAACAGAAGTGTGCTGATCCTTTGCTGCGTCACAAAGGTCAGTGTCGAAAGAAGAGTTTGAGAATTGTACCACAGGAACTTGTAAATAAGTTTCCCGATCTGCACTTAACACTACATCACAGACTTTGTAAGCAGTGTAGAGAACATCTTGAGTCCTTGCCTGAGAAAGGAATAGGCACTTTGAATTCAGACATAAATGATGATTCTTCTTGTAGTAGTGAACCACCTGAAGATCTTGAGAAAATTGAAAATGTTGACAATAGTGATGCATCAACTTCAGAGCAAAACCATGAGATGTGTACTTTGAATGCTTCTTTTGTTTCAATTGGTGAATCACCCATAAAAAAGAGAAAGCTTGTAGAGCAAAAGTCATATGGAGCTAAAAAACTAAGCAAGGTGACAGAGACAGTTAAGAAGAGAATGGAAACAGTTGCAGGAAAAGAGATTTCTGACTCACAATTTAAGGAGCCATCTGGAGATGTAGACTGTTTAGAAATAATAAATCAACTCAAGGAAAAATTCAAAAATGAAAATACTAAAAGAAGTGATAAAATAAAAATCCTCACTGTATTGCCCAAAAGTTGGAGCATTAGGAAAATTGCTTCAGAATTTAACACAACAAGGCATACAGCATCTATTGCTAAAAAAATAGTTGAAGAAAAAGGTGTCCTTTCAGACCCAAATCCAAAGGGTGGGAAAAGAATTAAACAGGATACTGTTGACGCTATTAAAGCATTTTATCTTTCAGAAGACATCAGTAGAACAATGCCAGGAAAGAAAGACTATTGTAGTATCATTGACAATGAAAGAGGAAGGATACATTTGCAAAAGCATCTTTTACTTTGCAATTTAAAAGAAGCCTATCATATTTTCAAAGAAAGAAATCCTTTGGTTAAGGTGGGATTCAGTAAATTTGCAGAATTGCGTCCAAAGCAGTGTGTTATTGCTGGAGCAACAGGAACTCACTCAGTATGTGTCTGTACAATTTATCAGAATGCCAAACTTATGTTTGTAGGAGCTGAATTAGAAAAACTAACTGCAAATGATGACACACCTATTAAGAATGTACGTCATTGTGTTGCCTTTATGGAATGCAATCCTGCCTCACAGAAATGCTGCCTCAGACAATGTGAACAATGTGGAGATCCATCAGATTTAAAAACAGACTACTGGACATATTTACAAAACTTCATTGATATCATAAATTTTAAAAAGTGGACCAATACAGATCGGTCAAATCTTGAATCAGTAGAACTGAATACAGATGAATATATTGACCAATTCTGTAACCAACTGAAAGAATACCAGATACATGACTTCAAGACAAAGATGCAAGCAACTTATTACCGTGAAACAAAAATGTCTTTGAAAGATGGTGAGGTCCTTGCTGTGTGTGATTTTGCTGAATTATTCCTTTATTCTTCAAGATGAGGTTCAGAGCTTTCACTGGAACAATGAGATGGCTACTCCACATCCATTTGTTATTTACTATAAAAAGGAAGATGAGATTGCTCACCTTAGCTTTGTTATTATTTCAGAGTATAACATCCATAACACAGTTGCTGTACATTTGTTTCAAAAGCATCTGATAAAATTCCTAAAAGATAATATCTCATCCATCGGTTCCATCCACAAAATAATTTACTTTTCAGATGGGTGTGCAGGACAGTATAAGAACTGCAAAAATTTTTTGAATCTTTGCCATCACAGAGATGATTTTGGAATTGAGGCAGAATGGAATTTTTTTGCAACAAGTCATGGAAAGGGACCCTGTGATGGTGTTGGAGGCATAGTTAAGAGATTAGCTGCAAAAGCTAGTCTACAACGACCTTATGATGAACAGATCCTTACTGCAGAACAGTTATATACATTTGCAAGTGAAAATATTGTAAATATAAAATGTCATTTTTCAACCAATAAAGAGCATGAAGAGGAAAGCCAACTTCTCCAAGAAAGACACTCAACTGCAAGGACTATTGCTGGTACACAGAAATTACACCATTTACAGCCAGTTTCATTGACTTCTCTTAAGGTTAAACATTATTCATTATCAGATTATTCAAATATTGAGAAAGTTACTGAAAAGGAAGAAGTTGTGACTGAGGAGAAAATACATGGTTTTGTTACTGCTGCATATGATGGCCATTGGTGGGTGGCATATGTGCTGGAAAAGATACCAGAGAATAGAGAAGTAAAAGTCACATTCCTTCATCCTCATGGCCCAAACCCATCATTTGTGTATCCTGGTTGACCAGATGAATTAATCTTACCATATTCAGATATTCTAACACAAGTTGAGGCATCTACTACTAATGGACGAACATACAGGATTTGCAAAGAAGTTACTTTGAAGGCATCCAAAGCTTTGGCAGATCTACAGCACAGAAAGGTAAGAATTCAAAATTAAAATGGTCATGTAACTATATATACAGTATACACTGCATACATTTTAAGTTGTGATAAATGGAAATCAATGAGCACTATACCTATACATATTGTATGTACATTTTAATATGTTACTTGTATTTGTTAATTAGGTAGCTATCTAGGTATACATTAAAAATTGTTTTCTCTTCTAGAAATCACAATAAATTGGGTGGCCCACAAGAATCTTGTCAACTACTGAAAACCATCACATACATGCACAACATACAGGTGAGGTGGGTAAAGAACAAATATTTAAAAATAAGCATTTGCTTGTTTGTAGAAGGCTGCAGATAGTATGTAGATATGGGTTGTATTTGTAAAAGATTGAGCTGACCTTAGACAAAAATGGTTACTGACATACAAGGTCACAAAGTCATGACTTTTTGACAATTTTTGTATAAAATGACTTTTTTCAAAATGTTGCTTGAATTCATTATTTTTTATACATTGAACTAGTTAACAGCCACTTACAGCTTCTTGGGATTTTGTTGTACATGACTCAAGGTATTAATGTAAAAAAATTGAATTTTTTAGGAGAAGGTATTTTTTTTTTATTCAAGGTCAAAGGTCAACTTTTGAAGGGATTTTTTTATTTTTCACAGTAGAGATATTTAACAAGAAACAATAAACAAGGGGCTACTAAAGAGCTTTAAAATGAGACCAAAATCAATGCTCTAGCTTTAATAGTTTTTTAGTTACACCATTTTGAAAATAGTCATTTAACGCAAAAAAGGTCAAAATGTCACAACTTTGTGACCTTGTATCTCAGTAACCAAAGGTCAGTCAGCTCTAATAATTTGGGAATTTAAGTTTGGCATGTATATCTGCTATTGTGCCAAGTATGAGCAAAATTGAAAGGGGTGTGTGTTTTAGGTGGCTGACTTGACATGGAATGACCCTTGTTGAGCAATGATGGAATTAGTTGTGGCACACTGCTGAACCCTTTCTAAACTATTGATATCCTCACACAAATATGGGCACCAAAACTGAATGGCATATTCTAAATGAGGCCTGAATAGGGACTTGTAAAGGGGCAATATAATATTCTTTGATTTAAATTTGAAATTACACACTATGAAGCCTAACATCCTATTAGCTTTTGCGCAAGACTCCAGGCAGTGGTTCCTAACTTTTAAATCCTTAGATACACATACACTAAATCTACTTCCTCGTCAATGCTCACTAACTCTCTATCATCCATCGTGTATGTGTAATTATTGTTATGAGAACCTATATGCAAAACTTTACATTTGTCAATGTTAAATTGCATCTGCCACTTATCTGTCCACTCCATAATCCTATTTACATTGTCTTGGAGCCAATTTCTATCATCCTTGTTAACAACCTTACCACCTATTTTAGTATCATCTACGAATTTTGACACGTTACTAGTCAACCCTACATTTATGTCGTTAATGTAAATTATGAATAGCAATGGGCCTAACACTGAACCCTGAGGGACACCGCTACCAACATCCAACCAACCCAATTCACTACCATTAGCAATGACCCTCTGTCTCCTAGCATGAAGCTATTCTTCTAACCAGTTAGCTACCTGACTGCGTATACCGTGCGCTTTAACCTTCCCAATTAATCTTTTATGCGGAACTGTATTGAGTGCTTTTTTAAAATCTAAATAAATAACATCAGCTGCTCTATGCCTATTGTATTCGCACACTATTTTGTTATAAAATTCTAACAAATTAGTTAAACAAGATCTATGGTGTCAAAACCCATGCTGACTACTATTGATCAAATCGCGACTTTCTAAGTGATCGATGATATGATCCCTAACTACAGATTCCAAAAGTATGGTAGGCCTTTTGGTGGTGTTGCTTTCTTAATAAGGAAAAATTTGTCCAAACATATAAAATTTTTGACTCCTAGATAAGTATTATAGTAAGATGGTATCCCTGTTAAGAGAAGCAGGAAACCCCCTGATTAACTCCTACAACTATCATACTAAGATTATTCCTGGATGGAATGATTTTATTGCCCCCCTGAAGAGGGAATCGAAAGATGCTTACGTTTGTGGTGCTTTCATGGTAGACCCAGATTAGGACCAGTATACATGAATATGTAGTATAGAAGTAGGAGTCAGTATAAGGTGGCCATAAGGCGATGTAAACAGGAAGAAGAGTCTATTTAAGCATCAAAAGCCTGTGAAGCTCACATAAATAATGCTAAAAAATTTTTTGGAAATTTGTTAAGAATCAAACGGGTGTCAAAAGTGTCCTCTCCCCAACAATCTATGAGGTGTTGGGAGAGGATGGAATCGTAAAGCTGTGGAAAAACCACTACTCTAACATTCTTAACAGTGTGAGTAGCAGAGGTGGGGAGTCGGAGTCGGGAGTCGGGAGTCGGGGCTTTTTTGAAGTCGGGAGTCAGGAGTCGGTAAAAATGACCAACTCCCGACTCTTTGATTCAATTTCTATATGCCAACAATTTACCAGAATACTACTCTGCCCTAAATAAATATCTTCCTGAACTAATTCTAGATTCACATTTCCTCATTTGATTTATTGTTCTGGTAAATATTAGCAAATGAATTTCATATTTCTATTTTAGGATACTAGGTACCATATAAAAATTAGCAATATATTAATTATTAATTTAATTAGCCCCTATTAGTAATGAGTCATGGGCCTAGTAGAAAATCAGCAGTCTTTCAATATTTTAAGCTAAATGAGGATGAAAGTATTTTTATTTGTCAAGTAGAAAAGGATGGTAAAGAGTGTAATGCAAAAATTAGTGCTTACACTGGGAAACATGCTAATGCTCCAACTAGAGCCTCAAACTTGAAACGCCATCTATGAAACAAACATCCCAATATTTATAAGGTTGTAGATCAGCATGATAAGGAAAGAGTCGGGAGTCAGGGGGTCAGAGTCGGTTTTTAAAAATACCGACTCAGGAGTCGGGAGTCAGTTGTTTTTGGCCGACTCCCCATCCCTGGTGAGTAGGGATAATCTTAAGATAGATTGCAGCAAAATGACTGTGGGAGGGACAAGGGAAAAATACTTTGATATCAGTTCCTGAAGTAAAAAGGTTAATTAAAGAGTTAAAGACTGGTTCTGAGTCAGGGGTAGATGACCTATTGAATGAGCACTTAAAATATGCCAATGATGTAGTGTGTCTGCATATATCATTGCTCCTATCAGCCATGTTTGCTCACAGCTATATCCCAGCAGAGTTCACGAGGGTATATATCTTGCCACTGGTCAAAAATAAGTATGGAGACATTCTGTCCAGCAATAATTACAGGCCTATTGGTCACTCCCTGCTTCTTGAAATGACTAGAAAAACTCTTGTTACTCCAATTAAATGATTACCAATGAACATCTCCTAATCAGTTTGGTTTTAAAAGGTTCCACTTGACTGACTTGTGTATCTATGTACTTAAAGAAACAATATCTAAATACATTGACAGTAATTCAACTATTTATAGCTGTTTCCTAGATATAAGTAAGGCATATGATAGAGTGAATCACAATATTTTATTTATAAAACTAGAAGAAAGGAAGGTTCCCATGTACATATTAAATTTACTGAAATTTTGGTATTTCCAAAAATCTTTTACCATTAGGTGGGGCAATGTACTATCTGAATGTTTTGGCTCCTCTTGCGGGGTGAGACAAGGCTCCTTGTTTTCCCCTATGTTGTTTAATGTGTATATTGATGGATTAATTGCATCACTTAATGAGGCAACAGTGGGATGTTGTATAGATAACACAAGGATAAATAACTTAGTTTATGCCAATGATATGGTGTTAATAAGTCCCTCTGTTAAAGGTCTGGATCAGCTACTAAAAGTTTGTGAAGTGAATTTGCAGAAACATGATATTCTTTTTAATGTTACAAAACCTAAGGTTATGCAATTTCATCCTAAAAGCTATAATCAGCCAGCTGACATTAGGTTTAAAATGAAAGGTGAAGTAATTGTGGAAGTACAAGAATTTAAGTATTTGGGTCAAACTATTACCAGCTCCTTGAGTGATGACTTGGATATAAGAAAACAACCTCGAAGCCTTTGTGCTAAAGCGAATATGACTATAAGGAACTTTCGGTTCTGTACAAGTGCAGCTAAAGACACTTCCTTTTGTACTTTCTGCAGTAATATTTACAGACAGCAACTCTGGGTGAATCATAAAAAAGGTTCTGGCAGAACCCTAAATTTGTTGTACAACAGGTCTTTTAGACTCTTACATAAATTACCCCTGAGACCCACAATGTCCTGAGCTTCCTGGGGGTAACAAGACATGCTCAATACAGTCTGATGCAAAGAATTAAAAAATCAACCAACCCGATTATTCAAGCTATCCATGAGTCCTGCCATTTATCCTCTAAACCAGGGCTGTGGAGTCAGAGTTGTGGAGTCGGAGTCAATTTTGGTGCTGCTGGAGTCGGAGTCAGTAAAAATGTACCGACTCCAACTCCAACCTCAATATAAATTTTAATAAAATATGTTTTTGTGTGTGATATCACTGGCAGCTATGGTGGTTAAACCACTTAAATAATAAACACAATGTTTTCCATTTCAGACACTAATGCCATTAATTCATTTTTTCTTTTCAGATAATATTTTTTATTTTTAATGCTTATTTAATTTCAAGTTCTTTCTAAATTTCATAACCACAGATGGGAAACATTTCATGTGTCAGTGTATGATAGATGATGATGGTGAAAAATTATGTGAAGCAAAAATCAGTGGTTTTACTGGCTCTGATAAAAATGCACCAACCAGAGCATCAAATTTGAAAGACATTTGCAGCGTTTCCATCCCAAAATTTTAGAAGTTGTCATTGAGAAAGATAGTAATAAAAACCTTCCAACTACTTCAAAGTTAACAAAAGATCAGAAATCTACTGAATGACAAGCACCACTTACAAGATTCTTTACTACAGACAAAGTTACCTTAACAATGACCACAGAAAAGTTCAAGAAGCACATCATCAAACTGGTGGTAAGAAATGGTGTAGCCTTATCTTTATTTTCACAACCAGCCTTTCTAGGCCTAAATGGAGAAATGGCCAAGAAACTTGGAGTTTCTCTGGAAAGACAAAGTATCAGAAAAATTATAATTGAAGAAGCCACAAATAAAAAGGAAGAACTTCGAAGAACTCTTAAGGGACACTTCATGTTTATTAAAATGGATGCAGCCACACATCATAGAGTTAACTATTTTGCCATCAATGCTAGATTTATTGATGAAAACAATAAAATGGTAACTCAGACATTGGGAGTAAAGGACACCAAGGCGCATCATGACAGCGACTATCTTCAGAAGTTAGTGGAGGAAGTTTTACAAGACTTTGTAATTAAGAAAGAGCAGATTCTATGTATTGTCACAGATAATGCTTCAAACATGCTAAGCATGATAGAAAAGCTGAATAAAGTTGATGAAGAAAAAGTGGCTAATTTAGATGACATTCCTGAAACTGATTCTCAAACAGCACAAACAGAACAGAGCGATGAAATTTTAGATGATATTGTTGAAGCAGCATCTAAGCTCTTTCTAATCTAACATATGCGTTGTGTTGTACATACATTGCAGCTAGCAATAAGAGATGGATTGAAAGATCGCCATGCAGCTACTCTGATAGGCAAGTTGAGGCAAGTAGCCACTGCAGCCAGGACCTCTAAAATTGATGCTATTATCCAGAGATGTGCAGGAAAGGGAGCTATTTTGGACCAAGTGACATGCTGGGGGAGCACATATATGATGATTAAGCGTTTGCTTGATCTAAAACCCTTCCTAGAAGACATTGATAATCCCAATGTTTCACTAACTGAAATTCAATGGAGGGAGGTTACACAATTAGAAGCTCTGCTTGCTCACCCTTATACTGTCACCAAAAAGTTGCAAGCAGAGGATTTAACTCCTGGTACATTCCTATGGGAATGGAAAAATATATTATTTCATCTATCCCAAACTGGAGGATTAATTGCTGATGGAATTGTATCCTCAATGAAGAAAAGAGGGTCTGCTACTGGAAAATGAGATCTTATTAGCTGCTGTCTACATAGATCCAATGAACTGAATTTTGTTGACTGAAGAACAAATTGCTAAAGCAAAAGAGGCCCTCTGCGAGGTTGCAATTCGCATAAAAGGGCTATTACCTGAAAATCCTGAGCCACAGGATGAAGATATGAGTAGTAACTCCCTCTCATCCTCTTCAAATGATGAATTAGACTTTCAAAAATATTTAGATAAAATTGAATGCTCGAAAGCAAAGCGTCGCCGCTTAAACGTGCATAGGCAACCTTTTGATGTTAAACTAATGAAATTTAAGCAAGATTTTTTTGATGGCCTAAAAGAAGTGGAAAAATATGATCGCTCATCTAAACTGACAATACAAGAAGTCATCCCCGCATATCCAGAGATTTTAAGAGATACAGCTATGATAGTAACAGCCATGCCACCCACTCAGGTCAGTGTGGAGAGACTGTTTTCCGCACTGAAAATAATTAAATCAGATTTAAGGGCTTCAATGAAAGAGGATCTGGCAGAAGCAATTCTGTTCCTAAGAACATGTTATTCGTAAATTTTAGATTTTCACCCTTGGCCTTAGTTTAATAAATTTTGCAGGAATACTTTTATATTTTTGATTGCATTTAAGGAAATTTTTATTTTGTCATAGTCTTAAATTTAATTTTTTCTTTGTTTTATGCTCAATGAATTTTGTTTTTTCATAAATAAAAAATAAAAAAGCCATAATGGCATCGCTACAACCATTAGACTCAAACTTTGCAGGTTATGGGTTTAAAAAGTAGCCTGATGATTCACGTGGTGGTGATGAAATGCCTCTTGTGTAATTATCATCATAGCAGATTTAGAATTAATATACCTTTGGAGTCAGAGTTGGATAGACAAAAAATTGAGGAGTCGGAGTCAGTTTTTCATGTGCCAACTCCATAGCCCTGCTCTAAACTATGGAATTCTTGGTACGAAAATGTCTATCTGTAGCTCCACTTACTTCAACATTACTGTATTATTTCTAATCAACTGTATATATTCGTGTTGGAGGGAGGAAGGGTGCCGAGTGACTGGAGTGAGGCCATTATATTACCCATATACAAGAAGGGAGATGCCAAGAGATGCAAGAATTATCGACCCATCAGCTTACTATCGCACTCTTATAAAGTTCTCGCCAAAATAATTCAAGATAGGATAAAGAGAAGAGAAGACAAAGTGATCTCGGAAGAACAGGCAGGTTTCAGAGCAGGTAGAGGCACAGTTGACCATATATTCACTTTCTCGCAGATTATTGAGAAGATGTGGGAAAAAGGAAGAGATGTGTTCTGTGTGTTTATTGATTTTAAGCAGGCTTTCGATTCGGTATGGAGAAAAGGTATGATGAAAGTGCTGGAATGTTGGGGAATAGAACAACGCATAATTGACACAATCAACAGTTTATACGAACACACAACAGCAAGAGTAAGGAAAGACCAGATCTTAACGGAGCGATTCAGAACAACGGGTGGAGTGATACAAGGGTGCCCGATGTCCCCCCACCTCTTCAACATGTTTATAGAATGGGTAATGGCGATGGCACTGGAAAATTGCCATACAGGTGTTAAGATCGGTGGGGTGGAAATAACAAACTTGAGATATGCAGATGATATAGTTCTACTAGCAGAATCGAAAGATCTCCAGAGAATGGTCTCATTGACAGAAGAACAATGTGCCAAATACAAGCTAGTGGTTAACAGAGAGAAGACAAAATGTATGAAGATTGGACGCCTGAGAGAAGTTTTAGACATACGGCTGGGCAGAGAAAAAATAGAACAGTTGGATGAGTTTAAGTACTTGGGAGTACACTTTACTACATACGGAGGCACAGAGAGGACAGTTCAAGAGAGAATATCATTGGGATGAAGATCATTTGAAAGACTAAACAAAATCTGGAAAGACAGGAACATCTCATTAAGTCTGAAAATCAGACTATTAAGAGCAATAGTCATTCCTACGGTATTATACGGTGCAGTGTTGGACGTTGAAGAAGACAGAGGAAAAGAAACTGCTGGCATTTGAAATGAAATGTTTAAGAAGGATATGTAATGTGCGGTGGGAGGACAGGGTAACCAACGAAAGAGAGAAATGAATAATGTCAGAGACTCTATATTAGACTGGGTAAGAGATGCACAGAGGAGGTGGTTTGGGCATGTACAAAGGATGGACCAGGAGAGATGGCCGAAGATGATGCTGCATGGACGAGTTGAAGGCACCCGACCGAGGGGATGGCCGAGGGAAACGTGGCTTAGACGTTTCTGCAGAGCAAACGAGGAGCGGACCATGCAGCAGCTGACTCACATGGCGTTGGACAGAGGGACGTGGAGAGGATGGAGACATCGAATGTGGGACCCAACCCGGAGAACTGGGACTTAAGTCAAGTCAAGTATATATTTCTATCCTTAGTATATGAACTGTCATTGTATTAATAATAGTGTCATATGGACTATAGTCTGCCAATAAACCTTTTTATTTTTATTTTCATTTTAGTGCACAGACTATCTACAAAATCACTTTGGTTATGAGGGTAAATAGCATTAGAAAATGGTTTTCTACTGATACTCTATTAGAGAAAATGTACCACCAGTGGGTTTGTAAAGGGTGACACAATTACTGTAGTAAGAGCACCCTCAGATTGGAAACAAGGACTTGCTCACAGTTGTGGCTGTAAAGTTTTGGCATTGCTCTGATATATTCATCTTATTTTAGTTGTGAGGAATATACCTGTGCCTGCTATAGTGCTTAACTACTGAACAGTACTGGGAAAGAAATAATGAAAATAGTATTTTAGACCCAGACATCATACATAATTTCAGTAATGACAGAAGGGGTGTGTGTGAGTCAATAGGTGCCTAGAAGTCCATAAATGGTCAGATGAGTGAGGTTAATTGCCATTTCACACATTTGTGGCCACACATATGAAATTTCATCCAGTCATGCTAATTTGTGAATACATGAAATTTGCACCCATGAACCACAAAAAGGGTCACAAATAGTCAACTGCTGATAAGTGAAATTTGCAAAGGGCAAACTTACAAATGGCGAGGGGTAACTGTACTTTAAAAACCTCAAAAATAATCTACCAGTAGGTGAAGGATATCTTGTTGGTGATTTTGCAGAAAATTATTCTTTCATTAGTTCAGGATGCTGTTCAAGGTTTTCAATGGGAGAATTCACAATGTACACTCAGTAGGGTGCATCAGCCCATAAGGGGTGAAATTTCGAACTTCAGATATTGATTCGGCCCTATGATATTATGGTTACAATCCCCAACAAACCTTCAGTGTCCACGTTTCAAGCTGTTCTGACAATATTTAGTGGGTCCACCTCGAAGATGAAAATTTGACAATTGTGGAATTTTATGGTTTTACTAGAAAATCTTGTGTAAGCGTTGTAGATTTTGTTTGAAAAAAAAATTGTAAATATAGTTAGTTTTAGGCAAGTTTTAGCCTCAATTCATGAAATTATCTGTCTTTTTAGACTTTTTTTGTATTATTCTGAGAATCATGAAGTGAGTTACCGGGATGCGGGACGAGGACCCAACTTGCCAAGCATCCCACTGACCACCTCCACCTATTAAAAATGGTATTTCATGATAAAATACTTGTAAAAATTGATTTATTGCTTATTGATATCTTAATTCTTCTTCTTTGTCCTTTTTTCTTTTAAAACAGATGATAAAGAAGCTTGTCTCTTTCTCAGATTAGGAGTGGCTTTTTTGTCAGCTTCTACAACTTGGAGAACATTTTGAAGATGTTCTTCAGTTCTTGCAGCATCATAAAAGTCACTGCATAGTTTTACTGCCCTCTCAGAGCCATCATTTATGACATTTATAGCCAAAAGTTTTTCTTTGGAAGATATAAATGATGCTGTTGTTTACCATTCAACAATCTCAACCATTAAAAAATCATACTCTAACTGTAGTGAAGAGAATATGAACCATGAGTTTTTGTCAACCAAGTCAGCTAGTGTGGTTTCCGATCGTAGATTGGTAGGGAAATTAGGCTTTCCAAAACTAGATCTATGTCTACCTTCTGGAACCACTGTCTCAATCTTGTGTGGTTTATAGGAAAGTAGATGGTTTGTTATAGCATGAAGTTCATTTTTTGGAACCAAATCGCTGAATAATACAAGAGGAATCATCTCTGATGAAAGGTACCAGAGATGACGTTTCAAAGATGTTAGAGCACTTTTTGCTATTTGCTTGTTTACTTCCTCGTATCTAAGAAGCTTTTTGTAAAGCTGCAAATCGTGCCATGGTGCATCAAAAACTGAAGAGCAGGTCATCCACCATGGGTAGTAAATCAGTGAAATGAAGGTTGCAAAGTCTCTTAGTTTCAGAATTTGTTGCTTGTTTGTGATTGTTACTGAAGGTAGTTTCGAGATATTATCTTCTAGTAATGCAATTTTTAGAGCATTTATTGCTTTACTCATCCATCTGGCTCTATGTATTGCACCAGGTCGCTGAAGGGTTATATCCTTATCACTAGGTCCTGCATTTAAGTATAACACAACTAAGTCAGAAAATTGTTTGTAGTCATATCGTGTATGTTGCTTTTCTATATTACTTATTTGAATTGCATAATCAGTCCATTCCTGAAGAATCTCCTGGACAGCTTTGGAGTACTGATTGAAGTCAATTTTTTTCAATTTTTCATCTTGGAAATCCACTGAAACTATAACAACTTCACCAACATGATGCCTGCATGCAGACCATAATAAAGGCCATCCAATCTCTTGTTGGATAGTTATGCATGCAGCACTCACATGTCCTGTGTTGGTTGCTGTAGTGTCAAAAACCAAGTTCACTATTGAATCGGAGCAGTTCCACAATTTCAGTAGCTTCATAACTTCTTCAGTCAAGTTTTTCCCAGATTGGCCACTGCCACCAGCACTAGGATGATATGATGGAATACCAAGTAGTTTGAGATCCATTGAATTTCCAACTGATACGGCTAATCGTTCTTCTGTAACATATTTATCCTGCAGAGTAGAAATTATTTTTGAATCCCAATGAAGAGAGGCCAATTTAGGAGGATTCCAGGATTTTTTTAATGGAACTTGAAATTTTTTGGGCTACTTCGTGTCTTGCTCTATCAGCTGTAGCATATGAAGTTGCCACTGCCTTAGTGTTACCACCACATTCTTCAACAAAAGCTTTTGTGGATGCAGCCTGTTCTGCCGGAGTCATTTTCATTCTTGATGCCAAAGAAACAAGTTTTGGTCTTTTCAGAATGTCATGAGGAATGATAGCTTGAGTACCTAAACAGACTGTTGACTGTGTGGATTTTCCATCTTTTTCAGCTCCATCATTAGCTTCTGACTCACTCTCAATGGTAGTTGTATCGCTTGTGCTACTGCTTTCTAATTCAACATAACTGCAAGAAGCTTCAGTGTCTCTCAATTCCTTTTCTTTTCTCGCATTTTCTTCACATTTTCGAAAATTAATGCGCTTCATTTTGGATACTAAAGTTTGATCATGAGCTCCAAAAGAAGCAATTCTATCCCCTTGCATAGATTGAAGAAATTGTATATCTTCTGGATTACTCATAATTTTTTCGGCATTTTTAATCCACAGTGGAAAAGTCATTTTAAGTTGCATTTCCATATCTTCTAGTCTTGTCTTTGTACTTTGTAGCTCTCTTCTTTTCAATGGAATTTCTCTCAGTTTCGCATTCTTTTCTGACAACGAAATTATTTTCTCACATGCTTTTTTCTCAGTAATCATTGGTATATTGCCTTTATTGTAGAATGGTTGAATTTCTGTTAAAACAATTTTAGCTATATCTCGCTTAGTTCTCTCTTTTAGACCCTGTTGCTGGTGAAATAGGAAACATCTAAGAACTTGTTCACTTGTTGGCAAGCGACATCCTACAATCTTTGCATCATTATTTGTGATGCCAGGACCTAATCCAAATATACAGGGTTTTCTTGTTTTTACATCAACTTTATCTGCACCACTTGAACAAGTTTTACCACTAGAAGTGGCTTCACTGGCTTTACCACTATTATCCATTATATCATATATCAACTATTATCACCAACATATATCAAAAATTGACCTGTAATAGAAACATAGATTAATATTAAAGTAGTCTACATGCCTGAAAATAAGAAAAAATAGCTATAGGTATTTCATGATGGCAAATGATGTTTATTAATAGTAGCTATGGCTTAAACACAAGCAAACTAAACATACTAGGCCTATAGTACCTTAAGGATCATTCAATTCAATAAAATAAAGGTATATGTGAAAAAAATAATTTAAGGCAATTTATCCCAAAAATTGTCATTTTTGTAAAAGTTTAGGAGCTAGGTGGACCCAGTAGATATTAATCAATTGACCTGAAATTTTGCATGTGAATTTTTTTAGGGAATGTAAGTTGTAACCATAATAACGTAGGGCCAAATCGATTTTTGAAAGTTGCCATTTTTGATGCACCCTAAATTGTACAGTCCATCCATTTGATTTTTACTGGAGAGAATTTGGATATCCTCATCATCAGAGTTATTGCTTCATTTCAACAGTACAAAACACAACACTGTCATGGTCTATGCTTTTCTTAAGGAAGTGATTCCTCTTTTTTTCTCTCAGCACAAAAATCTATTAAAGATTCACTATTTTTCTGATGGATGTGCTGGTCAGTACAAAAACAAATACAACTTTTTAAAACTTTGCTACCATAAAGATGATTTTGGACTTGATACAGAGTGGCATTTTTTTTGCCACATCACATGGAAAAAATGCATGATGGAATTGGTGCTACTGTGGAGAGCAACAGCTACAGCAGGTTTGCAAAGACCATTTACAAATCAAATTTTGATGCCAGAAGATATGTTAAAATTTTGTAATAATGAAATGGACTCTTGACATCAAATTCTTCTTTGTATTCAACAGAAAAAATCAAAGAAGCTGAACTACTGCTACAACCTCACTTCACCCTTAAACATCAAGACAATTTAGGGAACACAAAAGTTACAAAGATTTATACCAGTGTCTAAAATAGAAATTTGAGTGTACAGTGGGCCCTCCTTGTTCATGAGGCTCTCTGTTCGTGATATCACAAATTCGTGATGACCCATTTTACTACCATGTTTTGGTCAATTCACAACTGACTCTGCATATTTGTGATTTTGTCATACGTGGTGTCTGCAACGCTGCCTATGCAGGTCAACGCAAGCTCAGTCGAGCTGTGTCTTTCACTGAGTGAGGTTGTGTCATTTCATGCTCTTCAATGCCAGTGTACTATATTTAGTGTGTTATTTAGTTGTTTATAAAATATTATTGCTTTACATAATTGTTTATGTAATAATATTGTTTTATATTACATACAGTAAAAAGTTTTATTTGTGTAAAATATCATTGTTAATGTAATATTATAGTAATGTTATTGATTAAAATAAAACGTTTTTGGCATTTTAAGGATATTCTACACTGCCATTCTTGAGCCTTTGGAACCAATTAGTCATTTTACATTGAAAATGGATCTCGTTGTTTGCGATTTCATAATTAGTGACATTTTTCTCAGTCCCAATTAATCACAAACAACAAGGGCCCACTGTATCCTATTTCAAGTGGAAATGGCAAAATTAGGAGTATTCTAGCATCATCAAATGATGATATAACTAATGACAATCAGAAATGTAAAGTTAAAGTTGGTAGCTATGTTCACTGCATTAGGGTGCATCAAATGCCCCAATATTTAGAAATGGTCCTGTCCCTAGTCTTAAAATATTCCTTTTGTTGTCATAAATGTCAGTGTAAATTTTTTTGCCCTTCTGATATCATTTATGGGTGCCACACAAAGTTTTTATCAATATTCATTTTATTATTAGGGTTCTTTAGTCATAGATTTACATTTAGGCTCTAGTACAGTCAAGAGTCAATTATACACATGTCAATTAACTGCACTTTTTTTGGCCCAGTAAAATGTTTGTATTTCAAATTCAGTGCTATCTGCACAAGCCCAGATGGTGAGAAAGCACAAGCATTTCTGGCAACACTGCATGATCAAAACATAACCAAACATCAGCTAGGAATAAAAAGACTGTTCTGTCATCATTTTTACTGCTAGTATGAGTTCTAAGAAGCATAAAATATCTTTGGGTGGTGAAAAAGAACCAAAGAAGAAAGATTTTTTAGGGCTAGTCAATTATCCGCACAGGGTCAGGAACCACAGTGTATGAATAATCAACTCTTGACTGTACTGCTTATTTTTCTATTCATACATCTGGTGACTAAGACAACTAGTACACTATACCATTTAGTAAATACCTGGCATAATTTGAACATTCAATGCATCTATTTTGTGGCATAATGTATAATTTGAACTGCCATATAACTAAATTGTTGTAGTCATCTCACCTTTACAATTGTGCAGACCACTCTGTAGAGTGAGGTAAGATGACCAAAACAACATATTATACAATTCAATAGAGTCAATAGGCAGGTCATATTTTTAAGCTAAAATAATGCTATATACATAAATATTTATGCATCAGTACACCAGTATCAGGAATTATAGGACATGTTTTAGGCAGGCCATGTGTCTGTTCCAAGTAGGGCTTTGATTAAATCTGTTGGTTATTGCTGTAATTATCTCACCTTTACAAATGATTAAGTAACTCTAACTACAGTGAGGTAACTAAAACAATATATTTGTAGTTTTAATCCAAACTTACATGGAGTAGACTCATAGCATGTTAAAAAGCAGACCCAAAAATATGTGTATATATAATTCCTTGGAAACTGCCCAGTGCCCACTCATACATTGCCTACTATGTTATAATATTTTACTATATTATACAGTGGGCCCTCGTTGTTCATGATTAATTGGGACTGAGAAAAATGTCACGAATTACAAAATCGCGAATAATGAAATCCATTTTCAATGTAAAATGGCTAATTGATACCAAAAGCTCAAGGATGGCAATGTAAAATATCCTTAAAATGCCAAAAAAGTCTTATTTAAATAAAAGCAATATGTATTATTAAGCAATGATTTGCATCAAACACTGATAAAAACCAATAATGTTACTGTAATATTACAGAAACAATGATATTTTATGTAAATAAAACTTTTTAATGTATGTAATATAAAGTAATATTATTATATAAACAATTATGTAAAGCAATAATATTTTATAAACAACTAAATGACACACTAAATATAGTACAGTGGCATTTAAGAGCAAGAAATGAGACAACCTCACTCAGTGAAAGACACAGTGCAACTGAGCCTGCGTTGACCTGCGTGGGCAGCATTGCAGACACCATGTGACAAGATCACGAATTTGCGAAATCAGTCACGAATTTAATGAAACATGGTAGTAAAATGGGTCATCACAAATTTGTGAAATCATGAACAAAGAGCCTCACAAACAATGAGGGCCCATTGTAAATGTGTTATATTATTTTTCTTGTTTGCAGAATGGAAATGAGTGACCAAAGTGAAACTCTACAAACATCAACATCAACATCTGCACACAGTTCTAAAGCTGCCACTGCAAAATCTCATGAAACACCAACAGATGCAGATCCAGAAAGTTCACCTGCTCCAGTGACATGTCAGTCAACAAAAATATTTGGTCTAGGCAGTGCTATCACAGCTGAAGACTCCAAAATCACTGGTGCACATCTTCTAACATGCTCTCAAGTACTGCACTGCATGATATGGCATATTCAAGATGGTGCATCTGTGAATTGTACTCAATGGGAATCTGCTAAACTTCTTTCAAAAGTAGCTATGAGAAAGCAAATACTCCCATAATCTCTGAATATAAAGCCTGTGAGAAAATGATCAAACTTCCTGATGACAATACTAAGGTTAGGGCCATACCCATCAAATGGAGATCAACAGCAGCTTCACTTGCCAAAATGAAAGAAAGACTGACTGAGATATCTCCACTCCAGCCTGCTAATGCTGAACAGCTCATCAAAAATCCAGAAGACAGAGCTTTTCTGGAATTAATGAAGAATGATTGTTCTGCAACATTTGGTTCCTTTGATAAGGTTTTGGCAGAAAAAGTACAATGTTGACAGGCACATGAGCAGGCAGAAGCAAAGAGACAGAAGAAGATGCCCCAGGAGATAGAAAACACATCTACTACAGTCAGAAGTATGATTAATAGTAAAAGCAGCAGTGATGAGGTTCTTGTAGTTGACTCAGAATACACTGCTGGTCCTTCAACAAGGACACCAATGAGTCAGCACTGTAATACTCAGACTGGAACAGCTGCTTTCATCCCACATGATATCTTGCAGCATCCACACCTTGTTTCCTTTGTACATATATAAAAATGACTCCAGCACAGCAGGCTGCCTACACACAAGCACTGACAGCAGAAGCAGGAGGAGACCCATCTAAAGTCTCTATGTCATATTCCAAAGCTGCTAGATCCTGGCACCAAACTGCAGAAAAGATAGCAAGTAATTGCAAGAACCAATATGTTATTGAAGATTAACTTACTGTCATTGTAGGAGATTCACATCAATTGAAGCTTCTTGGTGTTCCATCTTATCAACCTGGTACAGATCGTAAATCTGGTGACATCATTTCTGGGTTGACAGTTGACCTGTTTGAATCATGGAACTGTGCAGACAATATTGTCAATATGACATTTAACACAACTGCATCAAACACAGGACGTCACTGCAACATGTGTGACAATCCAGCAGCACCTTAATTGAGCACTTCTCTGGTCCGGCTGTCATCACCATGCTGGTCTACAAATTGAAGTCTCCAAGTTACCAAAAATTTCTCTCTTTACTCACTTTCATAAAAACTTTGAAAAGTTACTACACAGCAATGACCAACAGACTCATCCTTGACCACTACCCCCCAGAGCTCCTGTTGCTAATTGTTTTATTATTTTAAACAATGTTAATATTTTTAAAATGCCTATCTAAACGGTTTTTAAACATATTAACACTGGTAGAGTTCACAACAGACACAGGAAGATTATTCCATTTATCAATTACTTTAAACGTAAAAAAGTTTTTAGCAATGTTGGTAATAAAACCTTAATCTTAGTACATTCAATGAGACTGTACAGAAACTACTTGTGGATTGTTGAGACAGTGTTATCAAACTTGCCCATTCAGAACTATCACTTCGAAGAGATGACTACTCAAGAGTTTGTCCAGCTCTGTATAGTCTTCCTTGATGAAGACACAGCTGGGCATCCAGTGACCTTCAAGCAACCAGGTGCACTGCACAAGAGCAGGTGGATGGCAAAGCTCCTGTATTCCATAAAAATATGTCTGCTTGAAAAAGAGATTCAGCAGCTACCTCCAGGCACAATAACTACACAACACCAAGTCTCAAAGGTGAGGGACCATCATTTTTGTCACCCTTGTCTAAAGCTCTTGGTGGATGACCTGCAATTCTGTTGCTGATGCTCCATGGCATGACCTGAATTTGTTTCATCTTCTGCTGCAGTATGAAAATGTGAATCCACTTATTTCCAGAAATGCGATTTGAGCCTTTCAACATCATCTATGGTACCTAGTGATGTAAAAAAACCGTTTTTTTTTGTTTTTTGTTGTTTTTTTTGTGTTTTTTTTTTTTTTTTTTTTTTGTTTTTTTAATAATTAATATAGATATTGCCAATTTAATTATAAGGTATACTTTTGCAATGATATATATTATAAAAATAAATAAATAAATAATAAAATAGGCCATATGGTACCAGTATAGAATGTCCTTTTCAGCCTATTTACAGAAAAAACTGGCCTCTTTCTTGCACTGAAAGTCTTGTATCTTGAGATCCATTAAACTTGCGAGAACACTGGCTGGGAGCTGACTGCCCTTTGTCCAACCTTCCCAGGACTCTCCCATCCATGCCTCGGATTTTGAATCTCCCACTTAACTATCCTCTAGACCCGCGATGACATATTCCCCCCCCCCCCCCACGAGACCATCCATATATATATATACATACACATACACCCATATACATATATACCAATATATACATAAATACTTATATACACATTTATATCTATTGTATACCCCATACACATGCATACATCCAGAATTCCAGATACATACGCATGCATACTCACATATATACCTACACAAACTCATACACCTCTATTTCGCCCTTTCATTACCTCCGAGATCATTTAGCACATACAGTAATATCCATACAGCCAAAAGAAACCAATTAAGCACAGACAGAGCAGCAAAGCTAGTATTTATATCCCAAAATGCAAAATTCCAAGAAAGTGAAGTAAAACATGGTGCTACATTGGCTTCGTCAACATCCAAATCTGCAATAAATACCAGTACCTGTGATATTGAAACTATTTGCTTTAATCAATCTAGTGATAATGATTCTTCAATGGAAATAGAATCAGATAATGAAAGTTAAACAGCATTAGGTTAACACAAAGGTTAAAGAAAGAGATGAATATTTATATATTTTTTATTTTTTTATTTGGAATATATATATATATATCCCCGCAAGGGGGTTCTAAGCTCATGCTCTTGAGTGCTCTTTGTGCTCGTTTGTACGTGCTTGTTCCTGGAGGTTTCACGTGCGCCCTCCCGGCCCTAGCACCCAAGGATGATGGGGCTCGACCCTGCAGTCCTTGGTCTTTTTCCACTTCGACTGTCCCCTCCACCCTTTCTTTTTCCTCTGTCTTTCCTCTCACTTTTTCTTTGTTTTTCCACTGAGATATGCCCTTTAAATAGAGGCGAATCGGTTCTTCCTGAACTAAAAAAAAAAAAAAATATATATATATACACTGGTATTCTTGCCAATCACAATTATATCTATTGTTTTATACCAGTATTATGGATATTATACCAGTACCTGTGATATTGAAACTAGCATATATGCTCTACCCAATCTAGTGATGATTCTTCCATGGAAATGTAGGTTAACAAAAAGGTTCAAAAAAAGGTGAATATTTTCCTTTTCTATCTGGAATATATATACTGGTACTCTTGCCAATCACAATTATGTATATTGTTTGAAACGAGGAAGAATGTTTTATGTTCTAGTTAAAAAATATATATACATATAAAAAATGAGGGTTTGTTTTTCCTTTCTATTATATACTTTTTGCGTGATTCAATTTTTCTAAAAGATGACTATATAGTATATATACTAGGTATAACCGTATAAGCATGGTAGTATAGTAAATTATAGGTAATACTAATATACTTATTAGATTAAAGGAAAAAAAATATGGAATAAGTTTAAAACAATAAAAAACAAAAAAAACAAAAAAAACAGACTACCTTCGTTTTAAACAAAAAAAACGACAAAAAAAACAAAAAAAACGACACAATAAAAAACGACTCACATCACTAATGGTACCTCACTTCAGAGATGATACCTCTTGCACTGTTCAACCACAAAGTTCCACCAGAAGATTGCTGTGCTCTTGCAGATAGCCTTTTGGCAGTCAGACCACATTTTCCAGTTATTCAACCACAGGACCGCTTTGTAACTAATTTTGGGAAGCCCAAGTTTCCATCAGAAATCACTCTGGCAACAACTCTCTCTGACTTGGTTGGGCCTGATTTCTGGTTTATTTTTCACATTCTGAAGCTTCATCCAAATGCATGCTGGATGTGCTCCCCAGACTATTCTTATTCTCCGGTGATATTAAGACTAATCCAGGCCCCACTACAACTTACACATGTATGTCACCATACACAAAGACATAGACACAATAGGACCATGAGACACATACAGAAGCATAATATTAATATAGTCCAGGGTTCCCACAGATATTTAAGAAAAAAAATTCAGGACTTTTCCAGGACATTTTAAAAAATTTCCAGGACTTTTTTATCACATTTTAAAAAAAAATTTCATAAAGAATTCATGAATTTATAATTTATATAGATGCATAATGCAAGAAAATCCTTTCCTTGAGTGAAAATGGTTGCTGTTACAGAGCTTATCTTCCTCCATACTTCAAATAACTTGCAATTTTGTGGTCTCTCCGGCCACCCCAATTCTGGTAAAGGAATATAGATTATGTTCGTCGCTGATTGATGAATAAAAATAAGTAAAATAGCAATTAAATGAATATGTAATTACAAATTAAAAGTATATAGCAAAATGGTTATAGCTATACCTTATTAACATTAATAATTGCACATACATAGGTGAGCACACAAAATCCCTTATTTTCACCAAATCATACATAGGTGAGCACACCAAAATCCCTTATTTTTACCAAATACCTATGTTAAAATAAAACTGCATATATTGTAATAAAAATAAAATTGCACACACCGAAATAAAAATAAAATTGCACATACTGTACACAAGGTACCTACCTATGTAAAGTCATCATTATTAACCAGATTTCTTATTTCAGCAATTTGTTTTGACTTTTTTCTAAAAAAAATTGATAAGTGCGGTTATTTTTATTTTTAGTTTGTGACACGTTATTGTGAATTATTCTTCATATTTTAAAATTTCTTTTATTTTCTTTTTGGCACATTGTAGGTTCAACACGAATCACTGATTATTCTGTTTTTCTTTTAGGGATTGAATTTTTTCTCCAATTTCTTTTGCTTCTTTTTTCTTGTCTGATGCTTTCAATATTAAAGCATTTGATGATGAAAGCAATGTGAAATCGTGTTTTATTTCCGCCTTCTTAGCGAGTTGATCAGCTTCCTTCTCCAAGTCATGCACAGTTTGTTTGATCTTTTCTTTTCTTTACTGCACAGTTCATTAATTTCAGCTAGATCAGTTTTTCTCTTTTTCTCTTTATTAGTTTCATTTTCTATTCTTTTATTGTCTTCTAAATAAACACCATACCTCTTCCTGGCAAACATAATATGACACTTCATGGATTGAGTTAACTTAATATCATAAAGAGGACACTTCCAATTTGATACGGCATCATAAACCATCCTCAGGGATGTTAACTTTGAGCACCAAGTTTGTAATTTCTCAAAAAAAAATTCAGGACTTTTCCAGGACTATCTAATTTATAACAATTTTTAAGGACTTTTCCAGAGCTGTGAGAACCCTGCATAGTACAATGTAGATGGCCTCACAAACAAAATCATGCAGCTTTGGGAATTCATCCACAAACAAAACATTCACATAGCACTTATACAAGAAACAAAACTAAAACATGCACACAAAACACCCACCATTCCTGACTTCACAGCAATCCATCAAGATCGTACTGGGGGTCATGGGGGTGGACTCATCACTTACATACGTAAAAGCATTAGCTACAATGATGCCACCTAAAACATTACAAACACAATCCAGGCAGATAGCATGATAGAAATACATGCAGTTAACATTAAAACACACACAAAACACAACACACTCATCAACATTTACATCCCACCAGATAGTTCACCTCAGATGCCAGCCAATTACACAATCCACAGTTACACAATCAAGCCTCTCTCACTAATGTCATCTTAGGAGGAGACTTCAACACTAAAGACACTAGTTGGTACCTGCACAACCAAAACAACACCAGAGGCACCAACATAACCACACAACTAAACAGCCTCTTCATTCTTAACAACAGAGAAGAACATACACAAATACCGCACCAAACAAGATACCCAAACTCCTCCCCAGACATAACATTCTGTTCCCCCTCACTAGCAACATACACACACTGAAGAACAGAAAAACAACTGTCATCAGACCACCTGCCCATCATTATTACAATACATTCTACACTCTGCCCCAACAGCCTTAAGCACACTTACAGAAATTACAAGAAAGCTGATTGGGAACAGTTCACCACATTAAACAGCACACCCATCATAAACATCAATACAGCACTCAAGACATTCAATCAGATCATCAATAATGCAAACAAATACGAGGGCCACTCAATATATTTTGTCCCCCCTTATTTTTTCTTTCCAAGTTTCCTTGAAAGTTCCAGAAATTTTGTACAGAAGTGGTTACATACCTTTTTTTACAAGTTTTTATTTTTCCATATAGTCTCCATCCTTTTCTACGGCTTTCCTCCACCATGAAACAAGGGCCTTTATTCCTTGCTGGTAAAAGTCCATTGGCTTCCGCTGGAGCCACCTCTTAACCTCCTCAACAACCTCATCGTCACTCTGAAACTTTCTTCCATGAATGGCATCCTTCATTGGCCCAAACAAATGGAAGTCTGAAGGTGCCAGCCAGATCCAAGCTGTATGGAGGGTGGGGTAACACAGTCAAGTGCACTTTGTGATGGCCTCTCTTGTTTGCAAACTGTTATGTGGTTTTGCATTATCATGCAAAAGAAGGATGTCGTCCAGTTTTCTCTCTGGTCAAACTCGCTTTATACGTCTCTGGAGTCTCTGTAGGGTAGCAATATATGCTGCTGAGTTGATTGTTTGTCATTTCTTCATAATGTTCACCAGAATCACCCCTTTTATTTCCCACATGATGGTGGCCATAACCTTTCCTGTAGACTGTAGAGGGAGCCATTTTGAACTTTTTCTTGCATGGGGAGTCTGTGTGATGCCACTCCATGGATTGGCATTTTGTTTCAGGTTCAAAGTGGTATACCCAAGTCTCATCCCCAGTCACAATTTGTGAGAGGAAGTCATCCCATTCTGTCTCGTATCAAACCAACAACTCAGAAGCAATTTCTTTTCTTTGGGCTTTGTGATCTTCAGTCAGTTCATGAGGAACAAACCGTGAATATACTTTTGAGTATCCCAGTTGCTGAATTATCATATTCACACTTTCTTCGCTAATTCCTAGCTCAGGTGATAGCTCATTGCATGTGATGTGCTGATTTGATCAAATTATGCTGTTGGCACATTGCACAGTGTGAGATGTCACAGCCAATGCTGGGCAACTGCTGCGTGGCTCATCATCAAGGCTGGCTCTCCCTCTCTCCAATGATCTCACATGTTTAGACCAGCATCCAACTGTGCTTCTATCAACAACAGCATCTCCATAAACATTTTGTAAATGTTTGTGAATATTTCCAACTGTTTCCTTCTCTGCAGTTAAGAACTTGATAACAGTTCTCTGTTTACAATGCACATCACTGTCACACCATTTTTGAAACTGTATTACCTAACCATTGGTTTTATACAAGGGCATTTAAAAGTGGTTTTATACAAGGAGGGGAGGTTCAAACTGGAAAAATCCAGTTATGTGAAGCACAGAAAGTTCAAACTTACGGCCTAAAAGACATTTCAGCCCCATGGCCTATTATTTAGCTAAGAAAAAAGGGTGGGGCAAAATATATTGAGTGCCCCTAGTACATACCCAAGGGCAACATTAGGAAATACAACCCAAATTACACTAGAGAAATAGCCCACCTCATAAGGCAACATCATAACCTCAAACATAACACACAAGCACCACACACAGAAGCCATAAAACAGCAGATACAACAGCTCAACACAGAAATAAACAACAAACTTAAAGAAAAACAAACAGAAACATTTAGGGAATTCATAACAACACTAAACCACTCGACAGATACATCCAGGTTATACAAGACTATAAACAGCATTACCCACTCTAACAGTGGCATTCACACCTCACATGTGGCTATCTGTCGCAGCCAAAATAATATCCCAACATATACATAACAAGCTAACATTCTAGTTAATTACTATGCAAAGGTAAGTCACTTAAACAGAGACAACAACCAGGAACACGAAGACAGACAAACAGCCAGACACAAGAAAACCTACAGACTCAACACGACCATTACATCCTTCAATACAGACCAGACCACCAAGATCATCAAAAACATTAAGAATTTGAAGGCTACTGGACCAGTCAACATATCAGCAATGGCATTTTTTACTTTTGTGTGTGGGGGTAATGGGGGAGTGGTGGTGGTGGTGGGATAATGGGGGAGAGGGGTGGGGGTAATGGGGGCAGGTAGCAGTATATGTCACAGTGGGTAGTGGAGGTGGGGTAATGGGGAGAGGGGTGGGGGTAATGGGGAGAGGGGTGGGGGTAATGGGGAGAGGGGTGGGGGTAATGGGGAGAGGGGTGGGGGTAATGGGGAGAGGGGTGGGGGTAATGGGGAGAGGGGTGGGGGTAATGGGGAGAGGGGTGGGGGTAATGGCATTTTTTTAAAAATTTTGTAGCTGGATCACAGTGCTACCTGCCCAGAGGGCCAAGTTGTATAACAGTCACGAGCGATAGCGAGCTACCACTTGTCTATAACTAGGTACCTATTTATAGAAAATTGAATATATAAAAAACACTATGATAATTTATTCTTGTTTCAAAGTGTAATTGTATAAAAGACATTTTCCATTCACAAAAAAGGCAAAGCTCAATAAGTTAAGTTACCCATAAATTTACATTTTCTCTAACTACACTGGTCAACAAAGTTTTTGTCACAGATATTTTTGCTCAGACTATACATAATTTTTTACATTGATTATGGAAATGAAAACAGAATTTTTCTATCACCGCAGTTTTAAAGTGACACACAAATTTACATTACTTAGGATTTGAGTCAAAATAGGAAAGGGGCAGGGTCTGCCCCTTGCAATAGTTCAGATTTGCTCTTGCACATTTTTGTAGCAAACATTGTTGACAAAAATTTATTTACTATGTATTTAAATAAAATTTTTAAAAACAAATGCATTTTTTAACATTGAAGGGAACAAAGTTAATTTTAAAAATAAGCATGATTTTAAAAAAATGTAGAAAATGTCAACATTTTTTTTAAATTAAAGGGTTAATTTTTAACTAAAAATTAAACATACAGTATACAATGGTAAACAGGGAATGGCTTTTATCTGTTTGGCTTGAAGATTGTAATAAAAAAGAATTCTGCATTATGAAGAAACTTTTACTGTTGCTAGTCACGGTCTCATGGATGGTTTGACAGATTAAAAAAGAATGTAATAATGAGCGCACTTTTAGCTAAAAATTAAACATATTCATAACTAAATTGTTTGCAGTTGTTTCACAATTAAAACTAGTTCATTTTCATGCAAAAAGACAGTGTTTTTTCAGATTTTTCTTTATCACTGACATCTGAGAATGAAACACTTTATTTCACATCAATGATTACATTCCCCGATCAATGCTGATTCAATAATGCGGTACTTTCCGTGGAAAAATTAACCATGTTAATCTGGGTATTGCTGTATTTAATTTATGAAATTAAAATAAAATTATTTTAGCATTTGAGTAATAAAACTAATTAACATCACTTCAGCTATGGTACAGTGATCCCCTAACCTGCACAAGGGTTCCATTCCTGAAAAAGCTCATGTAGTGTGAAATTGTGCAGGTCAGAACTATCTCCCCCCCTTAATATAAATAGGGTTCAGGGGATAAAAGTTTAAAAAATCATGTATAAAGTAATTTTTACCTGAATAAAAGTTTTTAAATTGTTGTACAATAAATGTATATAAATGTAATGCATGTAGAATAATATATAACAAGTATAAATAGCAAAAACTCATAAAAAAGCAAATTTCAAAAACATCACCACAAAAATAATGTAATAATCCAGGAGTGTGAGATAGATGACTTGATATAAACTAGTCAGTCATACAAGAGACACGCTACCAGGCATGTTGCTGCCAGCTGCAAATGCTAAAGTATTGTATGTACATAATGCAAACATATAGTATTGTACACAAGTATCATATGTAGCATACTATGTATGCAAAAAAGTGTTGTCATTTTTTAGTATTTACCACAATTTTAAAAAATCTGTGCTGATCTATCTTTGAAGCTTAGCTTGTGCAGATAAAAAAAAAAAGGGTAGTGAATTGTCCTCATCCTATCTCTGAACTCATGCACATCAGATCTTGTGCGGGTCATGGGATCACCATATATCAGAGGCATACACAGCATTTCTTAAAAGAGGGGCACACACACACAAAAATATATATATATATATATTATATATATATATATATATATATATATATATATAGTGTGTGTGTGTGTGGTGTGTGTGTGTGTCAGCTCAAAATTTATGATAATTGATTTGGAATCAAAATGAATTGCACCTTGGAAGGCTTCAGTTATATTTTATTTCCAATTTATGGGCAAGGAATTAAATTTGCACAAATTAATCGTACATATAAAGACATATATATATATATATATATATATAAAAGCAAACAACCACAAGGAAAAGGAAACACAAAGTCCGAGCGCTTTCGTGATATATTCACATTATCAAGGAATGTGAATATATCACGAAAGCGCTCGGACTTTGTATTTCCTTTTCCTTGTTTTTGTTTGCTTATTAATAAGGTCACGTGTTATTTTGTGATTCTAGTGCATATATATGATACACACAGACAGTGCATGGAACAAGGAACTCTTCTGGGATAATTAAATCTACTATAGTCCGAATAAGTAATGGTAAATGACAAATACCATAGTTTTTCTTTTTCATGATGCTAGCCCGATGTGGGCAATGGGTCACTCGCAAAGAGGTCCCATAAATATAGCTTCCCTCACCAGCTATCTGCAAAGCAGACAGGATCCAGCTTTGGGACATGGATCTAGAGTTTAAAGCACCTAGCCCTGCTACATTTAGAACCTCAATATAAGCAAGACTCGCTGCCTTCACGTCAGATTGAATGCATCAAAGAAAAAGGGGTAACTATTATATTTTTAGCCAAAAACCAAAACTTAAACCTCAACTGGCAGAATTGAGCGTCCACTTTTCAAGGCACATAACACGTCCGTTTGAAGATGGGAATGAACTCAGAATGGTCCCCTGAGTTTTTTATGATACACACAGACAGTGCATGGAACAAGGAACTCTTCTGGGATAATTAAATCCACTATAGTCCGAATAAGTAATGGTAAATGACAAATACCATAGTTTTTCTTTTTCACTTGAAAAGTGGACGCTCAATTCTGCCAGTTGAGGTTTAAGTTTTGGTTTTTGGCTAAAAATATAATAGTTACCCCTTTTTCTTTGATGCATTCAATCTGACGTGAAGGCAGCGAGTCTTTTGCTTATATTGTTCTAAATGTAGCAGGGCTAGGTGCTTTAAACCCTAGATCCATGTCCCAAAGCTGGATCCTGTCTGCTTTGCAGATAGCTGGTGAGGGAAGCTATATTTATGGGACCTCTTTGCGAGTGACCCGTTGCCCACGTCGGGCTAGCATCATGAAAAAGAAAAACTATGGTACCTATTTGTCACTTACCATTACTTATTCGGACTATAGTGGATTTAATTATCCCAGAAGAGTTCCTTGTTCTATGCACTGTCTGTGTGTATCATAAAAAACTCACAGGACCATTCTGAGTTCATTCCCATATATATATATATATATATATATATATATATATATATATAATATATGATGAATAAAACCATGAAGGGAAAAGAAACACAAAGTGGTGCTCAAGCGCTTTTGTCTAATGACATCCTCAGGAACACTGGAGTGAAAAGAGAGTTCAAGACTATACAGTGCCCGCGAAAAGTATCCGATCACTCAAGAAAATACAATATTTTCCCTTGATATTCAGAGACACATAATTCACTTTCTATTTGTTCTAGCGACATCTGGTAACTTTGAGGTTGCTCGCTGATATGAGAGCTATCCAACGCATTCTCAAATTAGTGTTCTGGTAGCCTTCGTTGCGGGTGGCTGTGTCTCAAAGTTGTCAGATTTCACTGTTTGTGTAAATTTATTGATATTTTGTTATTTTTTACAGAAAGTGGTGTAAATAAAATTTATATATAATGTGTGCTAAAAAACAACTTAAGAGTGATTGTCGAGGTGCTATTGTTGCTTTGCATACATGTGGGAAATCACAGAGACAGATAGCTAAGGAATTAAACATATCCCAAAGTACCGTTAATTTATGGGTTTCACGGGCTAAGAACAATGCCGGCCTAACCACGCCAGTCCCTAAAAAATGATCTGGCAGACCGAGAAAAACAAATTCACGAACAGACAAACTTATGAAACGTTTAGTATTGAAAAACCCAACAATAACTGCGAAAGAAATAAAATTTAATATGAATAATTTGTTATCTGGTGTTTCTGAACGAACTATCCAGGAGCGGCTCCAAAAAGAACTCGGATTACCATCTCGCCATGCTGCTAAGAAACCGTTCATTAATGAAAAAATGCGTAAAAAACGTGTCGCATTTTGTAAAAAATATATTCATTGGACTGTTGATGACTGGAAGAAGGTTTTATTTTATTTAGTGATGAGTCGACATTTTTGACATTCAGAAGTTGTCCAAAAAAGGTTCGCCGGCCCATTGGCTCAAATAGGATGGACCCTAAATACACCCTAAAGACAATGAAACACCCTCCAAGTGTGATGGTTTGGGGTTGTTTCGGTTACTATGGGCGTGGAAACCTATATTTTCTTCCGAAGAACACAACTATGAATGGTGCACGGTATTTAGCAATGCTACAGGATAAACTTCCAATGGCAATGGCAATCCAAAGGACAAAAACATACATGCATGATGGTGCACCATGTCACAGGGCCAAAATAGTGACAAAATGGATTACTGACAATAAATTTGATATTTTGGATTGGCCTGGTAATAGTCCAGATCTCAATCCGATAGAAAATATGTGGCTAATAATAAAAAATAAGGTTGAATGCCACGACACTGGCTCAGTCGAAAAATTACAAGAAGCCATCAAAAAGGTATGATGCAAGGAAATATCAGTGGAAGTTTGTCAAAACTTGATTAAATCCATGCCAAAACGTCTAGAACAAGTCATCCAAACCAAAGGACAGATGACAAAATACTAATATAAGGTTAGTATACATTTAAAATTGTTTTTTATGTAAAAAATACAAATTTCCAGGGTGATCGGATACTTTTCGCGGGCACTGTATATAGGTTACAAAAAAATATATATATATATATATATATATATATATATAGTAAGTGTAGAAATAAAAATTGTGGGAGGAGCAAACACATCTGTATGGAAAACTAATGAAAGTTTACAGTCAATTTAATAGATGATGCCAAAATGATATATATGTCACAAAGAAATAAAATAAAGAAATAAACCTAAAAAATAAATTGCAAGAGAAGCATCCAAATTTATATGGGAAAAAATTACCACAGGTTTTTATACTTATTGTCTGAATCATACATAGGTCACAAAAGAATAAAAAAAATACAAATATATAAATTGGAAAACAAAATGATGCCTAAATGATATATAAAGAAATATAGGAATATATACGACATATATAAGATATATACACCACATATAAAAGAAATATAAGCAATAGCTATATAAGAAATATATATATATATATATATATATTATATATATATATATAAACGTAAAGAACGACGCTTGTATAGGAGATATTCCGCGCAAGACGAGAAAGAGAAAACAACAAATGAAAAAATGAAGTACCACCTGGGAATCGAACCCGGGATCTTCCGATTGCCGGTCAGACGCGATAACCACTACACCATGGACTTCACTCTTCCAAATGCCGTAATTCCTCTACATACTCGCAGAAACCAATGCCCCAAGGGGGCACCTCCCGCATGCCGTAACATTATACATTCAACTGCAAAGAACACGCAGTATAAATAACGTAAAGAACGACGCTTGTATAGGAGATATTCCGCGCAAGACGAGAAAGAGAAAACAACAAATGAAAAAATGAAGTACCACCTGGGAATCGAACCCGGGATCTTCCGATTGCCGGTCAGACGCGATAACCACTACACCATGGACTTCACTCTTCCAAATGCCGTAATTCCTCTACATACTCGCAGAAAACCAATGCCCCAAGGGGGCACCTCCCGCATGCCGTAACATTATATACATTCAACTGCAAAGAACACGCAGTATAAATAACGTAAAGAACGACGCTTGTATAGGAGATATCCGCGCAAGACGAGAAAGAGAAAACAACAAATGAAAAAATGAAGTACCACCTGGGAATCGAACCCGGGATCTTCCGATTGCCGGTCAGACGCGATAACCACTACACCATGGACTTCACTCTTCCAAATGCCGTAATTCCTCTACATACTCGCAGAAACCAATGCCCCAAGGGGGCACCTCCCGCATGCCGTAACATTATATACATTCAACTGCAAAGAACACGCAGTATAAATAACGTAAAGAACGACGCTTGTATAGGAGATATTCCGCGCAAGACGAGAAAGAGAAAAAACAAATGAAAAAATGAAGTACCACCTGGGAATCGAACGTTATTTATACTGCGTGTTCTTTGCAGTTGAATGTATATAATGTTACGGCATGCGGGAGGTGCCCCTTGGGGCATTGGTTTCTGCGAGTATGTAGAGGAATTACGGCATTTGGAAGAGTGAAGTCCATGGTGTAGTGGTTATCGCGTCTGACCGGCAATCGGAAGATCCCGGGTTCGATTCCCAGGTGGTACTTCATTTTTTCATTTGTTGTTTTCTCTTTCTCGTCTTGCGCGGAATATCTCCTATACAAGCGTCGTTCTTTACGTTATTTATACTGCGTGTTCTTTGCAGTTGAATGTATATAATGTTACGGCATGCGGGAGGTGCCCCCTTGGGGCATTGGTTTCTGCGAGTATGTAGAGGAATTACGGCATTTGGAAGAGTGAAGTCCATGGTGTAGTGGTTATCGCGTCTGACCGGCAATCGGAAGATCCGGGTTCGATTCCCAGGTGGTACTTCATTTTTTCATTTGTTTTTCTCTTTCTCGTCTTGCGCGGAATATCTCCTATACAAGCGTCGTTCTTTACGTTATTTATACTGCGTGTTCTTTGCAGTTGAATGTATATAATGTTACGGCATGCGGGAGGTGCCCCCTTGGGGCATTGGTTTCTGCGAGTATGTAGAGGAATTACGGCATTTGGAAGAGTGTAGTCCATGGTGTAGTGTTTATCGCGTCTGACCGGCAATCGGAAGATCCCGGGTTCGATTCCCAGGTGGTACTTCATTTTTTCATTTGTTGTTTTCTCTTTCTCGTCTTGCGCGGAATATCTCCTATACAAGCGTCGTTCTTTACGTTATTTATACTGCGTGTTCTTTGCAGTTGAATGTATATAATGTTACGGCATGCGGGAGGTGCCCCTTGGGGCATTGGTTTCTGCGAGTATGTAGAGGAATTACGGCATTTGGAAGAGTGAAGTCCATGGTGTAGTGGTTATCGCGTCTGACCGGCAATCGGAAGATCCCGGGTTCGATTCCTAGGTGGTACTTCATTTTTTCATTTGTTGTTTTCTCTTTCTCGTCTTGCGCGGAATATCTCCTATACAAGCGTCGTTCTTTACGTTATTTATACTGCGTGTTCTTTGCAGTTGAATGTATATAATGTTACAGCATGCGGGAGGTGCCCCCTTGGGGCATTGGTTTCTGCGAGTATGTAGAGGAATTACGGCATTTGGAAGAGTGAAGTCCATGGTGTAGTGGTTATCGCGTCTGACCGGCAATCGGAAGATCCCGGGTTCGATTCCCAGGTGGTACTTCATTTTTTCATTTGTTGTTTTCTCTTTCTCGTCTTGCGCGGAATATCTCCTATACAAGCGTCGTTCTTTACGTTATTTATACTGCGTGTTCTTTGCAGTTGAATGTATATAATGTTACGGCATGCGGGAGGTGCCCCTTGGGGCATTGGTTTCTGCGAGTATGTAGAGGAATTACGGCATTTGGAAGAGTGAAGTCCATGGTGTAGTGGTTATCGCGTCTGACCGGCAATCGGAAGATCCCGGGTTCGATTCCCAGGTGGTACTTCATTTTTTCATTTGTTGTTTTCTCTTTCTCGTCTTGCGCGGAATATCTCCTATACAAGCGTCGTTCTTTACGTTATTTATACTGCGTGTTCTTTGCAGTTGAATGTATATAATGTTATGGCATGCGGGAGGTGCCCCCTTGGGGCATTGGTTTCTGCGAGTATGTAGAGGAATTACGGCATTTGGAAGAGTGAAGTCCATGGTGTAGTGGTTATCGCATCTGACCGGCAATCGGAAGATCCCGGGTTCGATTCCCAGGTGGTACTTCATTTTTTCATTTGTTGTTTTCTCTTTCTCGTCTTGCGCGGAATATCTCCTATACAAGCGTCGTTCTTTACGTTATTTATACTGCGTGTTCTTTGCAGTTGAATGTATATATATATATATATATATATATATATATATATATATATTATATATATATATATGGGAAAAATTACCAAAGGTTTTTGTAGTTATTGTCTGAATGATACATAGGTCACAAAAGAATAAAGAAATAAAAATAAATATAAATTGGAAAAAATTACAAATGATGCCTCAATGATATATAAAAAATATATGAAATACATGTGCGTGTACATAGGGATAGCCCAGGTTTTAAGTTTAATATCTATTGGAAAAAACAAACAATTTGTCCTACATACACTTTTATTCTGGACATGACACCCCTATTAAGAAAGCCATATTTTCCTCAATGTTTCTCCGCACTCTTAGGATCGCCAGTCCGGAATACATCGATGCCGAATTGGAAAATATCAATGTATTGGAAGTGAGCTGTGTTACCCATCTGCATTCATAGAATCTTGTCTTAATAAGGCTAAACAAACCTTCTATCGTGTGAATAATAACACTCGCACCTTGTCAAAGAATATTTTAGTACTTCCATTTTTTCCCAGGCTTCTTAGGCATTGCTAATGTACTTAAACTTTTGGATATCAGTGGTGTTTTCATATAACAATATTATGAAAAATATCATAGTAAAATTAGCCCTACCAATAATTTAGGCATTATCTATAAAATTGGGTGTAAACAATGTGATTCCTTTTACATAGGTCAGATGGGAAAGGATTTGCAAATGCATGTAAAACAGCATCAATATTCCGTTAGAACGGGACAGTTGTCAAGTGCTCTTTTTGTCCATTTGTCAAAGTTATCCCATTGTATTGATTGGAATAATGCTTCAGTTTTGTTTCATCTAGCAACATTGTTAATAGAAATATTCTTGAGTCTGCTATAATTCAACTTACAAATAACTTTAACATGAGTAAATGTCTGTTTCAACTCAATCCCGTTGCTCTGAATTCCTTCAGAATGGATTTAAACAAGGGCAGGCAGGTTGCTAAACCTTTGGTAAAAAATTTTTTTGTTTTTATCTTAGAAATTTGTATGCTTCTCTTACAATTTTTATTTTTCAATTTATTGTTGTATGTGTATTTCTTATATATATATATATATATATATATATATGTGTGTGTGTGTGTGTGTACATGTGTATATGTATGTATTTCTTATATTTTTTATATATCATTGAGGCATCATTTGTAATTTTCTCCGACTTATATTTATTTCTTTATTCTTTTATGACCTATGTATCATTCAGACAACTACAAAAACCTTTGGTAATTTTCCCCTATGTATATATATACAGGGTGTACATAAAGTCAGGATCTATTTTTGTGAAGCACTTGGAAATTATATGGAATTCAATAATAAAATGATAAAGTGGTAACATTTATTAAGTAATTAAGAGTAGGATTCGACGTGATGCCCATCAGTATCACTGCACAGCTCAAATCATTTCGCAGCATTTCTAAACACATTCTGGAGCATTTGTGGGGTTATGTTATCTGCAGCAGTTTGTATACGTGTACGTAAGTTTTCAAGACTCGTAATCTTTGTCTGATAGACGTGCGATTTGATAAAGCCCCATGCAAAGAAATCTAAAAGGGTTAAATCTGGTGATCTCGCTGGCCAAGGTCTGTTGCTTCCGCGTCCGATCCAGCGATTTGGAAAATGTCCATTTAGATAATCCTGAACAATTTTGGCATAGTGACAAGGAGCACCATCATGTTGATAGACGACGGTACTAACAATCCTATCCCCAATCAGCTGAGGTTCAAGGAATTGCTGCAACATGTCCAGATAAATATGCCCCATAACTGTAGCTTCAGCAAAGAAAAATGGACCATAAACCTTAGATTTTGTTAAACCCATCCAGACATTAACTTTAGGTGAGTCTCTCTCCCAATTTTGGACAAAATCATTCAGTCTTTCATCTGCCCAAATTCGACAGTTATGGCGATTTACTTTTCCACACGTATGGAAAGTGGCTTCATCACTAAAGAGAATGTTGTCCATTAAATTATCACTCCAGATTTGTTCTACGAGATCAGCACACACAGCACTTCGTTGAGGGAAATCTTCTCATGTAAATCATGTAAAACCTGCAAATGATAGCTTTTCTTCTGCAAATTAACTTTCAGAATTTTGTGCACAGATGACATTGGGAGGCAGAGTCTGTGTGATGCAGCACGAATGGACGTACGTGGCTCCTCAGTGATAATTCCGCATACTGCATTCACGGTAAGATCTGACATACACTGTCGTCCTGATCTCGCTTCATCATTTACAGATCCCATTCATTTAAATTTGTTCACCAATTTTCGTATTGTCTTGTCTATTGGCCCCGGCTTATGAAATCTCCTTCTAAACTTCTCTCTGATGTCATTGTATTTCTTTCCCTCGATTCGCCAAATTACTATTGCCGCACTCTCTTCTGTATTCATTTTAAGGGCTTCTGAAAAGAAAAATAGAAAAAAATAATTATTTCACAAAAATAGATCCTGACTTTATGTACACCCTGTATATATATATTTCTTATATAGCTATTGCTTATATTTCTTTTATATGTGGTGTATATATCTTATATATGTCATATATATAACTATATTTCTTTATATATCATTTAGGCATCATTTTGTTTTCCAATTTATATTTACTTGTATTTTTTTTTATTCTTTTGTGACCTATGTATGACTTAGACAATAACTATAAAAACTTGTGGTAATTTTTTCCCTTATAAATTTGGATGCTTCTCTTACAATTTATTTTTTAATTTATTTTTCAGGTTTATTTCTTTATTTTATTTCTTTGTGACATATATATCATTTTGGCATCATCTATTAAATTGACTGTAAACTTTTGTTAGTTTTCCGTACAGATGTGTTTGCTCCTCCTACAATTTTTATTTCTACACTTACTATATATATATATATATATATATATACTTACTTCTTCTTACTTCGTAGCCCCCGGGTTCTCTTATGCGAACCCGGCAGCACTCAGGTATCCCGCTACCACCGTGGGACGGGTCCATAGGTCTCGTAGAGAGGTAATGTTGGAGTTGTGTCTTTGTTGAGAGAGTGTGTGGCAGTGTAAGAGTAGGTGTTCTGTGTCCTCAGGTGTGGAGGTAGCATTTTTGACAGGTGGAGGTGTCAGCTAGGTGGAGTCTGTGTCTGTATTGTTGGAGGGAGGGGTGGTGGCCTGAACGGAGCCTGGCCAGAGTAACTCTTGTTTTCCTTGGGAGGGTTTGTTCGCTCTGATGGACTACAGGGGGAGTATCGTGAAGGACAGTGTTGTGTGGTTGGTCGAGTAGGTATTTCCGGGTAAATTCTGTGTGGAGATGTTTAATGGGGTTGATGTTTAAGGGAGGAGGGGGATATTGTTCAGTAGCTGCAAATAGTGAGCAGCAGGAGTACGTTTTTTGTTGCGGGGTGGGGGATTGTGTAATGTGAGATGGTGACAGGGGTGGTCTGGGGTCAGTGCTCTGGAGAAGAATTGAGTCCCTGTCATGTTCATGTGGTGTTCGATGGGGAGTATTTTCGTATCTGCATGTATCTGCATATATATATATATTATAATATATATATATATATATATATATATATATAATATATATATATTATTTTTTTTGTAACCTATATATAGTCTTGAACTCTCTTTTCACTCCAGTGTTCCTGAGGATGTCATTAGACGAAAGTGCTTGAGCACCACTTTGTGTTTCTTTTCCCTTCGTGGTTTTATTCATCATAAATATTTTTCACATGTCACTTTCAGGAAATAATTTTCATATACAGGTACTCCCCGACTTATGACAGGGTTACGTTCCGACAAACCTGTCGTAAGTCAAAATGGACGTAAGTCAAAAATAACCATAATGGTAGTGATGTGCATTAACATATACGTAGTTCAATCAAAGTAAAATAACAAAACACACAAATTATACAAATAATAGTAAATAATAGTAGTAAATAAACTGATCGGAATTCGAATTTTTCGTCGTCTATTATTTTATTTAATACGACAGTCATCATCGAAAGTCCGGATGGATGTAAGTCGGGTGGTCGTAACTCGGGGAGTATCTGTGTGTGTGTGTGTGTGTGTGTGTGTGTGTGTGTGTGTGTGTGTGTGTTTTTTTAAGCCAGCCAAAATTGATTTTAAGTTTAGAGTTAATAACATGTTCTGGTAACCATGAAATAACTGAAATTCCATATAACAAGATTTTTTTGTGGTGAATGTTGCGAAGTTATTGATTTTTGAAAATTTCTTTTTCACATATCTTTAATGATAGTAGTAATAATTTTTACAATGGGAGGTGGCCTATGCCCCCCTTATGTACACCACTGCCGTATATGACTAACTAATTCTGGTACTGTACCATATATTGTGGAGTGAACTGTCAAGGAAAAGCATTTAGACAAATTTGAAATTTAAAAATATGAAAATTGTAAATTTTCACATTATATTAGTAAAATTTACAGGAATTGATTTTTTAAAATCAAGGCAGAGTTGGCATTAGCAGTTTTTCATGGAATCAGCATCAGCATTGGCTAAATTTTGGAATCAGTATATCACTAGTTACTACTTTTAACTTCAGGTACTGTGTAAAACACTAGACTACAGATGACAACCTTTTTAATTTTACAAACCTTCACTGTCGAATGCCAAAATGGATTCCTTTTTGTAATTAGCCATGGTTAATTCAGATGAGGCCTCTGTAATGCTGAAAATTAACTGGGCCACATGAACCTTCTCACATAAATTTTAGATACACCTTACTGGAATTATTATGGTTCATTCTCTGACAGACTTATAAACTTGAAGGCCAAAATAATGATCTGAAAATAAACTAATAAATGTAAGTAAATTTAGTTGTATAATATGGCATATATAGTTTCATGGTGATCAGATTTTTAACAGTCAGAAAAACTGGAAACCTCACCCACTTCATATATTGGGAAAACCACAGTAAATCTTAGAGGCTACCCAACTTAGGTATACAGTACACAAGGTTAGGTAGTCATTCTAGGTTGGTTAGTAATTTTTGGAGTCACCAACTATTGGTCATTCAGTGGTTATGGGTGGTGCCAAAGAATAAGTGGACAAGAAACTACATACTTACCATAAATTTGACTAATGTTTTAGTGTTAAAACCTCACCTTTTTTTATCCATCTATCCACACTTATACACTTTTTGTCTATACTTTATAAACTGAATGGCAGGCATATGTCCTAGGCAATATTGGCCAGTGGTCCACAGAAGACAAGTGGTATATTCTAATTCACACAAAATTAAAATATATAAATTATTTTCACTAAGGGGTCCTCAAAAATAATCCATATTCTTCTATAGGTCCACAAGTGAGAAAAAGGTCGTGGACCACTGATATAGGCTGCAGTTTTCACATCACTATATTTTGTGGAGGATTGTACAGTTTGTTATTCTAAAAGACTTAATGCCTTTGAATCATACCAGGTATCTTTGCCTAAAATAGCAAGAATCAGAGTGCTACAGAAATCAGCTAAATATCATTAAACTATTTATAAACCCACTGAAGTAGCCAACATCATTTAAATCTTAGTTAAGACACACATTATTTCCACAATTTATGAACTTTCATTCATGAAAGCATTCCATGTCAGTTCAATGGTGAAAAACACATGACCATCACTGATGTTTTTGAAAATTGGCACACTTATAGATCTCTGTGAGAAAAACAGAATGACACTTGTTTCAACACTCTAGGTCATATGGTTCCGGAGATATGGCCCCTCAAATTTTGTGAAGAAAGGTAAATTTCCAAGGTCATACCATATTTCAACATGAAATATCTCGGCTCCTATTGCACTTACAGAGACCATTTAAACACTATTTTAAAGCTTTTAAGCAGATCTACAACTTTGTTTCTGGGTAATTCTATGAGAAATAGACAAATGAAGTACACGGTCACCTCTTCAAAATTCATGAAACTTGGTGTGAGGGTTGGTTTAGATCCAAATTACAAATTTCTGAATTTTTTTGAAAATTGGTCAAGTTGGTCAAATTTTATGGCTTGACCAAATTTTGGTCAAATGGGTAATTCCAGGACAAATAGACAAATGAAAGTGCCAAATGTACACGCCACCATCTCCAAAATTCATGAAACTTGGTGTGAGGGTTGGTTTTGATCCAAATTACAAAAATTTGAATTTTTTTGAAAATTGGTCAAGTTGGTCAAATTTTATGGCTTGACCAAATTTTGGCCAAATAAAAAAACCAACAATTTTCAAACGTAAATATCTCAGCTGCTAATTGTGGTAGCGTAATGTCTTAAATGATAAAATATGTAAAATTAACTATAGTTTCTAAATATGTATCATTTTTTTAGGGTAACAAAAATAAAATTGATTTTTTGGAAAAAATGTCAATTTTTTTTTTTTTTTTGTGATTTGGCAGCGAAGATATCATTTTTCGAAAAAAAGACCAAGAATAAAAAATGTTTATTTGATGTATGTACACCATAATAAGTAATAAAAAGTCAGCTTATAGTTTATTATAAGGCTTAAAACTGAGTTTGAAATTAAGTAATAAAATTTTTTTTCAGATGACGAAGATTTATTACAGACTTGTTGGTCCAAAAAAAGACAATTTTCAATTCATATAAAAAATACATGTAGATAAACCAAAGGAGAAAAAATCTTTTAAAATATATGTACAATGTACATACATAACCTCTCTTATATTTAGGGACAGAATATATTGACAATAATAATGTTTAATTTATAAAGCGCTTATCAGAGTATAAAATACTCTTCCTAATACTACATGTACACAAGTCTTTGAGAATGAATTAAGAGACAGTATTTTCATCCAGTGAATCCAAATTTTAGACACTAATAATAAGCACACCGGACAAAAAATTAGTCACCCCTCTCAGAATGTACCTAATAACGCGTGACGGCGCCTCTGGCCTTGATAACCGCACGAATCTGGCGAGTTTAGTATGCGGAGGTACGCCTGCTGGTTCAAATTCATCATCACTGGAACGAGAGGGCCCATTTCATGGTACAAAAAACATCCCCAGAACATCACGGAACCACCTCCAGCCTGAACACCACCTTCGACGCATTCAGGATTAAAGGCTTCATTGGACCTGCGATGTACTCGTCGCCTCCCATCATTGGAGAACAAACAAAAATGGGACTCATCGGACCAACTTACACGTTTCCAATCTGCTGCAGTCCAGTTTTTGTGCCTCTGAGCCCATTTATAACGTGCCAATTTGTGACTTGCTGTTAACAGCAGCCTCTTCCGTGGTACCCTGCTCCAGATGTCCATCGCATGCAGTTCTCGTCGCAATGTCCGTTCGGAAATTGGTCACTGGAGAACCTCATTGGTTTCTTGGAGCAATTGTTCTCTGGTTTGAAAACGATTTGCAGTTACTAGACGAGAAACATGGCGGCGGTCCCTATTGTCGAGAATTGTTTTCCGGCCACAGTTACGCTGTCGATTTTCAGTTGATTGCGAACTACACCACTCTTTGTAAACTCGCTGGACAGTACGCGTTGACACACCAACAAATTGGGCTACTTCAGACATTTTGTGTCCGTGGGCTCTGCCAAACACGATGGCTCCTTTTTGCCACTGAGTAACATCTGCCTCACGACCCATTTTGCAGACTATATCCAACACACACTTTGTTCTTCACCACCTCACGAAACAGATCTGATCCTGTGTGCTACGTCACCGCTACTTGTCACTTACCAATGCTACATCAGCGCCCTCTGTGTGACCTTGAACTTCCTACTATCGGTGCTATTAGGGGTGACTAATTTTTTGTCCGGTGTGCTTATAATAATAAGAAAAAAGAATTTGAAAAGATTTTTATAACTATTAAGTAGATACACAAATCTTAGATAAAAATGTTAGAAATATTATATAGACAATCTTAAATAGTATACATTCGATAGAATTTATTTTATCTTCTTTGAAAAGTTATTTAATTCTTGAAGCAGAAAAATGTATTGTATTCTTGTTCCTCCTCATAAACTTGCTTCAATACTCCCAAATATATTTTCTGTTGGAACGTGACAAACATCATCTGGTGCAGGAAAAACGTATGAGGGACATACGCCCGAAGGATGGAGAAATTTTATCAGAAAATCATCATATTCACAGTCAAAGGACTGGACTAATCCGAGCCATAGTTTATTTTCATACATACAACCCACAAAAGAGCCTGTTTCAATTTCACGTTGAGAGACAGTATTATGTTCTTGAACCGAAGCAGAAACTCTAATGAGCTCTCTTATTTCGACTGACTGTGCACTCTGAGAGAGTGGATAAACCTTCAACGAATTCTTGGAAATTGGGACAAAGCAATGTAATTGTTGAGTATCTTTGATAGAAGTAATAGGTTCACTCAGACATTTTTGCAAAGAAAGCTCTACATCTACAACTCCGTAGAAGCCTTTATCTGTTTTTGTCCCGGCTTCAATCCAGCTGTAAAACAAATTCATAAATTTAGGTTGCGTGAAATAATCAAATATCAAATATTTTGTAGGCCTATACAGTATATGTATTCAAGTGCTGATGCTAATATTTAAAAACAGAAAACTACGAATTTGGCATTAAGAAACAAATGTCCTGAACGGAGTCTCTATTGTTTTATTACCTGTTTTAATAGGGCTTTCATCAAATAAAGGTAAAATATTGTCGCTGAGCAAATCTTTATTGCATTGCCTGTCTTGAACGACAAATTCTTCCAATGGTGGTGGATTCGTGGAATCGCTACTGCTTCGCTCCATAGATTCGTTAAGTATGTCTGGCTCAGGTATTGGCGCAGGTTCCAGCTCTCTGGATGAACGTTGAACATGTTCTAATACAATTGGCTTCTTTTTAATTGTGACATAGCAATTGCTGCATAGTAATTGATTTTCTTCCAAAATTCCATAGCTTGCAGCTGCCATGGCAGAGTTTACTTTTTTGATGTTACAGAAAATTCTTCTTGAGTGTTTTTTCATAGGATCGCAACAAAATTTTGTGTTCTGAGGCATTTTAAGGGTTAGGTAAATTTACGTATACTAGAAAATTAGGTGTATATACTGAAAATCTGGAAAGAAAGCAAAAAATTGTTAAAATTTGGAGGATTTTTTTTTTTAGTAATTTTTTTTTCATAATAATCATCGATAAGCTGACTTTTTATTACTTATTATGGTGTACATACATCAAATAAACATTTTTTATTCCTGGTCTTTTTTTCAAAAAATGATATCTTCGCTGCCAAATCGAAAAAAAAAAATAATAATATTTTTTCCAAAAAATCATAATTTTATTTTTGTTACCCTAAACAAATGATACATATTTAGAAACTACAGTTAATTTTACATATTTTATCATTTAAGACGTACTACACTACCACAATTAGGAGCTGAGATATTTACGTTTGAAAATTGTTGGTTTTTCATAAACAGGAGACTGCTTGTCTCTTATCCCACACTCACACCTTCCCTCAGGGCCCTGGGATAGGCTGCCATCAGCTTCAATATCAGGATGAAGGCCACCCATGATTCAAACCCTATCACTTAAACCAGCTGGTGGGGCTAAAAATAAACTATCCCAGCAATCTGAGCATCACTAAATTCAAACCCCAGTATGCAGGCCCATACTGTATAATTAAAGTGAACCCAAATGAAATCACTTATCAAGTTCAGCCAATGAACCCTCAGGAACCCACTATTTATAATGTTCACCACAAACACCTGAAAAAGTGGAATGTGGCCCTACCATATCTTCAACAGAACTGCTATTACCAGATGCTTTTGGGGGATAACCTGTAGAGATGAGTAAGGGTCCATCTCTAATTGAAGAACCAAGCTATGATGAGCCATTCTTTAAGGGTTTTCACTTCAACCCATTACCTGTGGAGCATCTGAGAAAAATTCAGCAGACTAAATCAGACTCTCCACAACCTGTATCAGTTGGAACAGTAGTGGATTATAATGGGGGCAAAGGGGGCATTTTCCCCTGGCCCCAGATGCTGACCGACCCCAAGAAACTATGTAAATGCTATAATCTACCATTGAAATAATTGGTCAACCGTGCGGAAGAAAAAAAAATTCTAGATTCCACTTCTATAAAACCTAGTTTAGTATCCCATTTACGTGAACAAAGTATACATTTTCTGTAATCACATCTTTGTTTTTGTTTCGTTTTCTGTTGATCGATCCCAGTCAGCTGATCACATCACTCATGTATGATGTATCAGGTAAAGAATTGTGTTTTTCTAGTGACACCAGCCTGAAAATATTCATTGCCCATGGCCCTAACAATGCTTAATCCGGCCCTGAATTGGAAGAGAGATTTCATGAACAGTCACCTTCCAGCAGAAATTTTTCAAGATTAGACAAGTGGGGAGGATAAAGTTATTGGGGACACAGAGGATGGGTGATCAGTAACAGTCTCATCCTTAGATGAACAAGAACTAAAGCATACACAATTATTTTCATGGCAGGAGTTCCCTTCCCCTGAATTGGAGCCATTGGAACAAAGTTCCCAAAAGTCTTTTCGATTTACCACCAATAATCACTCATTTAGCTGCTGTGGAACCTGAAACATACCTTGCAGCAACACAACCTCCAGAATCTTCAGAAATGATGAGTGAAGTGGACCTCAGTGATGTAGGAGGAGGACTGAGTCCAAGTGATCAGTCAACTCATGCAGGGCAATGAGGGTCCCTCACTCTGGAACCATCCTCTGGTATATTAAAGTGGGTAACCCTCAAAAATTGATTTTAGAGGGTTCTCATCTGAATCTTAAAATCTACCTAAAAGTTGCCAGTTGTTACACATGTAGGTATCCTCAATAAGATGGGGAACCAACCATTCACAAGGTCACAGGGCAGATTCGAGGAATTTCCTGAGGTACAAAGTTTCCCATTTGAGAGGAAAACTAAAGGTAAGGTTGCTGATTAGGTTAATGTAAAACATAATTTGTAAAGTGTATCAAAAGTCCCATACTATCACTCATCATCACTTATGTTCTTAGATACAAAAATACCTGCGTTGTGCACCTCACAACAAGTGGGAAGGAGTGAGATGGTGTGATTAAAACCCCAAGTTTTGTAGGAATTTCCACAGTTAGAAAGAATTCCCCTCAGTAGGGCCTGGGAAGTTTCAGTAATCCCCATTGGGCAAGAACTTTCTTGGAAAGCCAGATTTTCAGAGTTACTAAAAATGTTTTTCTTCTCTTTTTAATTGATTCTAACAGATTTGAAAATCTCTCAGTATAGAGAATAATCAGAACTTTGAGGCAATCATATGCCCATTACAGGAGAAGGGAAAGCATCTCGCTTCTCCTTGATGGTGTGGTAGGTGATCATATAGTCTTCATTTTATCATTGGTGTTTTGTATTGCTTAACCATTAGATATCAGGGCCATGTCTTGGGCATTCCAGGACAAATCACCCAAAAATTAAAACATTTGTCACCACTCTGACCTGGATTTTAATGAAAATTGACATATGGGATTCTTCCAGGTGCTGATTTCACTGGTTCAAATAAAAAAGTTCTATGACCCATAGTTTTTGAGATATGGGCCCCCAAAATCTTGGGAGCCCCACTTTACCACCTAACTTTAATGGGCAATAACTCCCAAACATCTCACCATAGAGATCTATTAAATGATACCACATTCAAATATGTAGAACAATAATGAAAATTTTCTCCCCCTTTTTAATTTTTCTTTTTGATCCCCACCCCCCTAGACAGTGAAATCCCAAAAATTTTTTTCATTTATTAAACTTCCATTAATTGTTAAAAGATACAAACAATAAAAAACGTGGGTATCAAGTTGCAAGATATTTTAAAAATTATTGAAAAAATATGTACATTGACATTTGTACATTGTACATTGAAATTTTGACATTTTTACGCAGACTACCTTGTGGGGGATTTGTAAAGTCTCCATATGTTTTTGGATTGGCCTTTACATCTCAACCAGATACTTTCATTTTAGGGACATTCTTGTCAAATGATAATTAGGTACGGTAGGGTAGGTGTGGTTATTATATTATTATTATTATTATTATTTTATTAATTGTCTTTATTTAAATACCAGTATGTACAGGGTGTACATAAAGTCAGGATCTATTTTCGTGAAGCACTTGGAAATTATATGGAATTCAATCATAAAATGATAAAGTGGTAACATTTATTAAATAATTAAGAGTAGGATTCGACGTGACGCCCATCAGTATCCCTGCACAGCTCAAATCGTTCCGCAGCATTTCTAAACACATTCTGGAGCATTTGCGGGGTTATGTTATCTGCAACAGTTCGTATACATGTACGTAAGTTTTCAAGACTCGTAATCTTCGTCTGATAGATGTGCAATTTGATAAAGCCCCATGCAAAGAAATCTAAAGGGGTTAAATCTGGTGATCTCGCTGGCCAAGGTCTGTTGCTTCCGCGTCCGATCCAGCGATTTGGAAAACGTCCATTTAGATAATCCTGAACAATTTTGGCATAGTGACAAGGAGCACCATCAGTCCATCATGTTGATAGATGATGGGGATAGGATTGCTAGTACCGTCATCTATCAACATGATGGTGCTCCTTGTCACTATGCCAAAATTGTTCAGGATTATCTAAATGGACATTTTCCAAATCGCTGGATCGGACGAAAGCAACAGACCTTGGCCAGTGAGATCACCAGATTTAACCCCTTTAGATTTCTTTGCATGGGGCTTTATCAAATCGCACGTCTATCAGATGAAGATTACGAGTCTTGAAAACTTACGTACACGTATACGAACTGTTGCAGATAACATAACCCCGCAAATGCTCCAGAATGTGTTTAGAAATGCTGTGGAATGATTTGAGCTGTGCAGGGATACTGATGGGTGTCACGTCGAATCCTACTCTTAATTATTTAATAAATGTTACCACTTTATCATTTTATGATTGAATTCCATATAATTTCCAAGTGTTTCACAAAAATAGATGCTGACTTTATGTACACCCTGTATTAGATTAGGCAGAAGATGTAGGGTTAGATAGGTAATTACTAAGTATTTGGTTTTTTGGGGATTTCAGCGGGTTTCAAAGGGTTATTTTCTTGGCCAAATAGTTAATTTATTATAAAGAAGGATTGATAGACCAATGAGTAGTGGTGGGAAGGAAAGATTTTTCAGAGGCCAAAGTAAAGCTATATATTGCAGAAGGATCCAACATTAATTTTGAGCTTTAATACCTTCTGACTATGTTGGGCTAAAAATAATCTTGGGGACAGGATCCCTTCTCCCAATTAGCCACCAGAATGTCTACTTGGCCATGATCCCTCTCTCTCTCTCTGATTTCATAGGGGAACAAAAGTTTATTCTTTCCCTTGTCCTGGAATGAAGATAAGTAAAGTGTAGTTTGTCCATTAAGTCTGAACTTAAGAAATTAAAGAAGAAACTGTAAGAATAAAGGTGTATTAAAATAAACAAAATTAGTATTATTTCCTGGACCCAGTAACAGTAGTTACAAGAATTAAGAGAGTACTGTAAGTAGAAAGAGAGAAAACCAAACCCAAGAAGAAATTGAATTCGTCTACTGTAAGAAGAATATTGCTGAAACAACTAAAGTGAGCGTAAACTGAATATACCCTATACCCATTGTACTGTAAGTTATGCACCATCCACCTTGAAAGTAAGAGAACATTTGTTATGTTAATTTGATAAATACCTTAAGACTGTAACTCCACTAACCTTAGGATTTGAAGTGAAAAAAAAAAAAAAAAAATAAATAAATATAAAGTTGATAAAGTACTTGTTTGTTAAAAGAATATAAACAAACAGGTTTAAGGTTTTTTTTATTAGCTATAGTTTTCTAGTGATAGGCTGAGGACAGGAAAAGATTACTTTTTGTCATTGTTGATGGGAAAAGTTTGGGAGTTTGGGAAGGGGATTGACATGTCCCCAATTGTTAAATATTAAAATACCATAATAGAAACAAAATAAAAATAATTAAAAATCCAGAAGGTTGGCAGTTTGGCAAGTTGCCTTTCTATAACACCTTTGTTTTTTCAGATATCCCCGAGATTGGTGGTTGGTTTGGTTGACCTAGATGTGTCCTGTCATCCCTGCAAGGATTCGAACTGAGGATCTGGCCTGGGACCTATCTTGTCATTTGGGTTGCCCTGAGAAAAAATATTGGTATCGTCGTGGCCCAGAAATCCATCACAACCTAAAATAGAGAACTACAAATGATATATTTACATCCTATGTATAACTCATATTCACACAGTCTCTCTCTCAAATGTTTGTTAATTATGCTTATTTTTATTACAGATGTGCTTATTTTGAGTCAAATCATATCTTATTTTTGAGATTTACAATTGTGTATTTTTAGTAATGAAAAATGGTTAGATACTGTGATGATCCTTTACAAAAACATAAGAAAAAGATACACAAGGATATAAGAACCATCAGCCAATCACTTTATGATTGATGTAAATGGAAACTACAAAGGAATACTGTACTATGTAGCAACTGTAGAAAATTATTGACCCAGAGACCAGAGTTCCTATCAACATCACAAAGTGAAGAGTCTGATCACACTCAGTCTTCTGAGAATGTTACTTCAGAAAGCGATGAATATGATCCAAGTATATCAAGTAATGCCAAAGAAGAGGTTTCTCAAGTTCTAGAAAGTCTTGCTGTGACTCCAGTGAAGAAGTGTAAGTATTTAATGATAGGTACTTTTTATATTTATAATTTTTTTATTTATATTATTTATTTATAATGCATTTACTTTCAAGACACTTTTTCAGCAGTTGCTGAAAAACTTAATGAAATTAATATGTTGACATATTAAATTTATTAAACTTATTAAACTTATGAAATTAATATGTTGACATATTAAATTTATTAAACTTAAGTATTAAACTTATGAAATTAATATGTTGATATATTAATTATTATTGTCCATATATATCAAATGGAGTCAAATATTTATTAATTCAAAAATTTCAGATGGTTTGGGTTCCTCAAGAAAAGAAGCAAAAGCTATTCAAACAATAGAAAAAGCACATCATTCTTTAAAACAAAAGCTAGAAACAAGTTTAGAAATTGAGATCCCAAGCCCATCAAAAGCTACAAAGTTGGATCATGAAACTCAAAGGTATGAATTTTAAAATGATACGCTATTATAAGTAGGAATATACCTAAACTAAAACTGAAGCATAAAAACAAAATGTAGGTATTCACCTTCGATAGTAGAAACTAGAAGCACAACTCCCTAAAGATTGGAGATCAATGGGCCCATTAAATCATTTGGAATTCATTTGGTCACAAAATAATTTTTGGTTTAATTTGACTCTATCTCAAAGAATGCTCATTTTGTTAAGCTTGAAATCAATATTATAATCCAAAAAATTTAATATGCACATGTAATGTTTTGTTTATAGCTATTATACATGCATGAATTTGTTTCAGGTCAATGATTCATCTCATGAATGAACTGGTTGAAGCTTTCCATTTTACTGACAGTTATGAGAAGAAATTCAAAATATTGACATTATCTCCATTTACCATATCAAAAACTATAAATCTATTTCAGACAACTGAATATTTAGTTAAAAAAAGCAGAAATAAAAAACAAAGACTTGGAATTATTCCTGAAATTGAACCCATGTCAAAAGGAAAAGTAATAACTAAAGGTACTAAAGAGTCTGTTCAGAAATTTTTCAAATCAGATGAAATTAGTCATTTGTGCCCAGGTACAAAAGACTGCCTGAGTATCAGAAATGAAAGTGGGTATAAAGAATCTGTGCAGAAAAGACTGGTGTTAATGAATCTGAAAGAAGCTTTTAGTCTCTATAAAAATAATCCAGATAGTCCCCAAATTGGCTTCTCTAGTTTTGCCAGCCTTCGCCCCAGACATTGTGTTTTAGCTGGAGCTGCTGGTACCCATTCTGTGTGTGTATGTACATACCACCAGAATGCCAAAATACAATTCTCAGCTTTGGGTGTCAAAGGGTTGGAATACACAACTCTTATGGAGAAAGCAGTGTGTGATGTCAACAACAGGAATTGTATGATGCAAATATGTAATCTCTGTCCAAAAGAACAAGGTATTAAAAATTTTTTGCTCACTTTTCAAAGTGTTCACGATCCTGAATGTGAGGAAATAAAATATAAACGATGGATTACTACAGATCGATGCAATATGGTTGAAAAAGCAGAATCTGTAGACGATTTTATAAATTCATTAAGCACAAAAATTGTCAAATTGACACGTCATCACTTTATAGCAAAGAATCAGAGTGCATTTCTAAAAAACTTGAAGAATAATTTAAATAGCCGTAGTTCTTGGTGACTTTTCAGAAAACTACTCATTTGTAGTACAGGAGGCAGCCCAAGGTTTTCATTGGGAAAATACCCAATGCACAGTGCATCCCTTTGTGTTATATTATAAGGAACCAGAAAGTAATGAAACAAAACATTCAAGTTATTGTTTTTCATCTCCAAATACAAAACATAACACTACAATGGTTTACACTTTTTTAAATACACTCATACCTATTATTAGAAAATCCCACCTTCATATCAAAAAATTACATTATTTTAGTGACGGATGTGCAAGACAATATAAGAATCATTTCAACTTTGTTAACATTTGTAAACATGAAGAAGATTTTGGGCTGGAATGTGAGTGGCATTTCTTTGCCACAAGCCATGGTAAGAGTGCTTATGATGGGATTGGGAGTACAGTGAAAAGATCTGTAGCCAGAGTGAGTATGCAGAGAACATTCGCAAATCAAATATTAACACCAGAAGACATGTTTGAATTTTGTTCAAACAATATAAGTGACAGTATAAATTTTTTTTTAATAAATTCTGAAGAAATTGAAGCTGTGGAAAAATTTTTAAGTGACAGATATGAAAAAAGTATGCGGCTAACAGGAACACAAAAATTCCACAGATTTGTACCTATTAATGTAAATAACAAAAATATTTGAATTATCTTCTGATGAAGTTGGTGAGGTGAGGATTATAAGCAAAGCTTTTCTGGGTGAAGATAATGTTGAAGTTAATCCAAAAATAGGAGAGTACATAGTTTGTACTTACAATGGGATTTGTACATTCCTATAATGAGGAATTTCATGACTTTGAGGTTAGCTTTTTGCACCCATCAGGATATAGTGTTTACTATTACTTTCCACAAATTAGAGATACATGCCACATATCAAGAAATAAAAGTTTAGGTTTATTAAGCACACCAACTTTAAAGCCAGGAACAATGCGTATTCAATATGTTTTCCCAGAAAATGAGTTGAAAAAACTCGTGTAATTATGAATCAACTTGATGTAATGTGTGTGTTCAATTTGTATTTTTGCTGTTTATTTTCATCCATGTGAATATATCATTTGTAGTTCTCTATTTTAGTCTGCAGGCGTAAAAATTTCAAAATTTCAAAATGTACATATTTTTTCAATAATTTTTAAAATATCTTACAACTTGATACCCACATTTTTCATTGTTTGTATCTTTTAACAATTAATGGAAGTTTAATAAATGAAATTTTTTTTGGGGATTTCACTGCCTAGGTGGGGTGGGGGTCAAAAAAAAATAAAAAAGGGGGAGAAAATTTTCATTATTGCTCTACACATTTGAATGTAGTATCCTTTAATAGATCTCTTCATTCTGATTCTAAAAATGTATAGTTTTATAGGTCTATGGTAAGATGTTTGGGAGTTATTGCCCATTAAAGTTAGGTGGTAAAGTGGGGGCCCATATCTCAAAAACTATGGGTCATAGAACTTTTTTATTTTGACCAGTGAAATCAGCACCCAGAAGAACCCCATATGTCAATTTTCATCAAAATCTGAGTCGAAGTGGTGACATGCATTGGGTGATCTCTCCTGGAATGCCCCTATTGTTACATCCTTTCTTTACATTTATAAGTTCTTATCTTGTTAACTCACAGGAAAAGGAACACTGAGCTTAAAGGTTTTGTAGTTTATTTTCCTTATATTTACAGTTATATATAATTTCTTGTCTTTTGATCATATGAGGAAAAAACTGGCTTGCAACTTTCTCTAAAGAAACACATTCTTTCTAGATCAGCTTTAAGTACTTGATCATGGTACAGAGAAAAAACTGGGCCCTGAGAGAAGAGGGAGAAACTTAAAGGGTATAAAGATTGGGGCTTGAGCCTTTAAAAAGCCTCTAGCCACAAAACATGTTTTTTTATTTGTATTTAATTATCTGTTTGAAATGGGGAAAGAAAATAAATTTTAAAGAAATGAAAACATACCTAACAACTTACATAACATCAAATAAATAAATCCTGAACCAGTCTTACCCATCATTCCAGTACGGTACAAACTCAAGAACAATGGACTCCAGGTCATCCTAACTTTTGTTCTTTCCAGAAAGGATATGGACATAGATATGGACAAGCGTAAATCCTTTGAGAAATAGGTATAAAGCCTAGAAAACCAAAGAACTATCTCGTAGTCATAGCTCACAATATTAACCCAGCTAGCTGGTTAAAAACACATTTACTAAGCCCAACAGAGGCCCGCAGTCCAATTGTATAACAAACAAAACTATGACATCTAATGCAGTGTTACCATCTTTAATGAAAAGGATTATTGCTTTGTTGCCAAATTTTCAACACGGAAAATAAATTATGAATATGTTACAAAAATATGACAAACTAATAAACCCTAGCTGGATATTGGTATTGGTTATCGGCCAATACTGTTTTTAATTTTCAGTATTGGTTATTGGCTAAAAAGCAATATCGGTACATCCCTACCCTACAGTATATACAACCACATCCTAGCTATTCTAAGCTGGTAAATGCAGAGCTAATTTCAAATATAAAATTTAAAAAAATTTAAAAAATCACTAACCCTGGGTGATCTTATTGTCTGGGTAGTCATCCTACAGTTAAGTTAGGTATGGGTATGAGTACTGTAGGGCGAGTCACTTTTGGACTTTTTTTGAAGTTATGGTCTTACCTCTTTTATTGTGACAAATTGACCAAAAACCATGAATACACCAAAAAATAAAACAATCGGGTAATATTTAGGGTCCCTGCCCCCTATTCACACAAAAAATGGTGATTTTTGGAGATATTTTTGGTCATAGTTTCCTTACTAATCATCGTATTTCAAAAATTTTGCTACCAAAATGTAGAGAATAATAATGCGCTTCAATCTGAATAGTTTTTTATTAACCTTTGTTAAATTTATTAAATTTTTTATATCTCTTTGGTCATTTTGATGTATTTTCTAAGAGAAAAATGCTGCTATTTTATATCTTTGGAAGCTCTGAACTGCAATAAAATATTATCTTATATACTTTGGATGTCACTGCTATCCATAGAGCATCATCCCAATGCAGCTCTGCGGCGATGGGCTTTGAAAATATAAATCAAAAAAGCAGATGGGCTTAAATGAGAAACACTTTTTTGGTTTAGAGATTCAAAGTGGGAACAACTTTGCACGTGTTTAATAGATTAAAATTAGTAAATTTTGCAAAAAAAAAAAAAAAAAACTGCAGACAAATTTTTATTAATCTAAAAAAATATGCAAAGCCCCATCATTTTTTTTTTAGTTTTTATTATGAAATACAAACACACAACAATTTTAATCAAATAGAAACAAAGTGCTATTCTTGAATGAAAAATTATAAATGAAATGAAATTATAAATGGAAAGAAATTACTGTAGTAACTTAGGATGTTTTGATGGGCTTGGGCTCAGAGTAAAATCATCTTCACCATTACTTGAGTCCACTAACTCATCTTCAGATGATTCAAGTTTGTGTGTCTCTTCTTCTAATGCCTTTCGCTCTTTTTCTCTCAATTTTCTTCATTCTTCACCTTCTATTCTAGCAGTCGTTTTGATCAGTTTGGCTACATAAGCTTTATCAATCGGACCCAGAGAATATATTCTAGCACTTTGCTGATCTTCCAAAAAGCGAAGATCCTCATTCTTCTGTGGTATAGTTCTCAATGTATCATTTTGGATCTCATTACATACATTTTCAGTTGATACCTATATCAAATAAGTTATCTAAATGAGACAGAAAAGATGTTTTTTGGGTTTCATAACATTTCTTCTTTATATTTTTACCCAACTTCTCATGCTCTTTTATCAAATCCCACATTTTTTAGGTCCTTTCTGCTTTCTAATGGATTTTGATAGTATGCCAGCCATAATCCATACCTTTTCTACCTTATCTAATATTCTCAAAATATTTTCTTCCTTTGACACATTGTCGCTTTTTACTTGATCCCTTCTCAAGAAGAAAATGTGACTGAGAACTTCACTATTCGTTGGAAGCATGCTTCCTTCTCTTGCGCATATGTCTTCCACTAACTTTCCCAATAAAGAATCATATTTTCTTAGGTCTGTTCTTAATATTGGCTTACTGTTAGCCATGACTATTGACTAATTTTAATAAACTATGAAATTAAGCAAATCTATAATAGAAATGAAAACAGAGGGAAAAATTTCATAAGGTCCACTCAAATAGCACCATATACAACTAAAATAATTTTAAAACGTTCACAATAAGAGGATACTGTTATTCTCTACATTTTGGTCGCAAAATTTTTGAAATACAATGATTAGTAAGGAAACTATGACCAAAAATAACCAAAAATCACCATTTTTTGTGTGAATAGGGGGCTTATTTTTCAAAGGGGGGGGCCTAAATAGTACCTGATTATCTTTTTTTTTGGTTTATTCATGGTGTTTGGTCAATTTGTCACAATATAAGAGGTAAGCACCATAACTTTTCAAAAAAAGTCCAAAAGTGACACACCGTAATGGGTAGTTTCATTTCTGTTATTGTTATTATATAGTATTCTATACAAGGGTACTGTAGTTTTGTCTCTGAGCAACAAATGGAGACAAAACTACCCAAAACAGCAATGAAAAACCACCAGTGACGAACCTCCTATAATCCATTTTGATACAGGCTGTGATACCAATCATCAAAACTCTCATATGTTACAGCCTTATCCCCTTCCCTAACTTCCTTTTGGGTCATTCCAGGACAAATCAGGCACTGCCTGAAACCACACCCACTTAGATTTTGCTAAAAATTGCTATACAGGGTTGTTTATAGTGAAAAACATGAAATTTCGAGTTTCAGAGCAATCAGAGTAACAGTTCAAAAGTTATGGGCTCCCCAATTTTGGTGGTGGGGGCTGGCCCTTAATTTTTAAAAGTCTATAACTCAGTCCCTAATTGAGCTAGAAAAAACATTTAAAAACCATTTGAAAGCTCAAATCCTAAAGAATAATTTACTCTAAGTAATAAAATGCATTTAATCAAATAGTTAAAAAGTTATATCAGTTTGAATATTTTTGGGGGGCCCCCACCCCCTATGATACAGATATTCAAGATTTTTTTTCATCATTTTGTACCTCAATTACTCTTCTATATGACTTAGTCAATGACATTGTATATTTTTCCCCTTCATTAGATGGTGGAGGTTAAAAACATTCTATTTGCTGAACTTTGAACTTATACCATTATGCCTGTTTTACTTATCAAGCTCTCTTATAAGATGTTTTCCTTGACTTACAAGTGGATTAAGTATAGCTATAAGATAAACTTATTAGTGTTTTCCTAAAACTCAATAATAATAATAATAAAAATAATAATAACTGTCTCTCAACTTTGTTGATCTTCAAAGGCAAAAAAATACTGAGTATAGTTATGTTTTATTGAACAAATTAAGACTACTTGAATAAAAATAATTGCTATACAATACATTAAATCTGAAACATTTTTGGTACCTAGCCTAATTCTCAGTATCATGTATTTCAAAGATATACACAACTCTGGTGCCAGATTGAATATTAGGAGTTGACATTTCATGAAGGATGTTTTTGGCTTCTACCCAACAAACATCATCTTTATGAGTTGGAAAATAGTATCTTTGTTTTTGTTGGAAATAGGAGTTAGAAACCTTACTTTATAATTTTGGAATTCTTCTGAATAATCTAAAATGATTCCTAGATATTTTTTACCATCATAATTACATGCAACATATTTTCCTACAGGAAATTTTTACTCATTTCATAAATCTGGACTCATGTCTGAGTCACCTTGTTCAGAAGTCCTAACCCTAACAACATTGTAGTCTGAAACTAAATAGAGGAATACCTCAAAATTCGTCATTTCTCAGATTCTTCGTCAATCTTTCACTACCTATAGTTTCGCAATCCATCATCCATATTCGCAGATTCATCATTTTTTTTTTAAATGTGAAAAAAAAAAATTGAAATTGATGAAATTCAACTGTTTACCAACACAATATATTATATATTTTGCCAAAAAATGAGTAGAATTTGATTAATTAATCTGTTTAGTAACATAATACAGTAAAATGTTTTCTCACTGAAACGTTATAATCTACCTCAAATTTTGTTGTTTCGTATTTTGTCATGTTAGGTATTCCGGAACAAATTAATGACAAATTTCAAGGTATTCCTGTAAGCTTTAATGTGACTCTGAGACACTGGCACAATTCTGTGAAAACCTTGTGTGCCCTTCACTGTCACTGCTTTTTCAAACCTACTACTGAGTTCTGTTTTATTATGATTTATTTATTCTTTTGTAATGAATTTAAACTTGATGGACTCAAAATTTTGTGTACAAAAGTCATAGAAACTCTGTGGAGACAAGATGTGTCCCATTGTTGTTCTTTGCAAACTAGCTTTAGCTGCTGCTCTCTTCACACTTCCTCCAATGCCATCACAGGCATTTTTGCCATGACTAGTGGCAAAAAAGTTCCACTCTGCCTTTATACCAAAATCTGTTTCATGATGGCATAAATTACTAAAATTAAAATGGTTTTTGTATTGTCCAGCACAACCATCGGAAAAATATTTCATTCTTTTCACACTAGGGAATCTCACTTTAATGTCTTGAACTAAAAATTGTTGAAATGTATACACTGCTGCGGTGTTATCTGGTAAATATATGAATCTGAGTCAGGCACCAGCACAGGCTTTGAATCCTCAGACACAAATGACCCTGAATGCACCTTCACAGTTCCTACAACTTCTGACAGCTCGATGATTATCTCCTCATCCCCAACAAATGTCAAAAGACCACAGGTATGCAAAACTGTGATTTTAAGCTAATTTCATTTTCATATTATAATTTATATGCTCTTCTTTTAGTTTTTTTTATTTATTTATTTTGGTTAATTTTTATTATTAATTTTCATTTATATGACACAGGTTGGGGAGTATGTCCTTGTCAGGTACACCACCAAAAGAAATACAAAACAGTTCTACATTGCTATCATCAAGGAGATCGATCTGACTGCTGCAACTGGTAACTACCGCATTAGTTGCATGAAGAAATCCTCTGAGTCAAATTTCACCTTCCCAAGTAATCCAGACATCGATGTTGTGGATTATGAAGACATTGAAAAACAGCTTCCACAACTGAACATTTCCAATCGTGAGATGCATTCATTCCCTGAAGTTGAGTTCCCAAGTGGAACAGTCTAATAACTCAAACTAGTTTTATAGCCTGTAGTTTACATTTGCTTAAATTAGTAATGTTAGAAAATGCAAAATATTTGGTGAATTTATGAGTAACAATAAAAAGTGATAAACTGGCCCAAAGTGCATTCATATTACAAAACATTTAAATTATTTATAAGAATATACATATATCAAGGAATCTTACTAATACAAGTAAGTCACATCACAATTTGATTGCTTTATTTGCATATTTTCACAGAAAATTCAGAGGGCTACGACCACTACGGAAATATCAGGAATGACCATTACACCACCTGATTGCTAATAACTAAGAACCTAAAGTACACTTCATTGCTAACACCACCATCAAAAACCCTATTCCCTCGAGTATGTTTGCTGTAAATATTAAAGTCCTAGGCCTTCACAAGTCACAGAGTTTGAGAAGAGAAACACATGAAGTGTGCGTAAGGTGGCATCGCGGGTACGACTGTTACCTCCACTTTTGGCTATTGTAACTTCAAACATAATACAGTAAATTAAAATCTTTTTGTGGTAAATTAATCCTCAGACTATTACCTATACACGATTAACAAATTATTGGTTTATTGCAAGTAGTCTGAGAATTATTGCACTAGGAATGTAAAAACCTGTGTTCAAACAGTACGACCATTACGATGGAATGACCCAATACCTTTTTCTTTGTAACATGTAAGAAGAGTTTCCTTTAGCGAATCAGGTTGAGGGCATTGATCACACTCCTGAATTGCAAGAAGGTTGACTTTTGTCACAAATAATTTTGGCTAAACAGAGTTTCTTCCTCACTGGTAATTTCTGCCATTCTAGAACCTGTCATCATTAACTTAACATTCTGATGAGTTGTGCAGATGCACAACTATGCATCCCACTTGCTCCTGCCAAAACACATTCTTTGGGGCATAGCATCACAAATTTCGAAAATCCTATAGAGCTGGAAACTTAAGCTTAAATTGTTGATATGCTTCTTTTAGATTACATAAAACTAACCTCTTTTGATATTTTTTTCATTCACCATTTTCTTTTATTGTTACACAGTCTTTCTTGCCTGCCATTATTTCATCATTTCTAAAAAACTCTCTAACAGTGTTAGTTACTTCCAGTGGCAATTCCTTCCCCATCTTTGGATATGGTGACGACAATACTCCCTTTTCTTTTGCAAGCTGCTGAGCCTGAACAGCCATTCTGTGTGAACAGTTAAATTCTTGAATTAGTTTTCTTACACTCATTGATGGTGCAAAAACAGTTAGAATCATAAGTTGGTCATGTTTATCTGAGTTTTGATATTTATCTTTCAATGTTTGGACAACTACTTCTGGCTCGGACAGTTTGTCTACATTTGATGGACCTGGCTCTTGAGGAATTTCACCTACTATATCTAAGTGTCTTCTTACTGAACTTTGTATTTTGGCCATTTTTGTTGGGAGGTATGCTTCATTTCTTTGAATCTTGCACTTGACAATCAGACTTTCCACAGTCATGGCAAATGTCTCATTCAATGCTGACAATTCAGCCTCCTTGTCAACAAAAACATCATCTGATGACACGGTTTCCATAGTAGTATCAGACGAGCTTGATGATAATATTTCTGGTTCTGCTATACTTTGAACTTGTAAAATAGGTAAGGAAAATTTTTTTCTGTGTGATGAACATAACTTTTGGCCTGGCTTCAAATGATTTGGAAATTTTTCTAATCAGTGATTGTGAAGCAGGCCAAAGATCAGAAGATTTTAATTTATTGTGGGAATTGAATGGATCACAACAATATTTTGATGACATTTTATCAGCATATAGTCAAAACCTGAACACACACAAATTTAATATGATTAAATATACAAATTATATAGGTACTGTGATGAAAATTATTGTTCTTTTAGAGCAGCAAATACCTTAATATTTGCAAAAATCTTAATACATACATTTTATTTATCAAACCATGAATGTAGCTATATTTATACTAGTGATGTGAGGCGAGAATATTCTCGTTCTCCAAGAATATTCAGAGAATATTCTCATTCTCCGAGAATATTCTCCAAAATATTATTTGCTGAGAATATTTGAGAATTTTCTTTTTTCTTAGTTTTAAAACATTTTTAGATTGTTTTGCAGCTTTTTAGAGAATTCTAGAATATTTCAGAACCTTATGGAACTTTCTAGAATGTGTGAGAATATTCTAGATGACTCCAGAATTGGAAGAAAATAGTATATAAAGGATGGCAAATTGTTTCCTTAATTAGTTGTGGTTGTGTATAGCAAGAGCAAGTATCTACATGTGATTTCCTTGTGAATTGTGATTGTGATAATTGTCTTGCGAGTGTTTTATGGTACCGTAGGTAGTTCTTTTTGAAGTATTTCTTTTTTTGCCATTTTGGATAATATGCATTTTATTATGTGCACACACTCTCAAGAAATTCACTGTCACTAACATTTACATAATATTTAGTTATAACACCATACAAAATTTCATGATGGGAAATTTTGTATTAACAAAGTTATGCATGATTTTATTTTCAATGATTTTGGTTCAATTTTTAATAATTTTGCATTCTTCTTCTTCCTCAGCATAATTAATCCCATTTTTATATGGGGTCACTGTTTAAGGTGAGTCGCCTCCATCTTGGTTCTTGACTCATCTCATTTGGTTGTGGCGTGGGTTTTTACGGCCGGATGCCCTTCCTGACACCAACCCTCCCCCTTTATCCGGGCTTAATAATTTAATAATTTAATAATTTTGCATGTGACGTCATAATAAATTGGTGTCTAAAACAATGTAAATCATTATCGGTAGATGGCGCTTGAATACGTGGCTGTATTTTTAAGTTGTTTTAATTCATTTTGTGCTTTTCTGATATTAAGCTATGGCGTGTATAGCTATGAACGTTATTTTGAAGATATAATTTATATAATGACAAATGATGATGATTACACCATTGAAATTTTTATTGATCATTGTGTTCTTATTGATAATGTTATATGTCTGCAATCTGCATTGTGATTCCCCATGTAAATTGTACTTTTCTGGTAGTTTTGGATGTGTTCTGTTCAAATCTGGTATCCATTTTATGGGAAAATTAAGAGAAATTTAAAGAAATTGAAAGTTGTTATTAGACTGGTTTTCTTAAGCTTAGCATTATTTATAACTGCTTGATCAGCTTGAATCATTCAAAATTATTTTTCAAATTTGTTTTTAAATTTATACAGTTAAGATTGAATATTAGTATTTTTTTAATATTATTTGGTTATTTACAACAAAAATATAGTACCCTATTTTATAACATTATAGCAAATAGAGCAAGTATCTACATGTGATTTCCTTGTGAATTGTGATTGTGATACCGTAATTGTCTTGCGAGTTTTTTCCCATAATTATCAGTAATTTTCTTTTCATATTTGTGTCTTTTTAAATGCGAGTTTTTTCTCTATTCATCAGTGATTTTATGTAATTATTGTGATTCTTAAATGTGTTTTTTTATTTCTAGTGATTTCTGACTAATATGATGAAGAAAACGAAGCCCAAGAGTGAAGTTTGGGATTATTTCATGCCAAAAATGATGAAAGGTAAAGAGTTGCATGAATGCAAATACTGCAAGGCCAAATATACAAAAAATGTTACAAGGATGAAAAAACATAGTGAATTGTGCAAAAATCCCTCCGTACATTAAGGAAACTGTTGCAAAATCCACTGAGCAGCAGTATAGAAGCAGAAGCAGACCACTACTATCATCAACATCCACGCAGGATATTGAGTGCCTTGACAGTAGTCATAGTACGTTGAAAACATTTAGTATGATTAATGTAACACCTCCATCTAAGTCCAAATCAAGTTCAGGGAAGTTTCCTCACTCCATGAGTAGATATTTTGATTCAATGAATAAAATTGAAACTCAGGAATTAAATGAACTCCTGGCATGAGCAATATTTTCTTCAGGATCACCTCTCTCACTGGTTGAGAATTCAGACTGGGTTAATTTCATGAAAAAAATAAGACCATCCTACAAGATACCATCTTGATATAATTTTGAAAAAATCAAATAATTAAAAAAAATCATGATTTTTTCATAAAAAAGCTATTATACTGAAAAACTGAAATTGAACACCTAATTATTAAAAGGGATATTTTTATTTGTTTCTAAAGTGTTTTGTCTGGTATATTTTATTAATTTCTATATAATTTTGAAAAAATATAAAAAATAACAAAAATAAAAAAATCATGATTTTTTTCATAAAAAATCAATTGATTTAATCAGGTGACTAAATCACTGCCATCCCTGGTAAATACTGTACTTTGAATTGAAATCAGTCTTTATACAATGATTCAATAAATTTTTTGCATTAGTTAATTTATTTATTTCTTCACTCATCCTATCATTCACTTCTGACTTAGAATTTCTCCATTTTGACAGGAACTGAAGTTAAGTTATATCGGAACAGTTGAAAAACCCCTCAGATGTTCTAACAAAGAAAATTCTCAAAAATTCTCAGTTTGGAGAATATTCTCCTAAAGATTATTCCCAAGAATTTTACAACATAATTTATACATATATACATATATTTATATACATACATATATATATGAACTATTTGTGAAGTTATCTTAAATAAAATTATCAAAATTTTCACCATGCACAATTTCAAATGCTTGTGGAAAGCAAACCCATGGAGATCCGACTCCAATTTTTTGCTTGAATAGGCTTCATCTAAAGGTCTTTACTTATGCCAATTTTCATGACCTTGAATTTTGAACTCTGACCTGAGGTCAAGGTCAAAGATGAAACATAAATGCAACTTTTTTTTAATGGAATGTACACACTCTGTGCATAAACAAAGTATTCTGCTATCTTTTCTGAGCATTTTGATACCAAAATCATTAAAATCCATCCATTAGATCCTGAGTTATGACCTTTCAAAATCACGAGGTTACACTGCTGACCCCAAATTTGGGGGGGGTCATTACTCCCAAACTATTTGACCCAAGTGGCTAAAATTTGGTCACGCTTCATTACTCATCATACCCAACTACCACACCAAAAATCATTAAAATCAGAGATGACCTGACATAAGGTGTGTATACTTGACATGGAATGCCTCATTCATGAGGGGAGATATGATACAGATTTTCAAAATGTTTTCAGGTTTGGACAATTTAGAGTAAAGATTCGGTAGAAGGGTAAATCCAGGATAAATAGACAAGTAGAAGTGCTGATATAACACTAATACATCTTCAATATTCACTAAACTTGGTCTGAGGGTGTTTTTTAGTGAAAGAAACAAATTCCCAAATTTTTTTGAAAATCTGTCAAATATGTCAAAATTTAGGGTCAGGTCAAATTTTGGCCAAATCATGACCTAAGAATTTTTCAAATTGCTATATCTCGGCTTCTAATTGTCGTAGCTTAATAAACTTCATATGGATGAAAGCGGAATGAGCTCTTAGGGTGTGTCAATTTGGGAGGTGAAAATTAATTTTTGCCAATTCCTTCACTGAGGGGTTTTAAAAATATGTTTTTGGATGTGAAGAATTCAAATCTGCTATTATTTTTGTGATTGCTCAACACTTAGCTTGGTAAATCTATGTTTGATTAAAAAGCACATAAATTGCTCTCGGGAAAACAACATTTATTAATTTTAGCTTCTCAAATGTCAGGTAATGCTATAAAAATTTTAGTTTCTCTGCATAAAACATATCCTAGTAATCATAAAACATATCCTTGTAATCATAAAACATTAGAAAGTAAGACATCAGTAAAAAAAATATTTAAACAACAAGTTTCATCAAGTCTTGCGATTCGTTCTTGGACATCAGCCGCCGACTTGCTTCTTGGCCTCTGATATAGCCCTCACGTTTCTCATGTGTATACCTGCGCTGCTGCCTCTGTGACTTGTTTCACACACCTCTCTCTTGACTGAGCATGACAGGGCCACTGTGGAACTTGCATAGGCTTGTCAAAGAACTTCTTTACTTCCGCTGTAGTCAGTTACATGTCAAAGGAGGTTCAAATACCCATCATACCAGTCTGTCAGCTCCAACACGGAAGAAGCACTGGGGTTGATGGAAGGTGTCTTCCTGGGATGTACAGAAAGATCTCCAAGTGTGTCATCAACTCCACCCCCTCATGTCAACAATCTTTTGGACACCAGCTCTCCTCTCCTCACTGTCATCTGAGCACAAGAGTGTCTGGATTATCATTTCGCTGAATGCATACCATGCTGAGCGCTTCATGGTTGGCAAAACAGCATCCACTACAGCCTTCTTTTGCAGCCTAACTAGCCAGCAGCTGAAACAAGATGTGGCGTGGGCCTTCCACCCAAGTGTGTTTTACTTTGATGTTGAACCAACAGGGGTAGTACACACCAACAATGTATTCCACTATCAGTCTTAAGTTGTTGAGGGTTTTGCCTTTAAGGCCAGGTTTTGAAACCCATATGCGACAAAGCCTGTTTGCTGTTGTCAACCACCTTGAATGGCTCACTGGACCAATTTCAAGAAGGGCCAGATCTGTGGGAAGTTCTCCTGTCCTTATGGCCTGTGTGAGTGTGTGATCTTATACCCGTACGCTTGATCAGTAGAGAGATCCTTTACGACATTGTCACTCAGTGAAGTAAGAGGCTCTCCAATTGAGAGTTTGGTGAATGAAGGATCAATTTCAAGTTCGGTTGCAGTGTCTAGCATCTTGCCAATGTTACCTGTCCACTTGTTGTTAGACAAGGTCTTCCCATCCAGTGCTGTGATCAAGTGTCGCAGGGGTAACTCATTAGTGTGGAGGGCACAAACCAACCAGATCAGCTTATGGCAAAGTTTGACCTCTACCCAATGCATGGAACCACCCTCCCAGCCAGTGTTAACATTTGTAGAATCACCTCCAATGGCCTGCAGGCTTTTATCAATGCCCTTCTTCTTCATGAAATCTACAAGATTATCAGCAATAGCTTCAGCAGGTTTTTTTTCTCATTGAGCCTTTCTCAGGAGTGAAGTGTAGAGATATCTTCCACCTGTCTCACACACACAGAATAATGCTCTTCTTTGATGATGCTGGGGAACTGACGATCTGAATTGTCTGCTTTCAGCATAACTTTAGTTGTATCTTGACGGCCCGTCAAAGAAGAGATGCAGTCAATTTCACCCTTCTTACAAGATCATCAAATTCCTGATCCAGGGATCTCATAATTTTTTCTTGGGCCCTCTTGACTTTATTGACCAACTACAAGTCTCTTGTCTTCTTCAGTGATCAAGCCAGCATCCATAAAGGCAGCAGTGGTGATGGCAGCTGTGGCACGCAGGCCAACACCATATCTGATGCTATGCATAGCAACATTAGGATATTTCTAATGTGTTGTACTCTGGCTTTTTACTGGAAGTTGAAGACGTGCTTGGTATTTCTAATGTCACTTCATAACTTCCATCCTTTCCATCTTGAGCATCAGCTATTTGTTCTTCATTTTCATCATCAGAGAAAATTATTTCATTTGATGGCATTGAACATCCTGCTTACTTGTCTGCTTATATTCAGCAAGCCTTCTTCTTTCATCTTCTTGCCGCTTCTACTTTTTGACTTGTCTGTTGTGCTCAGGTTGATCTGGCAAGCCAATCTGATGTGGTCCAATAGAACCAGACTTGTCTCTCTGACCTTTAATGAAAGCAAGTTCCTTCACAGGGATCTTCATCTCCCTAGGGCATGTACAGTTAATGTGAGTTTCGTTTTGCAACCAGCATCTGCAAGGCAGCCAAATTCAGAGCAGAGAGAAATTTTTACACTTGCAACGGAGGATGTCAAAAAGCTTGTCAAGTTTTGCAATGAAAGCCTCTTTGACATGTAGCTTTCCTCTCCCAAGAGATATGTTTTTGGCCTGCTCCCAGCTCTCTTGGATCTTGTTTAAGATTGTGACTCGTGAATTTACAACAGGGCTACAAAAGAACTGTTTGCTCATTCCACTTTTCAAGCACTTTAGGGTAAATGTCCTTTGCAAGACTGGCTGCTGGGTAGTTTCTCACATCCTCACCACTTTGTTCTCTTAGCAGTAGCCCATATTTCAGAATGTCTCGCAGAGTTGGGAGTTCAGAGGGCAACAATTCTCTACAGTTCCAAGGTTGCTCATATGTGTGAATGTCCCCAGTCTTGTCCTCCTTTTAGAAGCCATTGTAGGTCAATTCCCACTGGTTAGGATGGTAGCACTGACGGACAAGTAATCTTCAGCACACTGATGAATATGTTTCAACCTGTGAAATAAGCAAAAACAGCAGTGCATTATATATACAGCATACCCTATATAATTATTAATATAATAATTATTATATAATTCCACAAAAAAGTCAAAAAAGTCACTATTTTTATGTAGCTTCTTACCAAGCAAAACTAAATTATATTAAATTAACAAAAATATCTTTAGAATTCCTAAGTCATGCTGCAACTTTTTAGCACCCCTCATATTTGGAATTTGAAAGTTGAAAAATTCGACACACCCTAATGAGCTCTAGTTTCCAAAAATGGTACTTTCATTGGGATAATTTAATAAAAAAAATGCTTAATTTTGAAAAAACAAAAAAAATTCAGGATTTGACCTTGAAGGGATCAATTTTTTTAAAAATTTTATTGAAGAAAAAATGCTGCCTGACCAAAGATCTACCATAATCAGCAATAAAAAGTTAGCTTATAGGCCATTATATAGCTTAAAACTTAATTTTATTAATGCTGGCTTTCTTAATTTTTTCAGAATTTCATCATCAAAATTTTATTTAATGAAACTACACATGTTAAATAGTAGGATAACAATATAAGGATATACTTAGCATTTGTAAGTATTAATTGTAATTTAAATATATATCTACATTCATGCTAAGTGCTAACTTCATACATATATGCTACTTTGTTTTAAGTTTTCTTGAGAAATTTTCTAAATCTTGAGCTGGAAAGACATACTGTATCCTTGTTCCACCTCTTAAACTTGACTCAACTGTTCCAAATATGTTCTCAGGGGGTTACAGGGCAAATATAGTCTTCTGCAGGAAAAATGTATGAGGGCGCTATTCCTGAAGGATAAAGAAATTTAATCAAATAATCGTCATATTCTGCATCATACGACTCGACCAGTCCTAACCATAATTCTTTTTCGTACACACAACCGACAAAAGAGCCTACTTCTATTTCTTTATTGCTTAACTCTCCTTCAATATCACTGGCTTCTTCATCATGATCTACTTCTTCTCCACTAACAATTTTTCTTATTTCTTCTGATTGAAGACTATTAGATAATGAATATACTTTTAAAGTGTTTGCTTACAAAGGGATAAATCTATGTAATTTTTGGGTACCCTTAATTGGGATAATCGGTAAATTGAGATGCTCTTATAAGGAATTTTCTATTTCTGTAACTTCATTTTTGGATACATAAAAAAAAATTATTGTGGAATCTAAATTAGTTGAGCAAAATTCAAAAAAGTCTTTGGGAGTTAAAATTTGATTATCAATCAGTCATTGTAAACTGGCTTTTGCTACTGATCTTTTCAGTGCCACCTATTCCGTCGCACACGCTCTTTCCATGCAACGTAGCAAAAAAATTCCACTCTCCGTCTATTCCAAAATCGGCTTTGTGGTGGCATAAATTCAAAAAGTTTTAATTTATTTTTATACTGGGATGCACAGCCATCAGTAAAGTAGTGAATTTTTTATAAAGTTGGATGCTGCTCACAAATACTAGGTATAAGTTTTTTTAGAAAGGAATATACTAGCATTGTACTGTGCTTACGACAATCAGAAATAAAACAATAACTTTGATAACAAATTTTTTTGCCAAGTTTATAATAATATACGAAAGGATGCACGCCCAATTGCATGATACACTGGGTAGTTTCCCAGTGAAACCCTTGTACCGCATCCTGAACAATAAAAGAAAAGTTTTCTGTGAAGTCCCCTACAAGAACACCTTCATTTTCTTTAAGCCCTTTAAAGTAATTGGATTGGCTTTTGTTTGTGAAATGATGCCTAGTTAGTTTTGTAATATTTTTACGCAATGATTCCACAAAATCTTGTTGAGATTCAACTTTGTCTTTAATCATGCAGCTGTCCACACTCTCCCACTGTTTATAAGTTATTTCTTCCGCATTAAACATAAAATCTAAAGTTTCTAAATATCGTTTAACACCTCCCTCACAGGGGCATTTTTTACATTTGTGCATCATACAATCTTCATCTTCTTCTATGTTACAGACTGATAAGGCCATCAGCCTTTTGTAATCTAAATCTTTAATCCCCAAAGCTGCTATCTGCAGCTTTGGGTTTTGATGGTATGTACATACACACACACAGTGTGTGTACCGCTCTGACCTGCGAGTACACACCAAGAAGGTCTTAAGTTTGCAAAAGAGCTAAATCCAATTTTTGGATTACCTTCATGTTTTATATAATCTCTGAATAATTCACATAAATTACATAGCATCAATCTCTTCCGCATCTTCACTTTTTCTCCATTTTCATTAATAGTAAATTTATAATCCTTTATTCCCGAACACATTCAGCTATAATCATCACTCTCGTAAAATTCTCTTACAATCCTCTTCACTTCACTGGTTATGACCTTTCCTTTCGACAATTTAGGCCGGGCTGAAACTCAAGATAGAATTAATCAGTCATTAACAGTTGGCTTTTGATATAAAAATAAGATTCCTGAAAAAAATAATTGGTGGCCACCAACGTGTGTCCGGCCACCCCCATTTTTGTAAAAACATCTAATGCCGCACTAGCAAAATCAGGAAAATGGCAATATCTCTTCTTCTGAACATGCTAGAGAGATGGTTTGCATACTAAAAGATGCAGAATTTGATTTAGAACAAATTATTAAGAGTGGTATTTTTTCATAAAACCTTTAGTTTTCGAGTTATTTTAGAAAAACTAATTTTTGGGGCCCATAGACCCCCTTTCGACGGACCTTAGTGACAAAAGAAATTCTAAAATAAGCATGATTTGGCTTTTTGATTACTAACATTGCCCTAAAAGGATGTTGACATGGACATAGTGATCACATGATATGACTTTTCCTTGTTATCTTGCATCCATTATGCTTGATTAAAGAATAGAGGGTGGGGCTGCTTCATGAACTTTTTTTAAACGTAATAAATTGAAAACTTGTTTTTTTTTCAGGTGCCTTTGTTATAAGTTTCCAACTGCAATTTGTCATTGAATTCAACATTTGCAATATAAAGTATGACTTCTACAAGGAAAACAGTTGCTAAAGTACTTGGTGATGTACGTTTTATGCCAGCAGAACAGTTTCCTTTAGGGAAATTGCCTACGTTGAAGCAAGTTATTGAAAGGTGTTTGTGTTTCGGAGACTATAAAACAGATGCTGTACTGAGAGCTACTTCTGAGGAATTGCATAAATTGTGGGTCACATATAATGTTTATCCAATATCAGTAAATGCCATACAGAGCCGACTGAAAACCCAAATAAAGGAATTCAACCGCCTTCTGAAGTATGACAAAAAGAAAAGGGGACCTAAATATCAAGATCTGGATGATTTTCTGAAAACTGTAAACGTTTTATTTGACATATATCAACATGATCACAAACTGTTGGCAGATACAGAGAAAAAGCACTTACTAAAAATGACTGAATCTGATTACCAGTTTTATGAGGTAGGTCTGTTGATTGAATTTCAAGTTGTAAATTATTAATTAATATTAATTAATTATCAATTATTAATATTATATTATCAATTATTAATAATTTGCTACAATTTTTAAAGTGCATTTAATAAGTTAGTAATATCAATAATACACTATTAATGATGTTAATGATAAGTAATATTTTAGTATTTTCTCATTTTTGTAAGAATTTCAATTTACATATAGAGACCCATAGATAAAAGATACATTATAGTGTAATGAAATATAATCACTTTGTAGGACCAGAAAACAACTAGGCATGGTTACTGTACCCTGAAAGAAGTCCCAGAAACAGCCACTGACTTAAAATTCAAATCACGGGTTATTCAATCTCAAAAAGCAAAAGAATCAGTTCCTCCTCCTCATCCTCCTGAACCTATGGACATTCCTGAGTTGACAGATAGCGACAGTTGTAATGATTCATTTGATGCAGACTATGTTCCAGAAGTCTCAACATTACAGAACAGAACTAGATTACGCTCATTAGCTGAAGCATGTGACAGGTATAGTACTGAAAGATAAATCTTTTAATACAGCTTAAAGTGAAATCATTGTGACTAAGAGATTAAGATTACCAATAAATTATTCATTGACAATAGATATGTAAATCTACTTTAAATATCCTAACAGATATCAAGTAAGTGATAGAGCAGGAGCGGCTATTGGTTCTGCTACATTGGTGGACTTTGGAGTAATCACCCCAGATAACATACAAAATGTTATTGATAAGTATGTTTTTAATCACTCTAGATATTACATTTCTTAGCTTCTGCTATAAGTTCTAAATCACCAGATTTACTATTATTTTTAATTAGCGTCAAAATTTCTATTTTGTATTTATATTAATTAGTTTCAAACAGGACACTGACATTTGTATTTTGTATATTTGTATAATGCTAATGCAGTAATGCATGGCCAATATTTTTGAAATACTTTTCAGAAACAAGTTGAGAAGGGAGAGAGCTAAATTGAGAGCTGAAAGGAAGAAGGAAGAAGAAGTGATATTTGAAAAAGTGACTGGCATTGGCTTTGACGGTAGAAAGGATGCTACACTTGCTGTTAACAAAGTAAATGAAAAGTATTATACATCCACAATCCTAGAGGAACATTATGTCATTACTGGAGAGCCAGGTAAATGGAAATGATTGTCATACAGTTATAGGCATTATGCTGTTATATTACTGTACTATAAAGTAATATTTCAATTACTTAAAAAATTTCTTTTTAAGTGACAACTGTCCAGTTAACTTTATTCCTTCCTTTTTCATTTTTATTTAATTGTAAAATTAATTACATTTATTTTCAGATGATTTCTACCTCGACCATTTTACCCCGGAGAGTGGCAAAGGCATTGACATTGCTCATGGCATTTATAAGATCATTAAAGGGACAGAACTTGAGGCCAAATTAAACTTAGTTAAAGCAGATGGGACAAATACTAACACAGGACATATGCATGGGTCAATCAGATATTTGGAAATGTTTTTAGGGCAACCTCTTCAGTGGGATATTTGTCTTCTGCATCTAAATGAATTGCCACTTAGACACATCTTCATAACTTTAGATGGGACAACAAAAAGTCCAGACAAATTTTCTGGCCCTATTGGTTCTCAGCTCAATGGGGATGTGTCAGAATGGAATGTTGTGGACTTCAAATCTATACCTTATCCTGCATTTGTGCTTCTACCAAATGAGGTGGTCAATAATTATCAACAGACCAATACTATGGATACTGCATCTGCTGGGCAGTTATTACTGGTGAAGTGGATGAAGACCTTGCACTCTTAGAAGTTGGCCTGCTAAATCACTCTCGATGGCTCACCTTAGCCTGTAGAATTCTTCGCTTTTATGTTTCACAAAAAAGACCCAGTAAGAACCTCAAAATCATAGTAGGATTCATCATCAAAGTATACTTTCACAGTTGGTTCAATATCAAGGCTAATAAGAGGCTAAGTGATGGGTCAAGAAACCTATTCAATATGATCCAAAGAGTAAATAAATTCCCTGACAGGAAAATTAGAGAAATTTGTTATGACGTATTAAACAATAACAGCTATTTCGCTCATGGTGAAAATATTTTAGTTGGAATGCTGGCTGATGAAGATGAAGAGGTGAGGAGGTGTGCTGACACTGTGCTGTCAATAAAGTTCTGTGTCTGAGGGGAGTTATAGAGGATTTTGATGATGAATCTGGTAGTAGCAATGATTTTGCAGGTGGAATAATTGAAAGTGATGATGAGAATGAAGAGGATCATGAAGGTGGTACTGATGAATATCCTGCTATAGATGAGAATGTTAGGGTCTTTAGAAAGCCAATCATAAATTTCAAAGCTTCTGCATACCACAAACTGTCTGCTATGTCCCAATGGGAAACTGTTCCACCTGTATTAAAAGAATTCAGTAATGATGAACTGTGTGATATCATTAATACCGCATTGAAACTGGATCACGAGTGCCAGTCAGAATGTTGAAAGGCACATCAAGCTTGTCACTGAAGCATCCTTGGCTGTTGTAGGTCATGAGCGTAGAGGTGGTCTTATTAGAAACAAAATTAGATCACGTAAATTAATGAAAGATTTTGTGTCTAAAAAATATTTTAAGTTCTAGATTATTATTTATCATGCTAAAATATGACAAAATGACAATTTGTTAATTGTATAATTTAATGTTTGGCATTTTGGAATGTCAAAAAGCATTTTCAATGAATTTAAAATGGCTGATTTTGATTGATTTTGATTGCTGATTGAAAACCACTAATACATGTCAATTTGCAGCTTGAGAATGTTTTATTGTGTTGACATTCAGTTGAAAGGGGGTCTATGGGGGCCCAAAAAATTAGTTTTTCTAAAATAACTCAAAAACTAAAGGTTTTATGAAAAAATACCACTCTTAATAATTTGTTCTAAATCAAATTCTGCATCTTTTATTATGCAAACCATCTCTCTAGCATGTTCAGAAGAAGAGATATTGCCATTTTCCTGATTTTGCTAGTGCGGCATTAGATGTTTTCACAAAAATGGGGGTGGCCGGACACACGTTGGTGGCCACCAATTATTTTTTTCAGAAATCTTATTTTTATATCAAAAGCCAACTGTTAGTCACTCTGATAAATTAAAATCAAACAAAAATTATAGTTTCAGCCCGGCCTATTAAATTCAATATACTTGGAACATGCGGTAATATACCATATTCTTTTTGCAAACTCCAACTTTTTCTCACTATATACGTAGAAGTTTCAAAGAATTCTGCTGTTTTTTCAATTGAAAATGGATATAAAGATATAATTTGTAATTTAATCTTGCGATCAATTGTAGAAAATTTGTCTTTAAACTCTTGCATGACATTTTCATACCTAAAATTATAAAAAAAAAAAAATGAGTAAAAATCTAAGTTAAGTTAGTAAATTAAGTATTAAATTTTATTTTATTCTCAAAAAAATCTATTGATTCATTATGTATTGTACATATAAATAACAATAGCTACATGTGTTTACTGCCCCTGCAAGGGGGTTCTAAGCTTGTGCTCTTGAGTGCTCTTTGTGCCCATTTGTACATGTTTGTTCCTGGAGGTTTCACGTGCACCCTCCCGGCACTAGCACCCAAGGATGATGGGGCTCGACCCTGCAGTCCTTGGTCTTTTTCCACTTCAACTGTCCCCTCCACCCTTTCTTTTTCCTCTGTCTTTCCTCTCACTTTTTCTTTGTTTTTCCACCGAGATATGCCCTTTTAAATAGAGGCAAATTGGTTCTTCGTGAACTTAAAAAAAAAAAAAAAGAAGTTTTTAATGTATAATAAACTTTTTGCCTTTTTAAATCATCATCCCAACAACCCTTTTGGATGGGCCAGCAACAGCGTCTTCCTGGATAGCAGTCCTGTAGGCAGATTCTATACTACTTCTAACTTTTCCTGATGTTGCCTGAAATTTTGAAGTGGCCTTTTTTTGTTCTTGCTGTGACATTAATCCAGCTGTAAAGAATTACATAAAATTACAATTGAGATACAAATATTATTAAATTATATATGTACCATATTTTTCAGTGTATAAAACGCACTTTTTTTCAAAAAAAAAAGGGCTCTCAAAATCACCCTGCATCCTATAGTATTGGTTTGGCCAATTTTACACTAAGTTTCTACTCTTCCCAACCCACTGATAACAAGAAAAACAGTACGTATTGCATAATGATTTACTTTTATGTTTCATAACATATAGTATAGTCTCCCGTATACTTAATACTATTTTCTTATAATGAGTATGGGTGAAAGAAAACGTATCACCATACTTTTGATAGAGGGCTTTAACAAAAGTCAGCCTCGCTGGTAGAAAATTACGGACATTTTCTGGCAACTAGGCAGTTGGTCATAATTTTTTTTCTGAAAAAAGGCCTTGAAAATAGGGGTGCGTCTTATACATCGAAAAATACAGTATATGTAATGTATGTTAGTTGTCTGAGACTTGGTTTATTAATTAGATAAAAATTAAATATATGTTTATTGAAAGATTTCATTAATTATATAAAAAATAAATATATGATTATTTAAAGATATTTACCTGTTTTTATGGGGCTCTCATCTAAATATGGTAATATTTTATCACTAAGTATATCCTTATTATGTTGTGGATCTTCCAAAAAAATTTCCTCAACAGGTGGTAAAGGACACAGTTCTTGTAGCGGTACAGCCTCTTCTGCTGGTGCTGGTACAGATTCCAGTATTCCAGGTTGACTTCTTATTAAGGTGTAGAATTGCTACACAATAGCTGATCCTTTTGAAGAACTCCATAACTTACACAAGCCATAAGTTCTGTAACTTTTTTAATATTATTGAAAATTCTTTTTTTGTGTTTTTTTAAAGGATCACAACAATATAATTTCTTATTTTTTGGCATTTTTTTAAGTTATTTAGGTAGATATTTAGGTACACCTGTATCTTTCAATCAGGGTTGTGGAGTCGGTCCAAAATTTTCCGACTCCGACTCCACACATTGTCAAAAATTCGACTCCGACTCCGACTCCACACATTGTAAAAAATCTAAAAATCCGACTCTGACTCCTCACATTTTAAATATACGACTCTGACTCCTCTAGTGTTTCACTCTATAATTATCATAATAATAAGACATTTCATCACCACCACACTAAGTGTGAAATTTTATATTTTATATTTTATATTTAAATAAATATTAATTGTATATTCTGAAAATGTAAAAAAAAAATATTAAAAAAACTTAATCTAGGGGCTATCAATGAATAAGGTTTATTGACCAAAAAAACTAAATAACCTAAATGTTAGTATTTAGGATTTAGAAATTAAGGGTGACACAGGACAGAAATTGGAGTCGGAGTCGGAAGTTTTTTACCGACTCCGACTCCGCCCTGAAACGTGCGACTCCACAACTCCGACTCCACAACCCTGCTTTCAATATATATAGTTATTAAAATATGAAAATAGAAAAATAAAAAATGAAGAAAGCCAGCATTAATAAAATTAAATTTTAAGCTATATAATGGCCTATAAGCTAACTTTTTATTGCTGATTATGGTAGATCTTTGCTCAGGCAACATTTTTTCTTCAATAAAACTTTTTTAAAAATTGATCCCTTCAATGTCAAATCCTGAAATGTTTTTGTTTTTTCAAAAGTAAGTTTTTTTTTATTAAATTATCCAAATGAACGTACCATTTTTGGAAACTAGAGCTCATTCCGCTTCCATCCATATAACGTTTATTAAGCTACGACAATTAGAAGCTGAGATATAGGGATTTAAAAAATTCTTAGGTCATAATTTGGCCAAAATTTGACCTGACCCTAAATTTTGACCTATTTGACCAATTTTCAAAAAAAAATTTGGGAATTTGTTTTTTTTCACTAAAAAACGCCCCCAGACCAACTTTTATGCAAATTGAAGACATGACCATGTTGTTTATCTGTCTATTTAACCTGGATTTACCCAGAACACATCCACCCAAACTGGTGACAAAAATAAGTTTTTCTGGTATACCTATTTCTTGCTGTTTCAATTGAATCTGACCTTCATTTTTGCCACAAATGCACCATTATGGAGATACTCCCCGCCAAACAAGGCTTTGAAGAGCAGGGAAACTGTGGGCCAAAAAGGCCAGAATCAATTGAAACAGCATTGAATACACCAGAAAAACCTATTTTCGTCAGTGATATTCACGACAAAAGTAACCTAACCTAGTTGGAAATATTGGTTACCTAATTCCTATTTAACCGTTGGAAACTCAGTCTGAGTGGGATGTCATCTAGGCCTAGATTAGAACCAGTTGTGATATTTTCATTAAAACTAATGAAAATAACACAACCTAACCAATTGTCAAGGGCATACAGTTGACCTAACTGGGCATACAATTGACCTAACCAGGCATGGGTACTCCATAATGAATTCGGGACCTAGAACGGTAAGTAGTACCCCTACCCTAACATAGGCCTACACCTAGATGACATCCCACTCGAAGTAGAAGCTTCCATCACAGACAGCCATTCTAAAGTGACTGTTGAATTCAAATTTCAGCTGCTGGACCTGCGTGGGAGTATCACATGACAAAGGGGCAGCTGCTGATTGGCTAATAATAATAACATGACTATATACACAGGGAATGAGATGGTTTGACTAGTGAATAATGGTGCCAAAATTTAATTATTTTGAAAGTAAATATCTTGATAAATAAGAATTTCTGGCAAAATTAGTACAAAATAAAGTTTTCTTGGTTTTTTTTGTCTATCTCGCTGTATAAATATCAATATCGAGTTTGGTGGATGTGTTCTACTGAATCTTAACCCAATTTACATGTACAGTAAATTTTTCTCACAAGAGTGTCATAGAGTTGTAGATTTTTGGAATGATTTGCCATATGATGTGGTAAACACTAAACAGTAGCTCATTAGTTAATTTTAAGAAAAATTTGGACATTTTCATGAATGAAAGAGATACTGTAGTTTGTGAATTGTAAATACTAAAGGCTATAGTCTTACGAGTTAATATTGGATTTTACTCCCAGTCACGAGCAGTTGAACAAGTACTATATATTGAATTGCCATTAAAAACTGACTAAAAAATATATATATCTTATCTTGCGCAAATTTGTTCAAATGTACTTTTTTAATAAAATATATTTCCTGTTTTGGCTATAATGTACTTTTTTCATAAAATATTTTTCCTGATTTGCCTATTTTTTGGCATTTATGATATGTATGTATACACTATTTTGGTCAATTTGTCACTTTTTTCTGGTTACTGCTTCAAGTTCTGGCTAGTTTTTTTTTTATTCTAATTGGATTTGGTTTGGTGTTGTTTGTGATAGAATTATGATGTGCCATTCGTGTGATTTCAACTTTGAGGACCTGATTCACCATGTAGACCTAGATGAAGACAAAGCATTGAATGTTTTTATCAATCATAGCATTATTCTCTCATCCTTAACTTGCTCAAACTGTGACAGTGAGTGCCTAATACGAAAAGATCAGAAGATATTTAGGCGAAATAACCAATATTAACCTGTTAGGTTAATTGAATGCCTGGTTACAGGGCTGTTTCCTGGCATAAGCAGACTAAGCAGCTGCTTAGGGCCCCACTACTACTAAGGGGCCCCTAGATAGGCTCCCAGGTCATAGCTCAGTAGGCAAGAATAGGAATATAGCTGAAGTTATTATTATTATTATTGTTATTATTGTTATTATTATTATTATCCTTATTATTATTACTGTCGTATTAATTAAAGTTTTTGTATGAGACAAATTTTTATGTGATAAAACGGAGACAAACAAAACATTTTGGTCGTTATGTGTAAATAACTATTGTGAGATCTTATTTCTATATTATTTAACTTTATTCTTACTATATTCCTATACTTTCCTAAATGCTTAATTTTTCTAGTAATGTAAAACATTATTTCACTAATTTATAAGAGATTTTGTAACACTTTAAAACCTAGGATTATTTCTGTTATGTTTTCAAGTTTATTAATTCTTTTCTCATCTTTTTCAGATAATGTGAATTTTGTTGGTTAAAACCTAAATGGTCTGATTATTTGAATGTATTTGATTAACGTTACAATTATAATTATTATTATTATCATCATTATTATCATGATTATTATAACTTAGCAGATTAGTTGTGATTAACTAGATGTGACTTCGTGCATCTTGGAAAATGAAACGACATTATCTACGAGGAGCTGAAAAATGGAAAAAGAAGAAAATAGAGGAGAAGCTTTCCAGTAGCACAGGTGAGATGTGCCACTTGTATATTCTTATGATTACAGTTCAGGCAACTAAGTTAGGTAGACCATCAAGCTAGGCAACTGCTCAGGAATCGTGTAGAGTAAGCTAGTCTCTGTAATATTTATAATATTTCGAAATGTGAAATTTAATGGATCACATCACCTCAAATTCTGTTCACACAGATCAATTATCAAACAAGATAAGAAAGAGTATTTTAGCAAAAATTAACAGGATATGTAATGTTATGTTCTTCTCAGGAGCACTACTGAAATATTTGGAAAAGCCATCCTCAGCAAAGCCTGATGGGCATCATGAGCCAACAGCAGGACCATCCTCTATGCAACCTCAAACACCAGTATAAGTAGAGCCTGATGAACCAACAAGTGGCCCATCTTCTGTTCAGCTTCAAACACCACACACAGGCATTTCTACTGAGCAACAAGAACCAAGATCTGCTCCACTGCTTGATCCGTATGACTGGCCAGTTGTCCTGTCAGATGCCTTGAAGACAGATGTGGTGTCTCGAGGAGCATTTCAAATCAGTCCAGATTTCACATTTCCTAAAAGAGAGGACGATAGAAGCGTTCATCACCATTACATGTACAGAACATTAATTAATGGGGAAAAAATAAAGCGAAGCTGGCTGATGTACTCTAGAAGGAATGATGCTCTTTATTGCTTCTGCTGCAAGTTGTTTTCAAGGAAGTCGCACAAACTAATTACAGATGGACTTTCAGACTGGATAAACGTTGGTTCACTTCTGAAAGGCCATGAAAATAGTTCAGAACATGCAGATAACATGGCAACATGGAAGGATCTGGAACTGTGGCTAAAAACTGGGAGGACCATTGACCAAACTGAAATGTCATTAATGGAGGTAGAGCGAAGATGCTGGCAAGACGTTCCCACATGTCTTGTAAGTATAATCCAATCACTGGCAGAGAGAAACCTTGCTTTCAGGGCGTCTTCCTCTACATTGTACAATCGAGACAATGGCAACTTCTTGAAGGAGGTTGAGCTGCTTGCCAAATTTGATCCAGTGATGAAACAACACATCAGCAGAGTCGAAAGTGGCCAATATAGTCATTCGAGTTACCTAGGAAACATCATTCAAAATGAGCTCATTGGGTCCATTAGTGGGAAGATCTTGATGCCATTGTTGCAGAAATAAAACAAGCTAAATATTACTCACTCATTTTAGACTGCACTCCAGACATAAGCCACCAAGAACAGATGTTGATTATTATCAGAACTGTTAAAATGGGTGAAGTACCAGAAATAAAAGAATACTTCTTGGGCTTTCTTGAGGCTTCAGAAAGTACAGGCCTGGGTTTATCAATTCTGATTCTAAAGAGACTAGACTTACTTACTTCGTAGCCCCTGGGTTCTCTTATGCGAACCCGGTGGCACTCAGGTATCCCGCGACCACCGTGGGACAGGTCCATAGGTCTCGTAGAGAGGTAATGTTGGAGTTGTGTCTTTGTTGAGAGAGAGTGTGGCAGTGTAAGAGTAGGTGTTCTGTGTCCTCAGGGTGGAGGTAGCATTTTTGACAGGTGGAGGTGTCAGCTAGGTGGAGTCTGTGTCTGTATTGTTGGAGGGAGGGGTGGTGGCCTGAATGGAGCCTGGCCAGAGTAACTCTTGTTTTCCTTGGGAGGGTTTGTTTGCTCTGATGGACTACAGGGGGAGTATCGTGAAGGACAGTGTTGTGTGGTTGGTCGAGTAGGTATTTCCGGGTAAATTCTGTGTGGAGATGTTTAATGGGGTTGATGTTTAGGGGAGGAGGGGGGATATTGTTCAGTAGCTGCGAATAGTGAGCAGCAGGAGTACGTTTTTTGTTGCAGGGTGGGGGATTGTGTAATGTGAGATGGTGACAGGGGTGGTCTGGGGCCAGTGCTCTGGAGAAGAATTGAGTCCCTGTCATGTTCATGTGGTGTTCAATGGGGAGTATTTTCGTATCTGCATGTAGTTGTGGGATGGGTGTGGTTCGGAGGCAGCCAGTAATGCTTCTGAGACCTCTGTTTTGTGTGGTCTGTATCTTTTTCTGGTTTGTGTGGGAGATGGATGGGGACCAGACGGGGGCAGCGTAAGTTAGGGTAGTACGTACAAACTGTTTGTATAGGATACTAAGGGATTCCTTCTGCTGACCGAATGTTGTGGAGGTGAGTGTTCTGAGAGCGTTGAGTTTTTTTGTTGCTTTGGAGCAAATGTTTGATATGTGAGGGGAAAAGGACATGTGTGTGTCTAGGGTGAGGCCAAGGATTGTTGGGGTTTTGTTTAGAGGTAGGGGATGTCCCATGAGGGTGACTCTCGGGTGTGCTTGGGATTCGTGGCAGTCTGAGGTTAGAAGGGTGATGGAGGATTTTTGAGGGGATGCTGACATCCTATTGTTAGTCAGCCAGAGTTCCAGATTGGTAATGTACTGCTGGATCAGGCGTGTGGCGGTGTTACGGTTGTGGTGTTGTGCTGTTATGGTCAGGTCATCTGCATAGGAGGAGACATGGACATGGGGGGAGAGAGGTTGTGGGAGGTCGTGCATGAAAAGGTTGAAGAGGATTGGAGAGAGTATGGAGCCCTGTGGGACGCCATTGTATAGTCTGTAGGTTTTGGATGAGTGTTGTTTGTGTATGACTTTGCCAAGTCGGCCTGCAATGAGATTAGTAAGCCATTTCTTGTCATTGGTGGGGATGTCGAGATCAATAATCTTTTGTGCAAGAATGTGGCGTGGGACAGTGTTGAAAGCTTTGTTGATGTCGATGGCAACAAGGACTGTGCGGGCAGGGGGGAATTGTTGGTTGAAGGCATCTAAGATGTGTTGGGTTAGGTTTGTAAGAAGCGTTGTGGTGGAGTGGGCGGACCTGAAGCCGTGTTGGGTTTGTGAAAATGTAATGTGTGGTTGTATGCGTCTTAATATCAGTTTTTCGAGGACTTTGGAAATGGTTGAGAGAAGGGAGATTGGCCGGTATGAAGCAGGTAGGTTGGGGGGTTTATTGGGTTTCAGTATCGGGATGATGTGTGCCAGCTTCCAGGTAGAGGGTATGATATTGTGAAGCCACGAGTAATTGAATATGTTTGTGAGGGCTGCAAGAGCAATTGGACCAAGGTGTTTGAGATGTATGTTTGAAATGTGGTCTGGGCCTTCGGCATGAGTTTTTAAGGGATTTTATGGCTGCAGCTGTGCCTTGGGGTGTAAATGGATGTGGTTGTTGTGGGTCGGCCGAGAGTTTCCGTATGTTTTTGAGGATTTTTCTATTATTGGGAACAGTGATTTTATGGCTAATTTTTGAGTAGTGGTGCATGAGTAGGTTGCAGTTTTTGTGGGGATGGAATTTGGTTACAGTTGGAAAGGAGAGCTTCGTGTGTGGGGGTAGGTTAGTATGTGAAGTGTGGATTTTTTTCAGGGTTTTCCAAAGTTGGGTGCTGTTGGTCTTGTGATTGAGTGTAGTTAAATAGGATTCCCAGTTTTCTGACTGTTTAGTGTTAATTAGATTTGTGATATCAGTGTTAAGGTGGTGTATGAGGTCGGTCTTCTGCAGTGGGACTGTGTTTCTGGCGTAATGAGTTTCTTTGTTTGATTAGATTGTGTATTTGTGGGGAGAAGTTTGGGTTGAAGTGTTTCCTGTGTCCTTGTGGGATGAATTGTTTGCTAGCACGAGTGATAGTGTTGTTTATGTGGGCGGTAGCCTTGTCTATAGAGGGGAAATTAGTAGTGGAGAATTCCTGAAGCTCGTTTTCAATGTATCCTGTAAAAGAAGGCCAGTTTGCATGTTTGTAGTTCGTGTATATTTGTTTGAAGGATGTGTGGATGGGGTGTGTGTGTTGATAGGTGATTAGTATTGGGAGGTGATCGGAGGGGAGGTGGTGTAATGTCTGCCATGTTGTGTGTGTGTGTAGGGATGGTGAGCAGAAGGTAATGTCTGGGGAGGTGTGTTGTTGGTTGTGTTGCAAGGGTTTGCATGTGGGTTGATTCCTATTGTTGAGGATGTTGTATGTATGAAGATCATCTAGGAGTAGCGTGCCATGAGCGTCTGGTATGTGAGAGGAGAGCCATGTCGGGTGATGAGCATTGAAGTCGCCTCCCACAATGTGGTTCTCGTATTGTGTAAGTGGTTGCAGGGGAGGCTCATAGCGTGGCGGGCAGTGAGCAGAGGTAGACGGGGGTATGTATATGTTTGAGATGTGAAAAGTGGAGGATTTGATTTTGATAGTCTGGATTTTTAGGGTAGGGTCATTATTAAGGAGGGCGTGTGTGTGCTGCGTTATATTTGTGTATGGGATGTCTTTATGGATGAGTGTGATAAGCCCATGTTCTATGGGATGTCTTTATGGATGAGTGTGATAAGCCCATGTTCTATGGGGTTAGTGTCCTGTCTTAATGTTGAGTAATTGTTGAAGGCTGGGAGCCTGGTATCTGGTGAGAGTATAGTTTCTTGGATAAGTGCTATATGTATATTATATGTGTGGAGGAGAGAGTTGAGTTCCTGGTGTTTGTTTTTGATGCCATTAATGTTTATTTGCAAAATGTTTAGTGAGTGTTTTTGGTGGGGTATGTGTGGTTGGTTGCATTGAGGGTTAGCTAGACTAGATGAACTGAATATTCACTTTGATGCCTGCAGAGGACAGTCATATGACAACGGAGCGAACATGAAGGGCAAGAACAAAGGTGTTCAGCAAGGTTATTAGAGAAGAACTGTCATGCACTCTATGTCCCATGTGGGGCTCACACTCTGAATCTTGTAGTGGCTGATGCAGCTTAAGCTTCCACAGATGCCATCAGCTTCTTTTGTACACCCTTTTTGCAGCAGCTACACGGAGATGGACAATCGTAAAGAAGCACGTGAACATAACACTCAAGTCTTGGAGTGAAACCAGGTGGGAGAGCCGACTTAAGAGCATTGAGGCTGTGCGATACCTGAGCCACAACATCAGAGAGGCCCTGTTGGAAGTCAGAAACAATGCCACAGATGCTATAGCCAGGACTGAAGCACAAGCACTTGCAGAGGAGGTAGGGTCTTATCGCTTTCAGATTTGCACAGTAGTATGGTATGACATTCTTCATGCAGTTAACCATGTGAGCAAACTTCTGCAGTCTCCTACAATGCAGTTTGATATGGCAGTCAACCTTCTCACAAAAACAAAAGACTCACTCACCAGCTACAGAAACACAGGTTTTGTTGCAGCATAAGTCATAGCTAGGGACATATGTGAGGAAATGAATGTGGAGGCTGTGCTGAAGGAGAAGAGGCTCAAATCCACAAAAAAACACTTTGCTTACGAAGCTCCTGACAAACCATTTACAGAAGCCTTAAAGAGGCTGGAAGTCAAATTTTTCAATGTGGTGGTGGATTCTGGATTGTGCCATCAGGTCACTAAATGAGAGATTCAAAACATTAGATGATGTGAGGGACATATTTGGGGTTCTCCTAAACTTCACCACAATGAACAAGGAAGACCTGTCCTGCAAGTGTGAAAAGCTCTCTAAGATACTGAGCTCTGGAGCTGACTCTGACATTGATGGAAGAGAACTGGCCCTCGAAATTAAGAACTTGCCGACTTTACCTTCACACAACATGACTGCATTGGAGCTTCTCTCCTTCATTCATCAGAAGCAACCGGAGGAACTACACCCCAATCTCTGGGTTGCACTAAGAATTGCCTGCACTCTACCTGTAACAATAGCATCAGCTGAGAGGAGCTTCTCTAAGATGAAGCTAATCAAGAACTACCTCAGATCATCAATGGGGCAGGATCGCCTCAGTGGCCTTGGCATCATAAGCATCAACCAGGATGTTGGCAGGGAGATTTCATATGATGATGTTATTGATGATTTCACTCAGAAAAAATCTAGGAGGCAAAAATTTTGAAGATACAAACTGTTCTGTATAACTGTTAGCTATTACACGATTGTATCGTAGAGTTAGTAATTGTTTGGTAGTTAATAATTGCATTATTTTTTTATACATAGTTCTGTGTCATTTATTCTAAATAATGTATAAGCTAATTTTCAGGAATTTCATGGAGTATTTTTTCTGTTGGTCTTCTGAAAGTACATATTTGTTGTTTTGGACATAAATGTTTCATTAAAATTATTTCATAATTGTTTTTTTTAACACAGCCATTTTTTTGTATGTGTGCTGAGGTGATGTAGAAAGGCGTGAGTTGGTGGATGGAGAGGTGGGGCCTGAAATGGGTGTACTGTTTAGGGGCCCCTAATGGCTAGAAACAGCCCTGCCTGGCTGGTTAATTGAATGCCCAGTGAGGTTGAATGAATGCCCAGTTAGGTTGAATGAATGCCCTTGATCAGCGCTGTCCAACTGGCGGCCCACAGAATGAAATTTTACCAAATTTCATTTCTGAATTTTCTTCCCTATTTTGTCATTTCTAGTAGGTAGAACAACATTCAGCGGGTTCGTAAGTCATATTAACCAATGGTGTATGATTATAGGCCTACAATTTTACTTTAATAAGTGTAATTGTGGCCCACCATCTAACTCTTGTAAACATCTTGGCCCGCGGCTTTATAGAAGTTGGACAGCACTGCCCTTGATGATTGATTGGTTAGGTTGTCGTGATATTTTTATAATTTTTGAGATATCTTCACCCAAAGATAGATGAAGATATCTTAAAAACTACGCATTTGCATAGGAAACGGATATCACATTTGTGCAAAACAAATCAAAATTGACCAGAAAAATTTCTCATTATAAAACCAGACGAAGTAAAATCCAATATTTACCTTCTTATCAAACAAACAACAAACAAAACATCTTTATTGCGGATCATTCACAATCCATAGCCACTTCACCTAACATACAAGTACAATCTTACATATACACTGAACTTAATGCAAAAATAAGGCCAACATGGCCACTTAACCTAGCATACTGGCGTAGGGTAAGGTACTGTTTGATTAATTATCTGACAATTTTGTGTGTATTGTTATTACACGAGACATCTTATAACACAACTTAATATGCATATATAATCTTTGCTACATTACAAAAATAAGGTACCGTATTATAAACCAGCAGTTGTCTGAACGAAGACTGCCATATAGGTGAGAGGTACACAGCATCTGAAGACAGGACATTGTACAATAACACATTAGAGCTGTTTTGGACCCTAGTAATGAAATTATATATATTCTTACAGATTAACATTTGGCTGGTAGGTAGGTTATGCATAGTACCTAAACATAAAACTGGTACTGCACCATTTTGGTTCCCTACATAACATACAAAAAATATTTTTATAAGTAACAGAGTTTATTCATAGCAGTTTTTGTAGTTCCACCACAGATGGGATCTATACAATGCAGTACAGTAAGTTTTAAAAAGATAAGTTTTAAATGATTTTGAACATACCAAATTTCCTTACTAGCATGTTACCTTGTACATACAGCTTTTGGTAAATTTTTATAAGTATACATTACAGGCTTTGTAAATCAAAACTATGTTTTTCTGATGGTTTTTGATGCAGTTTGAATGAAGGTTAATTTTGTTCAAACAATATCAAAGACAATCAGAAAAACATAGTTTTAATATATAACTTAACATAACCTAAAATTCCAAAATTCCTCAAAAGCCTGTAATGTACTCTTGTAAAAAGTACCCAGCTTTTTACATTGCCTCTCAATATTAAGTTCATCTTACAGTTCGTGAGTAATTACATGACCTAAGTATTTATATTTATCTTTGACAGGTATAGTTTGACCATTCATTTCAAAAGACCCACATGATACATGTTTCAGTAGATTACACCTAAAAATTAAAATACAACTCTTTGCCCCATTATAGGTGATGTAATTTTCTATATGGTACCATATTGTTCACATATCGATATTTCTTTACTATTACACCGGTCTCCAGTAGAAAGTTCTAAAAGCTGGTTTTCAATGTGCTGAATTAAAAAATGATACTCATTTCCATCGCAAATGATTTGTTAAAGAGTTATTGACAGGGATGGGAAATCGAAATCTTTTTCGATTCAAATTTGAATCCGATTTTCACGCAATTAGAAATATAGATTCAAATTCGGATTCAAATTTTTCAGTTTTTATCAATTCAAATTTTTTTCCGATTTCGATCCAATTCGAATCCGATTCGGATCCAGTCCTAATTTTTCTTGATTTTTATGAGTTCATTTAATAAAATTATACCTATCATCGTTGTTTTAGTCAAGGGGTGGCTATTATTAATAAGTTTCATTTTTAATAAATAATACAGATAATTCTCAGTCTATTAACGATCTAAGTAATAACTTTAGATTTACTCTTAATAAGGTGCAAAAAAAAATCATTCATATAAGCTAATTTATTAAACAATTAAGGCTCATATATACAAGAAATATTAATTATAGCATACATAAAAATTAAAATATAATAATAATACTTTAAGAAATATATCCACTGTATAGATACAAATTTACAAATTAAAATTAGCCCTGACAACTAAGATATTTTCAATGTTCGAAGGCAAAAGGTTATTTCTTTGAGGAGCGTGTGAAATTGTCACTCTCGGACAATACCAAAATTTAAGGATTAGGATTAGCACCTTAATGGATGGAGTATAGGATTAGTATGATTTTTGTCCGAGCAAACAGATTCTCGGAAAGGTCAGTCTTTACCTGTGGTAAAACCGGAAACGTTAATAAGCCTTATAAGTTATTTATAAGTTATAACCAAATTTTTAAAATCCGGATCCATATTTTTTATTGATTTGAATTCGAATTCGGATTCATCGTTTCTTTTCGATTCGGATAAAAATTTTGATTCAGATCCGCGCCTATTTTTTAATTCAAATTTTTTTTCGATTCAGATTTCTCAAAAAATATCGATTAATTCCGATTATCAATTCGAATCCGATCCAATTTCCCATCTCTGGTTATTGAAGAATGGGTGAAGAGGCCAGGTATTTGTTCAAAGTATTTATATCAATACCTGGCTAGATACCTGTTCATTTCTTCTTTTGAGAATGAGGACTGTCTTTTGCACCACTTTTTTCTTCAAGCTTCTCAATTGTATCCACATCTCTCCGACCAACAGCAACCCCAGACTATTGAAGATTTGGACAAATCTTCAGAAGAGGATGAGCCTCAGCCTGGCAATTCACATGATTAAAGTATTTTTTTATTTTTTATAATTTTGGATAATGTTAGGAGTTAGGTTATTTTAGGTTAGGTTAGGTTTGCTTAGGTTGTTTTAGGTCTAGCCAATTTTGCAGGTGAAATTTATATTTTTCCTATGGTTTTTGATGTGTTTTGTATTAATCTGACTTTCAAAATCTTCAGAAACCACTCGTTTTTGTGATTCTCCCCACCCAAAAACTCCAGGTTCCCACTGGGGGTCCCCCAGGTAAAAAAGGATAGAAAGTTTTAAAAGCTTTAAGCTTCAATAACTCTAACAAATCATTTGCGACGGAAATGAGTATCATTTTTTAATTCAGTACATTGAAAAACATTGAAAACCACTGAAAACCATTGAAAACCAGCTTTTAAAACTTTCTACCAGAGACCGGTGTAATAGTAAATATTTACCCAGTAAAGATATCATAATTTATGTGGCTACTTTGGTACCTAGTAGTAAATAGTTGTACGCTAATTAGCTGACTTGAGATTGGTATTTTGCAAGATATTATTATTATTATAAAATATAGTTCATAGCTTGAATAACTTCGATAGGCCCCATTGGCTTCATGTTTTCCAAATTGAAATGTAATGTACAGTCCTTCAATTGGTTTTCACCTCCAAGATTCAGAGATTCAAACATCTATCACTCCACTGAAATTGTTATTCGTATCAAACGTAAGAAAAACGATTTTTTTTTTTTTTTATCTGGAACATTGAGTAATTCTCGTGACCTCCATCCCCAGGCTGGCTAATGGGCCTGACTTACTTGATTTGCTTCAGTTAGGCCATATGCTTTTACTCAAGACAGTCTGTGAAGACTAACCTAGGGATGCGTTAGGTTAGCCCAATTTGTAGCCTAGCCTAGAGCCTATGATGCCTATTGGCACTGGCAGTGAGTCGAGCATTCATCATGAGATTCATATAAGGAAGGGTGCTTTTGGAAATGAAAATAGAAAGACTTTCTCCAAGTTTTTTTACAAATTATTGAAAGATTATGGTACTAATTCTGCGGACTTTATTGGGATTATTAATTAAAGTATAAATAGCTCTATTCCTAAGTTTTAAGCTACAAAAATGGTCATAAAAAGGAGGTAAGAAATTATAGGTCTGTTAGTTCAACATTGTTGGTAGGTAAGATACTAGAAAGATTTATAAAGAATAATATTATAGATCATTTGAAAATTTTTAATCTTATTTCAAGTTCCCAACCCAGCTAACAATTTTACGTTTCACAAGGTTGAATTTTAGCATTCTGACGTAGATACAACGTAAATTTGTGTGATCTCAGTTAAGTCTTCACAACGTTGTGATATTATGTAAACTTTACCTAGATACAACGTTGTTTCAAGGCTTAGAATTTGGTCCAACAAAGGCACTCTATTTGACCTAGTAGTATGCCGTATGTAACTCAGTTACAATTTTGTAACAATGACTAGTGTAATACGAAACTATATGTTTTAAAGGCTGCCATACACGATCCAATTTTTCTTCATACTTCAAACTTGAAACATAAGTTGACAAGCTTATTAGATCCGTTAGTGGGGCATTCAAGCTCAAACTTCAAACATAAGTTTGATTTGAAGCGAGTCTGTTGTGGTCTCTGTGTGTTGGACAAATGAGATTTTGAGGAAATCCCCAGATCAGACTCTCAAAAAGCCCCAGAATCAAATAAAAAAAAACCAGATACAATATGTTATAAAAGTTGAAAAAAAAAAACAATTATAAATAGTAAAATGAATTATTTGCTTACCCCTATTAATTGGAATAATTACAAGTCGTCCTCTTCACTAATTCCTCCTGAAAGAGTACTTAATTCCTTGTTCTCTTCTGTGATTTCATTCTGTCTAGGTATCTTTTACTGACTGCACCCTCTTCCAAATCTCTGATTAATTCTTTGTCCGGTTCCCACGTTGTGCATGCCATATTATTTCTAGTAATAGATTGTTTGGCTAGTAACCTATCTCTGACAGTCTCAAATTTCAATGAATTTGTGTTTCCGTTTTTTACACAATTCATTTGGGAAAATATCCGTTCAACATATGCATTCACATGCATTCAAAATACTGTAGTATTGGCGGAGAGCCGCGAAAATTAGCCCAATCCGCTACTTTTCGCCCAATCCGGCATCACTGGACTCGCGAGCAGCGAGGCGGCCGAGGCAGCGAGCTTGCGACGCATTGCAGACATATACCATACATGTTTCAAACATGTTTGGAACGTATTCTTTTAATGGCTTTTTTAGGCAATAGTTTAAATTGTAAAATATATATTATTAATATGGAAATATGCCGTTTTAAATATTTAAATGAGCTATTTTAAGTTGTTTACACATTTAGGATATAAACCCCCCAGATTTCTAACCATTTTCAAAATAAAAACCCAGCAACCCAGATAGATTGTGAAACCCCCAGATCTGGGGGCATCCCCCCAGCATTGGCAGCCCTGGCGACTCGGACTGTGTCCAAAAGTCAAACTTGTCTCATTTGTAAGCAGTTACAGTTGTTGTTGTTGTTGTTGGTTAGCCGATCAGCTCACCCTGATCGAGCAAGCCGGCGGCATGCAGGTAACCGATCGCCCTCTCTAGAGTGCACCAGAGGTTCAGCGCACTAGTGATGTTGTGTTGTGTTCGTTGTTGTGCTAGAGCGGTACAGTGTGTCATAATGTGTTCAATTGTTTGTGGTGTGTCCTGGCACAGGTGGCAGGTGTCGTCTGCGGAGTTGCTTAGTCTGTGTTTATATGTCTGTAAGTTGGGGTGATGTCCACATCGGAATCGTGCTAAGTTAACTCGATCCGATCTGCTCAGGCTGTCTCTGACCTGTCAATGGGTGGCGGCTTCTCACCTAGGACCGCATTCGGACCGAGTCGTGTCAGTGCTTTGTGGGTTAGGTGTGTGTGTATGTGTTTTCTGTACTGTGTAATGTCTGTGGGGCGTGGTACGGAATGGAGTATTTGGTTATAATGTCACCTTCAGATGCGTCAACAGATTTGTTGTTCCATTTAATCTTGCAAAGAGAATGTTCTTCTTAATACATAATTGGCAGCGACAGTTGAAAGATTTTCCATTCAAATAAATTTCAGTTATTTTAAAGAACCTGCCATCTAAAATGGCTGGCAATTGTTTTATGCCTAAACTAACGATCAGTTTATTGTACTCATCATCATTTTCACAATCATTGTCCTGCTTCAAGTCAGACTCTGACTGCCTACTCGTTATACTTGCAGATGTGTAACCACATTCTTCACGCATTCCATCAATTGGTTTCAGTGATGCTGCCATCTTTTCGTTACTACAAGTACACTTCCCAGTTATAACTTATTACTGCGTGACAGGTCACAGAAAGCACTTTTTCAGTCCGGTGGTTTAAAAAATCAACGGTGTAGGAAGTAATGCGTACAACTATTAAAATCTTACACTAGATCACAGTGAGAGCAGTAGGGTAGTGTCAGTGTCAGCACAACTAACCACCTTCGATGTCAAGCACATACTGACGCGAGGCACTTGGCATCAAATCATGATTGAGTAGACTGACACTGAGTGACAGTGTGACGCAACCACAACCCTCACTCTCCTACAAATTCGGGCATATGGGTGGAGCTAAATGAAAATGACCAATCTCAAAGCAGCATAAAAAGGGTCGAGATATAGTACGGCTTCACTTATAAAGACGTCAGAAATAATCATAAAATAATAATGTAGGCCTATATAAGAAATGTATCTTAAGGAATGCTTAATATTAAGATACTTGAAAAAATGTATCTAAGATACTGCCCAAGATACTAAGAAAAATGTATCTCAGATACGTATCTTGTATCTTGTATCTTAAGATACTGCCCATCTCTGCCTGTAATGAAACGAAGTGCGTTGTTTTGCATTGTCTGTAAGGTGTTTATGTGTGTGTTTGAGAAAATGGGTGCCCAGCATGGGCTAGCATCAGTCTTTTCTTGTGAACAGACGTTTTACCGAGTGTCCAGTTTTACCAATTGAATAAGTGGTTTTCGTTGAAGTGTCTTTAAAAAAATAGTGTTTGGTGCATTCTTAACTAAATTACCTCGTATTACTAATCATTCATTAACGAATATATTTAATTTACTGACTTTATTCATTATTATATTATTTGATTAAACCAAGGCTAGTGCACGTGGCTTGCCTTGTTTGTTTTTCGAATCTATTAGAAAGCGAGGTTTAATAAGGTTCATTTTGCCTTGCTACGGGCTCATCAAGTAGAGTGTGGTCACCCTCTGTGGGAAAAAGGAAAGAAAAAAGTCGGTCGAATAGCGGACAGATAAGTTTTATTAATACTTTTTCTTTTACAGATCCTTCGTCGGTAACTTAATTAAGTATATATTCATTTAGTATAAATTTGTGTTACAAGAACCTGTTTCAGCGCTTCAAGAACATTTTTGCGGGCTTGCGCAGGTGACGGCACAATAAGCGCGCGGTAGACCTACATTGTAAATTTCCAAAATTAATTTCCAAACGCTCGTTTTTTGTTTTTGTTTTTTAATTAATTAATAGCATGGCACCCCCGTCAAGTACTTGCAGTTGCTATGAAGGGAAATTTGCCGTTTACGCGTTTACTTTGGCTAATAATAATGAACAATTAGTTTGCAGGTGGTGCTCAAGCATGTAAGTCCTGAGGAACGAGTTAGAACGTGAGAGGGAGGCCAGAGGGAGGCTTGAAGAAAGGGTGATGCTCCAGACGGCAAAATTAGAATCCCTTGAGACTCCAGTTACGACCCCTCCTGCCTTAGTTTCTACTAATAATATAAGTAGTACTAATAGCCCTCTCTCTTCCCCTAGTTCCCAACCCTTCGTTCAAGTGCGTAATGGAGCCTCATTAAGAAAACCTAAGACTTGTCTACCAGTAATAACAAACAATAAGTTTTCTGTTTTAGGTTTCGAAGATGCTGATGAACCGGAAATACGACTCGTTGGCGATTCCATTGTTCGAGGGCAGCTCGTGGAATTCTGTGGGAGAAACCCTCGTCGTAGGCGCCGTTACTGCTACCCTGGTGCAAGGGTGGAGGATATAACTAATAGTGTTGACCATTTTACGGACGGAACCTCTGAGGACACAACGTATGTTATTCATGTCGGTACTAATGTCACGCATAGGTTGTGCGAGCCTCTGCCCGCTTGCGACTTTTTAGGGTTAATGCACTTTGGACAATCCAACGAAGGTGGTCCTTGTTGGGTAAGCTCGGCCTTAGCCGAGAGCATCCGAGTACCAATGAACAGTTTCTACCAGGTTTTTTCCCGAAGGGGTGAATCGAAACACTTCACTTCAAAAATTGGAGTTTTTGTTCACTCATAAATTTTTATTCACAAAGTATATACAGAACGAAGCACTGATAATCAGAAGTTTACAGGGGGAGAGGTTTTACCTTTTACAACAGCAGCTCAAGCAGGAATTTACAGGGGTAGAGGTTCGACCCGTTTGACAATAGTTAAGGTAGGAATTGAAAGCGAGGAGGCTTGTCCTCCTCGAGTAAGGGTTACGGCAGGAATTTACAGGGAGGAAGGTCGTCCTCCGCGAGTAGGGGGTAAGGCAGGAATTTAAAATGAGAGAGGAGCCACCTCTGGTAACAACGGCTCAGGCAGGAATTCAAAGTGAGGGAGGTGCAACCTCTGGTAACAAGGGGCCAGGCAGGAATGAATTAATTTACAATACAAGAAATAAATAAGCCTCAATTTTGGGGGAATGCAGTTGAAGGTTAAGCTCCCACTTTAGCTGGAGAGCTGAAGAATTCTGACGTCAAGCATAATTTAAGCATACAATGAAATTTAGAAAGATAAAAAGATTAACAAAAAAAATACTAATTTTTGTAAGGTATACACTTTTGGGTGGCGACATAATGTCGGGGGACCGACATGTACCGAGTACATTAAGCACATTACTAACATATTAATTATTAAGTACATTAATTACCGTTAATTACAATTTTAGCAATTTGTTAATTGACATATCTGATACTGAAGTAATCGAAATAGGTGATGTAATTTAAATAATGGAGGAGAGTTCTCCGTTGTTCCATAATTTAAAGGGGATTAACAACCATGTTATATATTTATAGTTAACAATAATTACGCCAAATTATGTCTAATATTATTAGAGGAATGGTTGGTTATCATGATTTGAAAGCCTAAAAGCTAGCGATGATGAAAACGGAGAAAAATACGGTGTACTTTTCATTTGGAAGTACACGGACATTAATGATAACATAATACAGACAATATGTATAATATACATAACATCTTAATGTTATAAATTTGTAGCAGAAGCAAGAGAGGAGATTTTCGAATTCAGATGTTTGGTTTTGGCGACGACATCGGAATTCGAACACTCAGTCAGCATTAACGAGTACCTTGCGAGAGGTGAAATAATTAAAAGAAAAAGTATAAAGAATACACGTGGACGTGTTTACGTGTACGTAATCATGATCGTCAAGGGACATGTACGACTGCACAAAGTAGTGTACACAGTCGTCACACGATAAGTTGTGTGCGTAATCTAGACACGAGCAAACAGACTGATAAGTTGATAGGGCATAAGTAGACAATAGGTAGATGAATAAATAAGTAATAATATTAATAAAGGATAGCGGTCAAGAAAGAACATGGATGTATGAATGAGTATGGTTGAATAATATTTATATTGCATAACACCAGACAGGACACAACATATAAATAATGACTTATAGAGAGTGAAGTTTTTATTATTATTAAAGAATTTACCATACATTGGATACGAAAGATATCCACATACTAAACACGTGATTCAGTATTCAAGGTATGGAAGGAAATTAAGTTACTTTATGACGTCAGAGTGATTTACTCTGTACGTACAATATGTCATTTTTTGGGAGAAATCAAAGAAGACGAATTAGAGAGGCACAGCTAACTTGCAGAGGTGTACCAATACTTTTTGCCGCTCGGGGCGAAAATGCCAACGCCCCCCCCCCCTGCAAAAATTTTCAATTTTAAAAACGATTCCTTTACAAAAATACACTTCTAAACAAAACTTTTATTGGAAGAAAAACTTAAATAAAGCAACTTCAATTTTAACAATACTACATAATGTACCGTACATAATATACTACATAATTTTAACAATAACTATATAATGTATAATGCCTAGTTAAATTTTCGGACTTTCATAACAGAAAATTCATGAATGATTTTTTCTATGTCCATTGTCTCTGCAACTTCGCGTTCAATTGAAATAATCGCCAAATTGCTCAGTCTAGATTGACTTATAGTTGACCTGAGGTAAGTTTTTATAAGTTTCAGTTTCGAGAAACTTCGTTCGCAACTTGCCACGGACATGCATGTAGTTAGACAGATCCAGAGGGCAATTGTTATATGAGGCAAAGATTTCACTAGATCCCATTTAACGATCCACTGAAGTAGTTTTAACATATCCCAGTTCTTTGGATCATCGTCGACGCTTATGCTTTCGAAACTGAGCAAATCTGCGCAAACGCTTTATTTCTTCCAGTAGACTTCCTGGATTAATGTCATTGTAGATGGAAGAAAAATTATTGACCTTGGTATTAATTTTTTCATCTTTGGACTGATTCAAAAGGTACGAAGGAGACAGAAATTCAAAGCGATCATTCATGTTTTTAAGACAAACTGTGCGTTTTTCAATTTCTGCTAATAAACGATCCATGATTTCAAAAAATTCTCTGCGTACATCCTCTTGCACGGGTTGGAGGGTTGCATTTTAAAACATAAAAACCCAAAATTTTGCATACTGCGCCCGCCTGACAGTAACTTGCCGCCCCTCGGGAAGTGCCGCTCGGGGCGGTCGCCCCTCTCGCCCCTCCCTTGATACGCCACTGCTGAGCTAAGGGAGGGACATTTGCTGTTTACAGCGAACTTCTAATGGCACAAACATGGATAGTGTTCAACCATAGAAATGGTAAATCGCATGGTTGTGACACTAATAACGTTTTAAATTCTAGATCGGAAGAGCTGCTGGCTAGGTACAGGGACTTACTAGAGCGACTAAAGGAAAAAACTAAGAAGATTGTTTTAACAGGTATACTTCCTCGAATTATCCAACGTAGCGATTTCTACAGCAAGGCGACCTATATCAACAATAACCTAAAGTCTCTTTGCCAACAGGAAGGAGTGCATTTTGCAAATTTTTGGAACAGTTTCTACGGCAGGAGGGACTTGTTCCTCGGAGATGGACTTCATCTTAATGACGTTGGAGCTGCGCGTTTAGGAAGACTATTTCATAATACTGTTTCTTCTTTGCAGGCTGCCGTAACTCGAACGGTCCCGGCGTAATTTCCTCAAATTTCCCTTGCGCGCGTGAAGGTATCGCGGTTACAAACAATTTGAAGGTTCTCCCCTTGAATGCTCGTAGCCTACGAAATAAAATAAACGATTTTTTTCTTTAATTGCTTGTAAAGACTGATTTAATTGCTTTAAATGAATTGTGGCTTAGCACTGAAACACGTGACTTTGTGGGGGAGTATCAAATTAGAGGTTATAGACTTTTTGTTAAAAACAGAATAGGTAGGCGCGGAGGCGGTGTTAGTTGTATATCAAAGATAATATTGCGAACGTGAAAGAAGTAAAGCACAGAATTCCAGAACCGATAGATTTGACAACAGCAGAACTTAAATTGAACGATTTCAAACTTGTTGTTGCGGTTATATGTAGGCCCCCTAATCAAACAGCTGATACGGACGAAGCGTTATATCGTGAACTAAAGAGAATAATAGGTAGTGAGCAGGCTTTAGTTATGGGTGACTTTAATTGCGCCAACGTGAATTACGATACAATGCAGGGAGACGCGGAAGGTAATCATTTAGTTAATTTTCTCGAGGATAGCTTTCTTATTCAAAAGGATGGGGAACCTACGAGGTTGGAGGGGTATTTTAGATTTAGTAATAACTACGGATGATAGGCTAATCACGGATCTTCGAGTAATAGAACCATTAAGCAATAGCGATCACAATATGGTAGAGTTTGTCCTCTCAGTAAGTCACTGGAAACCAGCTAACTCGACTAAAATTCCTAACTTCCAGCACGCAGATTTTTGTAAATTTCGAAATGAATTGTCACACGTCAATTAGGAAAACGTAATGGGGATCTCCAACGCAAAACAAATGTGGGAATCGTTTGAAACAGTATTTAGGACTATAAATGAAGAATGTGTACCGTACAAAACTAAGCGTGTGAAAGTAAACAACAAGCCCTTGTGGTTTACTTTTAGAGTAGGAGGTATTATAAAGAGTAGAGATAGGGCTTATAAGCTACATAAGCGCAATAAAGACAATTTGCGGTTACGAAACAATTACATATCTCTAAGGCGTGAAGCGGAAAGTGTAATAAAAAAGTCCAAGGGCGAATTTGAAATCTCCATAGCTCGTGACGGTAAAGAAAACCCCAAGCGATTCTTTCAATACGTCAACAATAGGAATCCAGTAAAAAGTGTCCTGGGGTTGTTGAAAAATTTTAACGGAGAGCTAGTTTCTGAAAACGAGCAAATGGCTACCTTGCTAAACGAATTTTTTACGACAGTTTTTACTATAGAAGATGTAACGACTATCCCTACGGTCATAGACATAATACCTTTTGATAATGGTAATACTTTGGATAATATTGTGGTTAGTGAAAGGGAGGTAATTCACTATATTGATAAAATGAAAATGCATAAATCACCGGGGCCGGATTCCATATATCCCATACAACTAGAAGAATTAAAAGAAAGCATTGTTGTGCCGCTAACAAAGATTTTTAATGCGTCTATTTCTGAGGGGTGCGTACCAGATAATTTCAAGTTAGCAAATGTAACACCTTTCTTTAAGAAAGGCGATAAAGGTGCGGCGGGAAATTATAGGCCAATCAGTTTAATGTCTGTTGTAGGTAAGCTACTGGAATCAATAATTAGAATTGCATAACTTGGTTAGAAATACGCAGCACGGTTTTATGCGAAACAAATTTTGCTTAACTAATCTTTTAAAATTTTTTCAAAGCGTGGTTGAAGTTTACGATAGTCATCGTGCGGTTGATGTAGTGTATTTAAATTCTCAAAAAGCGTTTGACACCGTACCGCACAAAAGATTCATTGAAAAAAACTAAGGCTCATGGAATCAGGGGTGTAGTAATAAATTGGATGGAAGAGTGGTTGCGAGGTAGGGAACAGAAGGTGGTTGTTGATGGAGCGGAGTCTTCTTGGAGTAATGTAGCGAGCGGCGTTCCTCAGGATTTTATATTGGGCCCCTTGCTAGTTCTTATATATATACTGTATATATATATATATATATATATATATAATATATATATATATATATTAACGATTTAGATGTCGGCCTAGTCAGTACAGTTTCAAAGTTTGCGGATGACACGAAGTTGGGTGGTAGGGCGATTAATGTTGAAGATAGAGGTAAAACCCAGGAAGATCTGAATAAAATCGTTGATTGGTCAGTCACATGGCAAATGAGATTTAACGTCGATAAGTGCAAAATTTTACATATAGGTTCGTGTAACGGTAATTTTGCATATAGTATGTCAGGGAAGGAGTTAGCAAGCGTAGAGCAGGAAAAAGATTTAGGAGTTATAGTCACTGGTGATTTAAAAGTAGCGAAACAAAGTACAGCAGCGGTCAATAAAGCGAACAAAGTGCTAGGTTTTATAGATAGGAATTTTGAGGATAAATCGCACGATATTATTGTTCCTATTTATAAATCATTAGTTAGACCCCATTTGGAGTACGCGATCCAATTTTGGAATCCGCATATGCGAAAAGATATAGACAAAATCGAAAGAATTCAAAGACGAGCAACTGAGATGATTCCGTCGCTTAGGTCGAAATCGTACGAGGATAGGCTTAAGGAGTTAAAATTGACTACACTCGAGACTAGGAGGCTAAGTGGTGATCTAATCCAGGCTTTCAAAATTATGAATGGGTTCGATAACGTAGATAGAGATAGCTTTTTCGAAATATCTCAATATAATAGGACTAGAAATAACGAGTGTAAGTTGACAAGTAGAAAGTTCGAGACAGCAGTTGCCAAAAACCTTTTTACGCATAGAATAGTAAATAGCTGGAATAGTTTGCCGGTAGAAGTAATTAGTAGCACGTCTATAAACATGTTTAAAAATCGATTAGACGTATGGAAAACTGATGAGTGGGTAGTTGGGAGGTAACGAAAATGGTTCACTGAGTAGGTAGGTAGTTAATCTAACAATCATTAAATTCCTTTTATGTCAATAACTGGGTGGATGAAACCAATTGGTTGCTCACCAGAGTTATTCTCCACACTAGTATTTATATACTGTGTGGGAGGAGCGTGCTCGGTAGTGGAGATACATTACCGCTCAACCAACCGAGGAATAAACCAAGACAACGCTGGTACGAGAAGCCCCGCGAAGAGGAGAACAAAGGGAGAACGAAAACGAAGAACGGGGCGAGAGGACGTACCAGCAAAGTGCGCTCTCGAAAACATAACCGGAGAAGGGAGACACTCCGATAACAAAAAGTAAGTGACTAATTGAGTTTTTACACCAGTAAGTTATAAGCATTAAATTAAGCTGGGTCAGACAAGTTAGGCCTACATTGTGGCCTAAGACCCAGCATCAACTCATAGCTTAACAAAGGTGAAGGTAGATTGCCCTAACCTAATTCTTGTGAGGAATCCTACTGTGGACCTCAATTTATCTGCCCGCTCTGGACCATTTCCGGAATCTCTAGGCTGACCCCTCTAGGCTAGACTTGATCTACTCTATAGTTAGACTGGAGATATAAGGGGTGGGTTAATTGTGGACCAATTCATACAGAGCATTTTTCGCATTGGTGGTCCGTGTGTGGGGAATTTACAAACCTTAAGCTTACTTAACAAAAATTGCAGAATTAGGCTAAATAGTCTAGCCTAAGCCTAACCTGAGCAAGCCTAATTAGGTCTACAACCTAGGGCCTAACTAGGAAACATTTACATTAAAGGAGTCTCATTCTCTTATAAGCTTAGACCTGAGTGACACACAAGTACTTGGGGGGGATTAAACCAAATTTGAACTTGACTGTTTTGTCTGTGCTCTCTCTTCTCTGGTAATTTCTTCTTGTCCTCTATTTCATTACGATCCCCAGTTAAACAATTTTGACTTAGACATGGACAGTGCAGAATTGAAAAAGTTAAAAAAGAAAAGGGGGGCAAAGTTGGGAGCTGTTACAAAGGCTGTGAACACTTTTAACAATATTACACAACCAGGTAAGAAAAATATAGAGTGTGTAATTATTAAATTAGAAATTAAAAAGAAGGAAATAATAGCCATTAATGAGAGTATTTCAGAGTTAGTTGAATCCGAAATGGCTGAAGAACAATTGATAGACCTTTACGCTGATGATGATGATCAGGTAAGCTCAATTGAACAGCAAATAAGGGAACTACGGTCTCGGTTGACTGACTTAACACCAAAAAAACCTAATTCTGATTTTAATCAAAGTAGGGCTAACCTTCAACAAAATTTAAGTGGCATGCAAAATCCTGAGTCACAAGAATTGAGGGCTCAGTTACCCATTTTGCAAATACCAACATTTGAAGGGGACACGGTACAATTCCGATCTTTCATTGACAAATTTGAGAATTTAATAGGTAATAAACCTTATATTTCAACTGTTGAAAAGTTTAGTTACTTAACTAGTTCCCTTAAAGGCCCAGCCTATAACCTGATAGCCTATTTACCAGCCGTAGGGGATTCATATGAAGTAGCTATTGATCTTTTAAAACGTAATTACGTTAATAAAGATGTGATTATATATGAATTATCTCAACAAATTTTTGAATTTGCACCCATAAAAGATAACCATAGTGATATGGAAAATTTTTATACAAAATTAGAAGCTATTATAGGACAACTGGTTAGCAATGAGATAGATATTAAAACTTCATCTTGGCTTATACAAAGCATAGTACTTAGGTGCCTTCCTTCGAGGGTTAAAGATAATTTAATTCTAAAGACGGGACAAAATTATCCTAATTTAGCACAAATAAGACAACACTTCCCCAATATCCTAACTAATTACAACTTGAGAGATTTTCCAACACATAAGACCCAGACTATGGATAAACCAAAGACTGTTCCCAGAGACCAACTAGCTACAGCCAAACAGACAAAACTTGATACTGTAGAATCAAATGTGACCAACTACAAAACACGAACACCTACATTACAGAACTTTAATGTAACTGCTGCCTCAACTTACACACCATATTGCAAATTTTGTGCAAGTAATGAACACAGTAGTACTGGGTGTGACAAATATTCAGATTTTAACCAAAGGGCTAAAAGATGTGAACAGTTGAACCTGTGTAAAAAGTGTACTGGCCAGGGACATTATAAGAAAGACTGTAAATCTAGGTTAAGATTCAAGTGTAAGTTTTGTAAAAGTTTACGACATGTCTCATCAATGTGTGATTCACCAAAGTGTCCAAATAATAGTACTCAAACTCAAAAGATACCCCCCAAACAAAGGTAATCAAGAAAATGCCACTTTCATGGGACATTCTGCTTGTTCAAACAATGTAACAAGAAACACTGAGATTCTTTTACCAACTATTACTTTGGACTTAGTGAATAGTGAGGGTAGTACCACTCCAGTGAGATGTCTTATAGACTGTTGTTCTCAACAAACATTTGTTTCAAAAAATGTAGTTAATAAATTGGGTTTGACACCAAACCCGAATGAACAAAACCTCAATATTGCGTCCTTTGTTAAGGATAACTCGGACAAAAATAGCTATAAGACAATTGACCTGGAACTACATTTAGAAAGTAAATTCAAGAAAATTGAAGCAGTTATTATTTCTAAAGTAGGACAAAACAAACTGGTTATACCCAAACTAGAACAAACCATAAATCAAAACTGTCATACAAAAGCAAAAATCCAATCCTTTTACCTAGATTTAGCTATTTGACAACATTAATAATAAAAAAAACACACAATGATGTATATCATATGGGGGTACCACAGACACTAACTACATTAAGAAAAACTTATTGGATACCCAAGGGAAGGATCACTGTTAAAACAGTCCTGAGTGAGTGTGTTACATGTAGGCGTATTCATGCTAGGCCCTATAGGAAACCAAATCCTCCTGCTTTGCCAGAGGAGAGAGTTACTCTCAACAGACCCTTTGAGACTGTAGGCATTGACTATACAGGAGCATTGACTGTAGGGGTGGGTGACACTGAACAAAAAATGTACATTGTACTGTTTACATGTGCAGCCTCACGAGCTGTTTATTTGGATGTTGTGGAGGACCTAACAGCAGAATCTTTTGTTGCTGTCTTTAAGAGATTCTGTGCACGACATTCAGTACCCAAGACAGTTTGGACTGACAATGCTACATATTTCAAAGCTGGTGAACAAGTCATCCACGACTTGTTAAGCAATGAAATCACACAATTATATATACAAAATACAAACATAAAGTGGAAGTATATTCCGGTTGCCTCTCCTTGGTATGGTTCTATCTGGGAGAGGAATATACAGACAGTAAAGAATTGCTTGAAGAAAGCAATTGGCAAAAAACAGATACACTTATTTGGGTTACTCACTCTCCTGGCTGAGATTGAGAACATCATTAACAATAGACCACTCACTCATGTGAGTGACAACATTAATGACCCAGAACCATTAACTCCAAATCATTTGATTCGGGGAGAACAAGTTAGTCTCCTGCCGGACTACAATATAGACTCTTCAGAAGACCCAAACTGGACTCAACGACACGATGAACTCCAGACTAAGTTACAACACTTAACTAGAGTTAAAGCTCATTTTATTAAACAGTGGAAAACTGAGTACTTGATGGGTCTAAGGGAGAGACATAAACAAATGACTAAGAAGGATTGGTCTGACACAATTAAGGTAGGGGACCTTGTTCTCATACATGACAGTACTCCAAGACAATACTGGCCTCTGGCTAGAGTTTCAGAACTCAGACCAGGGGCAGATGGGGTAACAAGAGTGGTCAAATTAAGGACTTCAACGGGTGACACAACAAGAGACATTTCTCTTTTGTACCCTTTAGAGTCTGGACCCAAAACAATGGACTTTGGAGAACCTTCTCCACTGACAGTAACAACTGGAGACACTGAACTTCCAGTAACTATTCCTTTGACAGTAGGAGTGGTAACGCATCCTACTACAACATTGACAGACACAAGACCTCAGCGACAAACAGCATTAAAGGCGCGACTATTTTTACAACAAAAATAGATGCTGGGGAATTGTAATTTTATCTTCTAACTTTCATTTTTCTTTTCTTATGGTAAAGACCATAGACAGTTTCATCCTATGGATGTATATTTTATCTTCTAATTAAATGCTACACCTTCTCCATGAGAAGGTGAGGATAGGCACTGTTAATCAGATTAACAGGCATTTACAGTTAAATAGTTAGCTAGTCTACACTCAGACAAAAATTGGTGACAATGACACCAAAATTTTTATCTCCCGGGGCCCCCAGTATATGGAAAACTGATGAGTGGGTAGTTGGGAGGTAACGAAAATGGTTCACTGAGTAGGTAGGTAGTTAATCTAACAATCATTAAATTCCTTTTATGTCAATAACTGGGTGGATGAAACCAATTGGTTGCTCACCAGAGTTATTCTCCACACTAGTATTTATATACTGTGTGGGAGGAGCGTGCTCGGTAGTGGAGATACATTACCGCTCAACCAACCGAGGAATAAACCAAGACAACGCTGGTACGAGAAGCCCCGCGAAGAGGAGAACAAAGGGAGAACGAAAACGAAGAACGGGGCGAGAGGACGTACCAGCAAAGTGCGCTCTCGAAAACATAACCGGAGAAGGGAGACACTCCGATAACAAAAAGTAAGTGACTAATTGAGTTTTTACACCAGTAAGTTATAAGCATTAAATTAAGCTGGGTCAGACAAGTTAGGCCTACATTGTGGCCTAAGACCCAGCATCAACTCATAGCTTAACAAAGGTGAAGGTAGATTGCCCTAACCTAATTCTTGTGAGGAATCCTACTGTGGACCTCAATTTATCTGCCCGCTCTGGACCATTTCCGGAATCTCTAGGCTGACCCCTCTAGGCTAGACTTGATCTACTCTATAGTTAGACTGGAGATATAAGGGGTGGGTTAATTGTGGACCAATTCATACAGAGCATTTTTCGCAGACGCATATGTAGATAGATTGGGTATATGATAATAAAAACCCACTCTAATAGACAGAGTTTATTTCCACAACAGTTTCGATGTCCACTGGCATCCTCTTCGGTGGATACAGAAAAACGAATGAACCAAAAACAAGAGGGAAAACAGTCCAGGGACCATTAAGAAATTCGCACCTAGGTTAGATCCCGTTCTCCCGACACTGGAAGGGCATTTTTATTAAAGGGACCCGCTTATAAGTACATTCGCACAAATTTAAAACTATCTTCCTGTCCTATACATACAGATTCTATCATTTTTTTTTTTACATAATTATTACATTTATTATTAAATTTATTACATTTAATATTGCATTATTTTTTATTACAGAAATTATAAATTTATTATTACATTGATTATTACATTGTTGTTTATTATACAGAAATTATACACCGAAAAACGAATGAAAGAGGGCGAGGAGGAAACAATCTAGAGACCATTAAGAAATTCGCACCTAGGTTAGATCCCGTTCTCCCGACACCGGAAGGGCATTTTATTACAGGGTCCCGCTTATAAGTACATTCGCACAAATTAAAACTATCTTCTTGTTCTATACATACAGATTCTATTATTTTGACATCATTACTGCATTTATTATTGCATTTACACTTTTTAACACTTATTATTATTACCTTTACACTAATTATTACATTTAAAAAAAAAATCGAATGAACCAAAAGCGAGTAAGGAAACAATCCAGAGACCTTTAAGAAATTCACACTTAGGTTAGAACCCGTTCACCCAACTCCGTAAGGGATTTTTTGACCAAGAATCTCATTAAAGGGTCTAACTTATAAGTACCTTCGCACAAATTAAAATTATCTTCTTGTTCTATACATGCAGATTCTATTATTTTTCTTTTGACATAATTATTACATTTATAAAGTACCTTACTTCATTCCCAATCTATAGCATGATTATTTTGGCTGGCGTGATAAAAAATGGCATTATTAGTATAACAACTTCTGAAGGCATATTTGTGTTCTTTAATACGGGTTTCAATATTTCTTCCACTTTCACCTACGTATACTAAATCACAACTTTTACAGGGAATGCTGTAGACACAGGCTTGTTCCTGTTTTGCAACGTTATTCCTAACCAATTTACTTTTCACGGTAGACGAATATTTGAACGCCAAAGCAAACTTAAAATCTTTCGTCAACGGTTTTACTCTTTCTAAGCCGGCAATGTAAGGCAAACTCACATATTGTTTTTGGTTAACTGAAGGTTCCCGAGGGGCATAAAAAGATTTTCTGGCTTTAAAATACGCCTTTCTGATAAACCACTCAGGATATTTTAAATCCTTAAAAATGTTCCAAATCTTTGAATTTTCCGGGTCCAGCAAATGTGAGCTACAAATCCTGAGTGCTCTTAGAAACATGGAAGAAATAATTGAGCTTTTACAATATGTCCCAGAAATCTAATTTGGTTTCGTTATGTAGATGATATTTTCTCATTTTGGCCTGACCACTGGAACAACTTTGACACTTTCTTTCAGTCATTAAATAACCTTGTTCCCTCTATTAAATTTAAATATGAATAGGAGAATAACAAACAATTACCTTTTCTAGATGTTTTGGTCATTAACGAAAGCGGAAAGCCCAATTTCACGGTCTATAGAAAACCTACTCATTGTAATTCATACATTCATTATTTTTCATATCATGATGAAGGGGTTAAATCTCAATTATTTCTTCCATGTTTCTAAGAGCACTCAAGATTTGTAGCTCACATTTGCTGGACCCGGAAAATTCAAAGATTTGGAACATTTTTAAGGATTTAAAATATCCTGAGTGGTTTATCAGAAAGGCGTATTTTAAAGCCAGAAAATCTTTTTATGCCCCTCGGGAACCTTCAGTTAACCAAAAACAATATGTGAGTTTGCCTTACATTGCCGGCTTAGAAAGAGTAAAACCGTTGACGAAAGATTTTAAGTTTGCTTTGGCGTTCAAATATTCGTCTACCGTGAAAAGTAAATTGGTTAGGAATAACGTTGCAAAACAGGAACAAGCCTGTGTCTACAGCATTCCCTGTAAAAGTTGTGATTTAGTATACGAAGGTGAAAGTGGAAGAAATATTGAAACCCGTATTAAAGAACACAAATATGCCTTCAGAAGTTGTAACAGACTACTAATAATGCCATTTTTTATCACGCCAGCCAAAATAATCATGCTATAGATTGGGAATGAAGTAAGGTACTTTATAAATGTAATAATTATGTCAAAAGAAAAATAATAGAATCTGTATGTATAGAACAAGAAGATAATTTTGATTTGTGCGAAGGTACTTATAAGTTAGACTCATTAATGAGATTCTTGGTCAGAAAATCCCTTGCGAAGTCGGGTGAACGGGTTTTAACCTAAGTGTGAATTTCTTAAAGGTCTCTGGATTGTTTCCTTACTCGCTTTTGGTTCATTCGAATTTTTTTTAATGTAATAATTAGTGTAAAGGTAATAATAATAAATGTTAAACAAATGTAAATGCAATAATAAATGCAGTAATTATGTCAAAATAATAGAATCTGTATGTATAGAAGAAGAAGATAGTTTTAATTCGTGCGAATGTACTTATAAGCGGGACCCTGTAATAAACTGCCCTTCCGGTGTCGGGAGAACGGGATCTAACCTAGGTGCGAATTTCTTAATGGTCTCTGGATTGTTTCCTCCTCCCCCTTTTTCATTCGTTTTTTGGTTTTCTATTAGAATGGGTTTTTATTATTATATTTTGAACTTAACGTAGAAAAAAAGTGAAGTTTTTTGCATTTAGATTGGGCATAGTTTTAGGTAGTAAAATTAAGGCTTTGTGGTTCGGAACCCACGTAAAATTGTAGGTCCTCTCCGCCACCACGGAGGACATGCGCAATACACAATTACAAACACAGTTAGGTAGACCACCCATGAGTGGATCCTAGGGTCTTTGTTGGTCTGAAACATTATTATATAACATTATAACATAACTGACCGAATATAATGTTTGGATATAAGTGATGTTGTTTCCTGCTGGTGGCCAACGTTTGTGCTTGTTAGTACCCTAAGCGTGTTAAGTCTTGACGTACATTTGTTTTTAATGCCCTGAATGTGGTTTACAAAAGATAATGATGTGTTGTATGTGACCCCAAGTATTTTGGTCCTGTGAGTGTGTGGAATGTTGGTATTGTTTAGTGTAAGCTGTGGAGTTATCTGATGGTTGATTTTGTGGGCGCTACTTTGAGTCTATTGTGTGTGAGCCAGTCTTATATACTATTTATGTATGTTTGTAGGTTATTTGTAGCAGTGTCGATGTTGGTGTGGGTGGATGTTAGTGATGTCATCTGCATATGATGATAAGGTAAGCTTGTTATCTATGGGTGTTGGAATGTCATGCATGTATAAGTTGAACAGTATTGGTGAGAGAACAGAGCCTTGAGGGACCCCGTTCGGAAAAAGCTTGTTTTTGGATGACTTGCCATTAAATGTGACATGTGAATATCTTCCTGAAAGATAGTTGCTCAGCCACCTTTTGGTGTTATTGTGCATGTTTGTGTTGAGTATTTTGTTTATGAGAGGGAAACGTGGGATAGCATCAAATGCTTTACTAATGTCTATTGTTGGTAATAGTGTACGTTGAACTGGTCGCCTGGAGTTGATGCCATCCATGATGTGCTGCGTGAGGTTAGTGGGTAATGGCATGGTTGAGCGGTGAGGTCTGAATCCATGTTGAGTAGGCGATAGTGGTATGTGTGGGTTGGTGATTTGTAAGATTAGTCTTTCTGTTACTTTGGAAGGCAGAGCATTTTTTAAGCTTTTCCCACTTTGCGACATAGGCAGATCGGGAAGTGGGGCGTGGGATTAAGGCAGGGGTGTGCTGCCAATTTCATAACAACCGGTTCTGATACAAATAGGGGTGTAAATCGGCGAGCGCCATTAGCGCGAGTCATTAAGCTAGGGGGTCTGAGGTGAGCGGTAGCTCCCCCAGTGGGGGTCTATGTCTGTATGAAAAATAGGAAACCTTGCGGCTATTATCTCAAAAACATTCTCAATAACCCTCCTAGCCCTAGACAGGCGGTAGTTATAAACCCGACGCGAGTAGTTTAGGTCTTTCATTGCAAAAGGTTTCAGGAAATCGCAACGCAATGCAAAAGCGTCATCCCCCGATAAACACATAGGGAAGAGGATTGACACTATTTGCAGGTGCTCTATCAGGAGGAATGTGCAGTTTACCACATGTCAGATATTCACCAAACTTTGCATTATCAATAACACCTCCATCTGAAACACGGCCATTGGTTCCTATATCACAAAGGATGAATTCGTAATTAACAATAGCTATGGCAAACAAAACCACGCTGCTGTAATTTTTATAATTCCACTAGAATGATACAGATCCGGGAGGGGCGTGTATACGTACATGCTTTCCATCAACAGCACCCAAACAATTCGGAAAATTTCATTTCTCTTCAAACTCCTTTGCGATACTTTCCCCACTCTTTTATAGTTTAAGGAAACTGGAAAAATCAAGAATAAGGAAGGCATTATATATATATATATATATATATATATATATATATATATATATATATATATATATATATATATATATATATATATATATATATACACTGTAGATGCATATTTTTTAAAATTTAATTTCATGTATTGGTTTTGGGTCTGGCATTTCTAGAACATATTGTGCCTTTTTCCAGGCAGGAACAAGTGACGTGGAAGATTCGCCTGAAGATGGAAACACACGAGGGGACCCATCGCAACATGAATTTGCTACTAAGAAAGTGTCTCCGATTAAAAAAAGAAGAAAAATATGTAGCCGATAAAGCTGATAACATGTTAGAATTAGTCCGAACGAAGTTTACAGGCTAAGGAAAATGGCCCGTACTCTGATTTTCGACAATATGTGGGCAAACAACTCAACTCTTTAGATACACAGTCTGCGATTATTGCACAAAAATTAATTAATGATTGTCTTTATGAAGCTAAAATGGGGACCTTGAACAAGACCTCACAAATGGTTGTGAGTGTATTGCCAAATATGTCTTCCCCTGTGTAAGAATTGCTGACGTCGTTACCAGGCAATGATTCATGTGTCCATTATTTTTCCAGTTTTACCCCGTGATAATACTGTTTGTGAATAAATAAACGCTATATAAAAAAGTTTTTATTTTCTTACCTTCATATAATCCTTTAAAATAGTACAGATTGCAGTGCATGTATCGGGAATTATGCGTCCTAAAGCTTGCGGTGATATCGCACTAGAGAATTTCAAGTCTTCATAGCTTCTTCCGGTAGCCAAAAAACGTAATGTGGCGCTGAGACGCTCATGAGCCTCTCGCATATTAGTATCTGTACGCTTAATTAACGGAGTAACCAAGGATAGAAGTTCAAAGTACGTAGTTTGATCCATTCTTAACTAGTTGAACCAATCTTCAGGTTCTAAAAGTAATTCATTCATCAAACTGGTATATGATAGTTCAGTTCGTTTTAATGACCAGTCCTTTGTCCACTTTCCTCTTTTCTTTTTTACACCATATTTTACTTTCAACGCAACGGCAATACCAATAGCATGTAATTGTTCCTTAGACACAGACATCTTCACCGTGTTACTGAGTGAAAGAAACTGAGGTTTGAAACAACTTATGTTTGCACGTCAGTGGGCACTTTCAAATTTTAGACAAGCTTGTCAACTTATGCTTGAAGTTTGAAGTATTAAGAAAAATTGGATCGTGTATGGCAGCCTTAAAACCTGACGTGCAAACAACGTGTATGCTACCTACAAAAAATTACGTCAGAAGTTTACTTGTACTTTACGTGTATACAACGTCATTATGCAACGTTGTATGAACGTTGCAATATAACATTTAAGTTGGCATCATTGTTTGGGCACTCTTGTGGCATAATTTTTGGGGGAACTAGCGCGTCCTTTTTCTACTTGTTTGTTGAATGCGGCACTTACAGGGCGTGGGCTTATAGAGAGCTCTCTTGCAATTCAGTTTGGTTGTTTAGATACAAGATTGTTGCATCGTGCAATGGTGCAGGTTGTGTTGTTGTTGCAAGGTTTAGAAAGAAGACCATAAATAGCGCCCTTTTGTTTTTCTTAATTTTATGCTACTGAGGCCTAAAGTAGGCCCACATCGAGTCAGCAACCCTGAGGTAGGACCTAATAGGACCTCCAAGTCCGTAAGTTTGTTTTAGCCTAGTCTAACTTAGGCTATAAGTTAAAGTAGCCCTTCAGACCTTGGCCGTTCAAGGCTCAGCTGGGATTCTGAACCCAATTAAAATAAATAAAATAACATAGTGTGTTTGCTGGGAACATAGATTTAAATGAAGAAGGTCTTGTTTGTCTAATCTCTTAGACTTTTCAGAGTTTGTAACCGGATAGGTAGATAATAAACAAATACAGGAAGTTGATGACAGTATGGTTCAAGAAATAAATAAAGGTTGTATTGCTAAAACATTAATAATGGGAGATTTCAACCTGCCTCATATAGACTGGAGCCTTTTAGAAGGAAATAATAGGGAAGGTAACGTCTTCATTGACTGCTGCAGTGATTGTGTTCTAAAGCACTTTGTAGACAAACCAACTAGGAATCAAGCAATCTTAGATCTGGTTCTTTCCAATGATCATAGGTTTATTAGGGAACTTGTAGTAGGAGAGTCACTAGGGAGTAGTGACCATTTGATTATATGTTTTAAGATAGAATTAAATAGGGTGACGATAGTAAATTTAGAGAGTTGTCTGGGTCAGTAAAGTGGGTTAATGAATTTGCCAATAAAAATGCTATTGAGATGTGGTCTAGATTCAAAGAAATTTTTGAGGATTGTTATTTTATTTTATTTGACTGGGTTCAGAATCCTAGCTGAGCATTGAACGGCCAAGCTCCGAGGGACCACTTCAACCCACAGCCCAAGTTAAGCTAGACTAAACAAACTTACGGACTTGGAGGTCTTATTAGATCCTACCTCAGGGTTGCTGACTCGATGTGGGCCTACCTTAGGCCTCAGTTGCATAAAATTAAGATAAAAAACAAAAGGGGCACTATTTATGGTCTTCTTTCTAAACTCTGCAACAACAACACAACCTGCACCATTGCATGATGCAACAATCTTGTATCTAAACAACTAAACTGAATTGCAAAAGAGCTCTCGATAAAACCATGCCCTGTAAGTGTCGCATTCAACAAACGAGTAGAAAGGACGCGCCAGTGCCCCCCCCCCCCCCCCCCCCCCCCCAAAATGATGTCACAAGAGCCCAAAAATGCTAGCTCTAAATTAAGTGAATTTTTCACTAACTTACAATTATAAGATGGATATATATACACACCTTAACTTAATATATGCAAGCAATGCTGCATCAATCAGCTTAGTCATCATATCGCCTTGGGACAACAATGGCTCTTCCTCGTCTAGATTTTCTAACACTCCCCATCGAAGAGGCAGTTTGTCATTACCTTCTGCAAGTTTAGCCAAGCATTCTCCATGAGGCTGCAACCCAAATGCTTCATCTTGACTCTCCGTTTTTTTGCTGATTTCTAAAGCATAGAGTTTTTGTATAGGTCTCTTTAATTTTTCTCCTGAAGTCTTTACCAGTGCAGACCTAACTAAATTGTCTTTACCAACAAACAACTCTTCAATTATGCCAAGCTTCCAGCATTGCCTTGGTCTTTCATCCCCAATCATTACCATTTGCATTGTAGCCCTTTAGATTGTCTGATGGGTAATAATTGAGTTCTGGCAAGTACTCCATCTACCACCTCTTCCATAACTGATCTTGTAGCTCTTCAAGGTATTTGAACCTTCTGGTTAACTCTTCTTGACTGCTCTGGATAGGCCTGTAGGTCTTCTGGCAAACTGGGGCTTGATGTTAATCGTTTATCACAAAGAAAATGATTTGGTGTCAATGGCTCTGTATCCTGCATACTGTTATAAACGAAGGTGATAGGCCTGCTGTTCAACATTGCTTCCACTTCACACAAAACAGTGCAGAATTCTTCTTTGCTCAAATGAGCATTAGCCAAAAATTTCTTTAATGGACTTTACACTTCTCACTAGCCTTTCCCAAAATCCTCCTCACCATGGTGTTCTCTCAACAATAAACTCCCACTGTACCCCATGGTGTGGTGTGAAAAGTAGGATTGGAATCCCTCCTCCAAACTTCTTGGAGTTCCTTTGCAGCCTTTTTGAAGGTTTTTGCATTATCCGATATGATTTTATTTGGGAAACCCTTCTGTTCACAAACCTTTTAAAGGCCAAAAGAAATACATCACTACTTAAGTTGCTTACCAACTCCAAATGGATTCTCTGGTGGTAGCACATGTGAAAAGACATGTATATAGGGTGGAGCGAAAAATACTTTTTTTCTAGTATGAAGTTCTAATAGTGATTAAAAGTTGCATTTAGTGGACGAAATATGCTGCCAAAATATGAGTTCATTTGTTTAAAATTTTCAGCTGCCACCAGGGGGCTAAAGTTAACACAATTTTGTGTAAAAAGGAAAAAAATGCTTCTATTTTAGGTTTGTCAAACTATTATAAATTTTATCTTAGAATTATCTAATAGTTTGATTAAGATTCTAAATGATAGGAATTCGTTTTGTAAAAATGCCTTTTCATATGCTTAATATCTTCAGCTGCCACAAGAGAGCTGAAGTTAACACAATTTAGAGTAACTGAGTCATGTTGAGACTACACTGAATGTTGGGGGGAGGGTTGTGGGGGAGGGTTTTGGTGTGAAGGAATTTCTTTCTGTGAGTCATTAGAACAGTGTGTTAACACTTGTCTTCTTAGGTAGTAGGCCTAGTCGCTCAGTTGATCGGAGAGTTTTTTAATATGATCGGAATATTATAAAACTTTATTTTAAAGTGATTTATATAGAGATAATATTGATTTTATTATAAAATGCTTGTTATAATGTATTATATAATTTTAGTTTATTTATATATATTATATATTTATATAATATATATATATACTTATAAAATATATTATATATATTAATTATATAATGTTTTGATGTTACAGGATATTTTGTGATTGTGAATTTTTCTTAAAAATATTATGGCATCAAATACTAAATATAAACATTTCACTAGAGAACATATGAAGTGTGCCATATTTGAAGTACCTTGTGAGATGAGTGATATGCAACTACCAACTTATAACTGCATTATGAAAGATTACCTGTTCACAAAACATTTAGTGAAGGAGCAGATGAATAACAAGGAGCCTTCATTTTCTGAAATAGCAGAGGCAGTTTCCAAAAAGGTAGAAAATATTTGGAAGAAGGCCTCTTTGCCAATAGTTTCACATACACGTTTTACAGATGATGCGAGTGTACCATGATAAATACAGGTCCTTATTAAAGCCATACAAGTCACGCAAGGATCAGCCTAAGTACAAAAATCAGCTTGAAGAATTTGAAAACTCTTCAAAATGCACTTTGTTTGACATCTGCACCTGCAAATGTAAGGAGTTTAGGAGATGCTCATGTGAAAAGAGTAAGAAAGTCCCTCCAAAAGAGCAGGATTTTTTAAATGACCAACGAACACGCAGAATAATGGTGATAGGAAGCATTGACATAGCACACACAAGACGATTACAAGCAAGAGAACATCGAAAGGAAATGGAAAAAGCACGTCTGGAATCCTCACAAACAACTAGTGCTGCTATAACCATACGTCCAACTTACAAATCGAAACAGAGACAAGTGAACTTCAACAACTAGAAGAGATATCTGAAGATAATGAGGAAGATACAACCTCGACTCAATATGTAATATCAGAACAACAGATGCGTGAGCCACTGCCTTCATTAGCAATTACTTGTGATAGATTTAAAATGTCGGACAGAGCTGGGGCTGCTATTGCTTCTGCAGTATTGGCAGATCTTAAAATTGTTACTCACTACTCCGAAGACAAAGGGAATATTATAGACAGAAGTAAGCTAAGACGTGAAAGACAAAAACAGAGAAAGGAACTACAACAGATAGGAGAGCCAAAAACCATGCGGGGATTATACTTTGATGGCAGAAAGGATAAAACAATGATTCAAGTCCAGGAGAGTGATGGCTCTAACCACCAAAGAACCAAACGCGAAGAGCATATCAGCATAATATCTGAACCACACTCTCTGTACTTTGCACATGTGACACCTTCCAGTGGCAAAGCTAAATACATTTGCACAGCGCTAGTGAATTGCTTGAAAGAAAGGAATGTTGATATAGGGAACATCGTTGCAGTTGGCTGTGATTCGACAGTGGTTAACACTGGTAGTATTGGAGGCACAATAAGATTACTGGAAGAAGCCTTTAATAAGCCATTGCAGTGGCTGATATGCCTTTTACACCTTAATGAACTTCCATTGCGCCATCTGTTTCATCACTTGGATGGTACCACTACTGGACCAAGAGCATTTTCAGGAGAAATTGGCCGAGCACTTTCAGACTGTGAAAAGCTTCCCATAGTTAACTTCAAACCCATTGAAATTCAAGAGGACATGTGTGAAGTTGATGTAGATGACATAAGTACTGACCAGAAATACCTTCTTGAAATTCACAAGGCTATATCAAGTGGAACATTCTCAAAGAGTCTTAGTCATAAGAGTCCAGGCAATATATCACATTCAAGGTGGCTCACCACAGCAAACAGGACTCTGCGGTTATATGCAAGCACAGAGAATCCTTCAGGCAATTTACAAGAATTAGCTACTTTCATTGTTAGGGTATACGCACCAATGTGGTTTCAGATAAAGCGTAAACCATTATGCCAATATGGTGCTAAACATATGTGGCATATGATTGCAAGAAGCCGGTATCTCCGTGAAGAGCTTAGGAGAGTACATGACTCAGTCATTCAGCGAAATGCATATTACGCAAATCAAGAAAACATTCTCATTGCAATGATAGCTGATGAAAGGGAGCATGTGCGTCAGTTGGGATTTAGGCGTATCATAAAAGCAAGGGCATGCATTCAAGAAACAGATGTTATCAGGTATTTTAAGGTCCAGAAATAAATTTTTATGCCAAAGACTATACAGATCTCATTATGTGGCAAGATTTTCAGATAGCAGAACCACCGATAACCAAAGGAGTTTCTCTTGATGATATTGAATCATGCATCAAACATGGTACTACTCTTCATTCAGAATTATTTCAGTTTCCATGTCATACACAAGCCGTAGAGAGATGCGTCAAGCTCGTTACAGACGCTGCTGGATCAGTCTGCGGACCTACAAACAGAGACGGTTGGATTCGTGCTACATTAGAATCAAGGAAAAAACAGCCAAAATTTGACACAAAAGCAAATTACTAAATAGTCTTCAGCAAGAACCCTTTCTAGAGGGAGGTTGGTTGGGGAAAGGGTGGTAACTCCGCTAAGGCACGAAATAACGTTTCTTAACTGTCTCAAGCCAGTATAAAGGAGGAGAGACATCCTAATTTATTACTGTTCCCTTTTTCAAGTAAATACAGAATCATACTTAATTGTCATTTTTAAGTTAACTTCAGCCCTCTTGTGGCAGCTGAAGATATTAAGCATATGAAAAGGCATTTTTACAAAACGAATTCTTATCATTAGAATCTTAATCAAACTATTAGATAATTCTAAGATAATTTTATAATAGTTTGATAAACCTAAAATAGAAGCATTTTTTTCCTTTTTACCCAAAATTGTGTTAACTTTCCCCCTGGTGGCAGCTGAAAATATTAAACAAATGAACTCATATTTTGGCAGGTATATATCGTCCACTAAATGCAACTTTTAATCACTATTAGAACTTCATACTAGAAAAAAGGTATTTTTCGCTCCACCCTAAATTGTATAACCTTTGTTAGATTCCCCTTGCTCATACACATACTGTAGACTGGACCTGCAAAGTCTACTCCCACTACATCAAATGGGGTAGTAAGATACACCGTTCTCTTGGAAGTGGAGCCACCGTTTCATGATAAGGCTTTACACTCCAACGCTTGCAAACCACACATCTATGCAAGACCTTTTTTACTACTTGTCTAATTTTTGGAATCCAAAACTGTTGTCTGATCTCTATTATCACTTCTGTAACTCCAGCATGTAACAACTTATGATGCGTATCCAGGATCAAAAATTCCACAAAGTGCCCCCCAGAAGGTAGCAAAATTGAATGTCTTTTCTCCTCTGGAAGCCCAGAAAACTGTAGTCTATCTCCTACTCTCAATAAATCCTGATCCCAAAACACATCCAAACCCTTGAGAGCAGAATGTGTTGATAGAACCTGTAATGGACTGCTGGTGAGCAATTTTCTCTCTTCACTAAATTTTTCCTTCTGCACATATACCACCAAGTATTGCCTGGCTTGCTGAATCTCCTTACTGTTCAGAATTCCTCCCCTTCTTGTTTCTCCCTTAATGTTGTCTCTAAATCTATGTACCCATGCTGTCACTCTTAACAACCTTTTCAGACTGCTGATGTCCTCAAGCGTCAATATGGGGTCCTGCTGCATAACTTGACAACTGTTCACAACTCTCTCACTCACCCATTCTTCTTCAGCCTGGCATTCCCCTACAATAGGCTGATTAGAAGGCCAATTTTCACTTTCAAGTTTTAGCCACTCTGGCCCATTCCACCACAAACTTGACTGTGCAAGATCTTTCGCTGAAATTCCTCGTGTTGGTAAATCAGCTGGGTTTTGGGTGCCTGGACAATGTTTCCATTGCTTTGGATCTGTGTGTGCTTGAATTTCCTCCACCCTATTGGCAACAAATGGTTTCCATTTCCTTGCCTGGCTTCTTAACCAGTGCCAAACTATAGTGGAGTCTGTCCAATAATAGCTTGGAATTTCATAAAGGCTCAAGGAGTTTTGCAGTGTAACTGCAAGCCGACTAGCAATAACTGCACCCATCAATTCCAACCTTGGAACAGAAAGCCTTTTCAAAGGTGCTACTCTGCTCTTTGCAGCAACCAACCTGCAACTTACTTCCTCTTCGAATGTGCCTCTTATATAAATGCAAGTTGCATAGGCTTCCTCACTTGCATCACAAACGATGTGCAGCTCCAAATTATCTGGACTATTGTTCAACGCTCCAAAGTACCATCTTGGGATTTCAATGTCTCCAAGATGTGTCAGTTCTTTGAACCAATATTTCCACTTTACCACCATATGATCGGGTAACTCTTGGTCCCAACCAAGTCCAATTTCCCAGGGGCTCTGAAACCAAATTTTTAACTTTATCACAAATGGAGCCAGGAATCCAAGAGGATCAAAGACCTTCGAAGCCAAACTAAGAGCTGTACGTTTTGTCCACCTTGTATCATTCTCAGCCAGCTCTACTAAAGATTTCCCATTGAAGGTAAACAAACCTCTCCTTGCTGCCAAACAATGCCTACCACCTTGGTGTCTATTGCCCACAACTCCTTAATACCAGAATCCTCAATACTTTCTGCTGCATCAGGTCCTACTCAGGACTGACTCATAAACTGTTGTAACTGAGAATGATTGGTCTGCCATTTTCTAAGCTCCATGCCAGTCTCCCTCATTATAGCTCTAGCTTCCATGAATATCTGCTTAGCCATTTCTATATTATCCACTGAACACAGCAAATCATTAACATAAAAATTTTGCCTTATGTATTCAGTAGTATTAGGATCGACTTCAGAATATTTCTTAAAATGGTACTGCATAGTAGCTGCCAACAGAAATGGACTAGAGCTGAGGCCAAACAACACTGACTTCACTCTATATGCTTGAACCTTGAGTTCATTTTCTAACAAGTTTTTCATATCCACCCACAGATACCTTACTGCATCTCTGTCCTCTGGTTTTAACTCTATCCTCAAAAATGCTTGCTTCACATCTGCAGTCAATGCTACTCTACCAAACCTGAATCGCAGTAACAAGGAAAATAAATCTGCATTTAAATTTGGCCTAGCATCCAAACAGTCATTCAAGGACACACCACCTTTGTCCTTGGCTGAGCCATCAAAAACTACCCTCAGTTTGGTGGTAGTTTTGTCTGGCCGTACCGCTGCATGGTGCGGTAGATACTGTGCCTCCTGGCTCACCAGCTCACCTTGCACCCTTTCAACATAGCCCTCCTTTACATAGCTTAGGATGGCCTCATCGTATCCATTTAACAACTCCTCATTTTTCCTTAGCCTGTGCAATGAAGTCTCCAACCTCCTATTGGCTAGCTGAAGGTTTGAGCTGGGTTTGCAAGAATTCTTCCAAGGGAGGCCAACTTCGTAGCAACCATCTCTAAATCCAATACCTTTTTCAAATTGCTCTAAAACATCACTGTTCAATGTACTTGCCTGCTTCTCCTGTTTGTCCTTTATGCCAATAGATTTAACATTTACTTCGCTTAGAGCAACCTTTTTAGTTTCTAATATGGAAAGCTGCGCAGTCACTAAGCTTAAATCCTCTTGCTCTGTGGCAGAATCTATAGTGGCAATGACCTTTGTAATTATACCTTTGTAGGCGCTTCTCCTTTTTCTAAACTTGTTTAATTCAGCTGCACTCATCTTCGATGCAAACAACAATTGGGCTCAGTGCCAAATAAGCTGAATTGGCGAAAATACTTAACCAAACTGATCAAACTCAAATTTTGCCTTTTTTCAAATAAACTGAATTGCTTGGTTGGGCTACTGACCAGCCACCAGCAGGGCCGGCGAGAGCTGCCCCGGGCCCCGGGGAAGGATTGGTATATGGGCCCCCCTGTTTACTCAGTATTTTATTATGACTGCTTTTGTATACATAACAAGCAAACTGATTATATGTCCATGTTACTATTCAAAACATACAGTATGATAATCTCTATAAAATGTATGTTCATTAATTATATTTCCTCTCTGCTATTTAATCAATTGCTTTATTAACATTTTTAAATTTTATCCCCCGTCTTTCCGGGCCCCGGGGGTTTAACCCGGCTTCCCCGCCCTCTCGGCGGCCTGACCACCATATGGAATACCAAATTTTCCACCCAAGTAACTGGCGCACTGAAGTCTGCAACCTTCGCCTACGAACAATAAAACCAAATGTAGGCCCAAAACAACGACAGACTAGCGGCTAAGTTTCGCAATTGGGAGACCAAACTTTCTACCCTGGGACCTTAACTCAATTATGCTCAACCCGTCCAGGCCTAACTTGGGTTAGAATTTGCACAATCAGGAATTTGCCGAAAAATAGTCACTGACTCAGTCTTTGGCTAGAATCCGGTTCGATGGACTATGTTATTTTATTTTATTTGATTGGGTTCAGAATCCCAGCTGAGTCTTGAACGGCCAAGCTCCGAGGGGCCACTTCAACCCACAGGCCAAGTTAAGCTAGACTAAACAAACTTACGGACTTGGAGGTCCTATTAGGTCCTACCTCAGGGTTGCTGACTCGATGTGGGCCTATCTTAAGCCTCAGTTGCATAAAATTAAGATAAAAAACAAAAGGGGCACTATTTATGGTCTTCTTTCGAAACCTTGCAACAACAACACAACCTGCACCATTGCATGATGCAACAATCTTGTATCTAAACAACCAAACTTAATTGCAAGAGAGCTCTCTATAAAACCACGCCCTGTAAGTGCCGCATTCAACAAACGAGTAGAAAGGACGCACCAGTGCCCCCCCCCCCCCCCAGAAAATGATGCCACAAGAGTGCTAGCTCTAAATTAAGTGAATTTTTCACTAACCTTACAATTATGAGATGGATATATATATACACCTTAATTTAATATATACAAGCAATGATGCATCAATCAGCTTAGTCATCATATCGCCTTGGGACAACAATGCTCTTCCTCTTCTAGATTTTCTAACAAGGATGTATAATATACGTATATCCCTTTCAGAACTGTTAGGAATAACAGGATTAGGAAACCTTTTTGCTCAAATAGGGAAATAGCTAATTAATTAATTTATTGGGATTGTTTAACTCCTTCGCAACATCTAACGTCATATGACGGGGGTGGACTTACAGCTTTACGTGGGATCCGAACCACGGGTCGCTACATAAACTGGGCGCGGAGGACGGTCTTCCATCCAACTACTACCCAGACCCAATGTGTAAAATGCTCTGTATGAATTGGTCCCCAGTTAACCAACCCTTAATATCTCCAGTCTAACTGTACAGTAGGTTAAGCCTAGCCTTGTAGGGGTCAGCCTAGAGATTCCGGAAATGGTCCAGAGCGGGCAGAGTAAATTGAGGTCCACAGTAGGATTCCTCACTAAATTAGGTTAGAGTAATTTACCTTAGTCTTTGCTAAGCTGTGAGTTGATTTTGTTAGGTCTTAGACCACAATGTAGGCCTAATTTAACTGGACTTAGTTTATATGTTATCCCCAAACTGGGGTTCAGAAACAACTGTTCACTTACTGAGTGTTATTAGACAGTCCCTCTTCTCTTTGCTCAAATTTTGAGACCGCACATGCTGGTGGAGATCTTTTATTGTCTTCAAGCCCCTTCGTCCGCCATGCCGTTCGTTCCACAAGTTCTTTCTGTTCTTTTATTGTCTTCAAGCCCCTTCGTCCGCCATGCCGTTCTTCCCAACAAGCTTTTCTGTCCTCCCGGCTTTTTCCACCAGCGTCCTTTTTGTTTTTTATTTGAATGGTAGTGTGTATCAGTACTACCAAGCACGCACTATCACACAGTATACAAATACTACTGTGGAGAATAACTGGTGAGCAACCAATTGGTTTCATCCACCCAGTTATTGACATAAAAGGAGTTTAATAATTGTTAGATTAACTACCTACCTACTCAGTGGACCATTTTCGTTACCTCCCAACTACCTACATGTATCACTCTTCCATACCCAATGTCGCTTAACTTCGCTGATCTCCTGGAAGCGGTGTTACAAGATTGGCTGGCCACGACGTAGCCCAGGGAAATAGCTAAAATTATTAAAACTAAAAAAAGGGTATTTTGGGAATTTAAAAGCAGTGAGAGTATTTTGGACTTGGATAATTATAGGCAGTTAAGAAATAAGTTAAATAGTTTGATTAGGAAGAGCAAAAGGCATAGTGAAGTAAATCTAGCTAGAAATATCACTGAAGATCTAAGGAAATTGTTTAGTTTTTATAAATATAATAATAAAAAGCATGAAAGGATTTACCTAATAGAACATGATGATAGGATGTTTGAAAAAGATCAAGATATTGTTGGTATTTTTAATGATTATTTTAGTTCTGTTTTTACTGAAGAAAATTTAAGTAACTTTGATTTTAATTCTTTAGATTCTGTAAATTCAGGCATTCTTGATCATATTCATATAAGTAAGGATTTTGTTAGACAGGTTATTCATACATTGAAGTCAATTAAAGCTGCTGGACCTGATAATATATTTGCTAGGACTTTCAGAGAAGTGGAGAAAAGCTTATTTGAGGCATTAACTATTTTGTTTGTTAGGTCTATTAATAGAAAATTTTGATCTTATTTCAAGTTCACAACATAGATGTAGATCAGGAAGGTCTTGTTTGTCTAACCTCTTAGACTTTTTAGAGTTTGTAACTGATCAGGTAGATAATGGAAATGATGTAGATGTTATTTATTTTGATTTTAGTAAAACATTTGACAAGATTCAACATAGGAGACTTCTGTATAAATTAAAAGCGCATGGGGTATTGGGGGTCCGAGGTGACGTGTGTATATATATATATATATATATATAATATATATATATATATATATATATATATATATATATATTTATAGTCTAAAGTCACTAAAGGAAAAAGTCGCTAAAAGAAAGCTGAATGGCAACACAAAGGGATAAACAGCGGAACGCGGTCTGTTCGTTTCTTTTGGCTGGACTAGCAGCATGGTTATTCATATCTGACTAAATTGTTGGTGCTAAGTTTAATTTGGTGATGTTGTTAAAATGTTAGAATGTAGGCAGGAAATTGTCAAAGAGTATATAAGGATAGGGGTAATGTCTATAGCTTCTAAATTAGTAAAGTGAGAGAGTTAGGTAGGCGGTTTGTAGGACGCTGGAAATCTATGCTAGGCCCTAAAGAAGATCTAAATCAAAGCACCGGTAAGTGCCTTTGTTGTTGTTTAGAAAACTAATAACTTGGTGGGGTCACTAACCCCACGCTATTACAGGGTCAGGTATAAATTGGGTAGAAAAATGGTTAGAAGACAGAGAACAGACAGTAATTCTAAATGGTCATGAATCTGTGTGGCAGAAAGTGAAAAGTGGGGTACCACAGGGATCAGTTTTAGGTCCATTACTCCTTATTTCATATCTAAATGATTTAGAGAAAGGAGTAGGTTGTGAAATTTCTAAATTTGCAGATGATACAAAAGTACTTGCCCCAGTTACAAATATAGAAAATTCTCATAAACTGCAGAAAGATCTTATTAGATTAGTTTCTTGGGTTAGTAAATGGCAGATGGAATTCAGTGTTCAAAAATGCAGTCATGCATTTAGGTAGAAATAATGTAAACTTTAGTTATGAGATGCAAGGGAACTGGTTAGAGAATGTTAGACAGAAAAAGACCCCTCCTGTTAGTGATATTTAAGTTTTTTAACGAGTGAATTTAAGAATTTCTGTTATTTTAAGTTTGCTGTTTTATACATTTCCAACCTTGGAATAAATTTTCTTCAGCTTATTATTTATAGTCAAACGTAAATATTGTTGGAGATATTTGTGTATAATTACTTCACTCATGACCAAAGTGTGTGTGATATCATATATGAAATAAGATCTGATTCAGGCATGAAGGAAAGTGTTTAGATGCCCCCCAGTCTCTGACGATCTTTGTGTGCGGCATATTGTTCTCTGGCTTCCTTCTCTATACTTTCCCACTCCACATTTGCTACATTACCATAAAATTCGAGCACCCCTCTGGGAAAAGCTGGCTGTGGGCCTGGTAGTGATCTAAAATTTTCTAAGTAGTGCTTAGAGGCCAAGGCTGTAGTCAGAGCTTAAAAACAGACGAGGCGAAAATAGCAGGAATGCAGGAATGACGTCACAAAATTTGTCTCATTATATGGTTTTAAATTTGATTCATTATATGGTATTAAATTTGAAGCTTGTTTTTAAACTTGCTTACCTGGGGAAAAAGTCACGAATATCTGCTGATGCCGTTCTTTTCATTTTTCACCAATAAAACAAATACTCAGGCAACAAAACAATGACAAGCAGTTGGACATATCTGTGCCTGCATTACAGAGTTGCCAACTGAAACTTTCAGGAGCGCTAGACTTTTGCCTAAAAAGCGCTAAAGAGCGTTGGATTTGTACGACTCTAGGTAAAATCGAATTTTTGTACTTAATAATTAATAATAATAATAAATTATTAATTATTTTATATATAATTTTATTAATTATAATTATTTATTATTAAATTAATAATAATTAATAATATAATTTGTACGAGACAGGTAAAATCCTATTTCTGTCAATTTCCTCAGATTTCCTTTGAAATTCAATTTCCTCATTGATCTAAAATGTCTGTTAAGCCAGACGAGGCGGCCGCCTCGTCTGCCTCAACGTGGCTACGATATAGAGGCTATAAATAAAGCACCTAAAATGTTAGGTATTATTAAGAGGAATGTTAGTTACAAGAGTAAGGAAGTCGTCTGTAAATTATATAATTCTTATGTTAGGCCTCACTTAGAATATTGCATTCAAGCCTGGTCCCTTTGCCTTAGATATGATATTGATATGTTTGAAGCAGGGCTGCCACTGCTTGGGATTTTTCCCAAGATCTTGGGATTTCAGCCTCGACCTGGGGATTTGGGGATATATTTTGAAAAACTGTCGAAATCTTGGGATTTTTCATACCAACTAAGTTAAAGTGAAAATTATTATTAATTTCTTCTTGTTTTCATTAAAAAACAATTATATAAAGTGAATTATATTATACATGAAAAGACTGGTAATAATTATTAAATAATTAAAATGAGAGATAAGTACTGAAGACATACAACAGGTATTGTACACATTTAGTTCTTGTTTACTTTTCGTTCAGTAACCGTTTAATTAGACTGCGTTTGGTCAGCAGCGTTGCCGAAGTTGTTACTATAGTAACAAATTTGTTACTTTATAAATCTTGTTTGTACTTTTGTTACTACTTTAACGAAATTTGTTACTATTTATGTATTTTTCATTACGATCCTTTATTAATTTTTATAAATCCATAAAATTCATTTTATGTCATATTATTGGTAATAGAACAAATTTGTCATGACGACAGTCGCTTGTACTAGTTTGATTGCCGTTCAAAACATGTTTTGAACAAGGTTAAGTCGTAATGGTGTGCGGCGTCTCGTCTAGTCAGTAGTCAGAGCCAACTGAAACGGAGCACCGATTTTTTCTTACGCGTGAAAAACTAATGCCTTAAAAACAGAAACTGTAAAAGATAGGCTGTTGGCAAAACAGTGCTTAACTAGAAATGAAGCAACTTGTACAACCTGGCAGCCGACAAAAACATTAATAAGAGAGCTTGAAGGCGGCACAGTACATAAAAGATATGAAAAAAGACTTAAAGAGCAAAAAGAAAATAATGAGACTGTCCATCTTTCTGCAGACGTCGAAGAAGACGAGCCTGACGAGGAAATATAATTAAAATAGAGTAAGTTTAATGTTTTCTTTGTTTATTTTAATGTTTTTATTATCTTGGGATTTTTTTGTTATTCTTGGGATTTTTTGAGGTCAATTCTTGGGATTTCCTAAAAATCTGAGTGGCAGCACTGGTTTGAAGGTGTGCAACGTAGGGCAGCTGAGCTTATCCCTAACCTAAGAAGATTGGATTACAGGGAAAGATTAAAGGAACTAGGTATGTTTAGTTTTCAGAGACATTGTGACATAATTCCTTTTCTTTCAGGTCATTCTGCCCCAGGTTATAATGTGAATCATTCGTGATGGTGTTATTCATTCATGGTTGTTTTGTGTTATTAAGTTTGCGTTGGGCCTACGGGTTTATATAAGGTATAGTAGCAATTACTTAGTTAGTAATACTTATTACTTATAATTATATGCTGTTCTACGTTGCCTTGTCATGGCCGGTTTTGTATTTCTATTGCCTTATGTGTAATCTTGATTATACTTATCTGCTATATGTACCTTAATTTTGAATTATGCGCACTTGTTACCTAATACTAACTTGTTTAATACTATACTTTAACGCTAAAATGTAAGTATTGTTATGTCTATTTGTACTAATTATCTGTTATTATGCTTCTTACTGTATTTACAGTGTTCAGTTGTTAGTGAAATAAAACCTGAATTGAGTCTCTCCTTTTCCGGCATTACACATTGTATGAGGGGAGATATGATACAGATGTTCAAAATGTTTTCAGGTTTGGACAGTTTAGATGTATAGGGTGTCCATAAATGATTACCCTGATTAAAGCATGCTATAAGTTTTAAATAAACACTCGTATTCAAACACAGTTTTAATCATAAGTAGTTAAACATACAAAGTTTTGATACATAGTTAATGAACTTAATAAGCTTCCACATGTGCAACCCTAGTGGCACGTAAAATGTATAAACGGTATTCACACTCACGCCACACATTTTCCAACATTTGTGGGTTAACTGTTGCAATTGCATCCGTAATGGTTCTCGCAATGTCCTGATATCTGGAACAACTGTTGCATAAACCAAATCTTTAACATGACCCCCAGAGAAAGAAATCCAGCGGGGTAATGTCTGGTGATCTTGGGGGCCATGGGATTGGCCCGTCCCTGCCAATCCATCGATTTGGAAATGTTGCGTCGGGAGTTTCACGAACAACATGCGCCCAATGAGGGGGTGCCCCATCTTGTTGGAAGATGACAGTTTGAATGTTTTCCACCGTCCCATCGGAAACTGATGGTCTACCACTGCTCTTTCCCTTTTCCACGTTTCCAGTTTCCAAGAATTTTTTCATCCACGACTTAATTAACTTCACATCAGGTGGATTCTTTCCATACTTTATTCTGAACCTTCGCTGAACACTGACAGGAGATTTTGTTTCTGCAAGCCACACAACACATTGTGCCTTCTCTGTCACAGACGCCATCTTAACTGAACAGCTACTACAGCGTTCCTAGCGGCGAATGCGGTAGACGAAACACACCAGCACAGAAATTCTATGCGTGTACGAGATCACCTGTAAAAAGAAAACGTATGTAAGATTCGTCATTAAAACATGAGAGCATACTATTTTCAGGGTAAACATTTATGGACACCCTGTATGTAACTTTCTCACTAGAGGCTGAAGGGATATCTCGTAGGCATAATAAGAAAATTAGAAAACAGACTTGTAGACTTGATCTATGAAAATACTTTTTCATTCATAGAGTAGTAGATTTTTGGAATGACTTGCCATATAATGTGGTAAACGGTAGCTCGTTAGTTAATTTTAAGAAAAATTCCGACACTTTCACGAGTGAAAGAGATAGTTTGTAGATAGTGTATATTCTTAACTTATGTCGGCTACTTTGATTGTAGTAAATGGTTATATGTTGTTTAGCTGACCTGAGATTGATGTTTCCAATATTTTTTTTATTATAAAATATAGCTCATGACTTGGATAACTTTGATAGGGCTCTGTGGCTTCATCTTTTCCAAATGAAATGTAATGCAATAATGGGAATGATGTAGATGTTATTTACTTGGAATTTAGTAAATATCATGAGATGTTGGGATCACTTATAAATTGGGTAGAAAAATGGTTAGAAAATAGCGAACGGAGTAATTCTCAGTTCCGGATTAACAACGGTGCATGAGGAGCACAGGCAGGGGGCCCAACATCTTCGAGGGTGCCCTTGAGCTTTATCTTTATTCACCATTACTTTTATTCATCATTTATCAGCTAACTGCCATGCAGGAAGAACATTGGAAATATAATATTCATCATTCAACATTAAGATACAATTAGAATTGCGAATATCAGGGATGTGATTTTTCCACTTTTCTCTGGATTTTTAATTTTTTTTTGAACGTTCAGACTGATCCACGTGAATTGCGCAAATCCGAGGAGAAAAATTTTCTTGTGGGGGGAGGGGTCCTTACGATGCTCGTCTACTAGGCCTAATCAGTGTCGAAAATTTATGTGTTGATACCAGTTCTAGTCTTTTTATTGTGCTCCTTTAAGCAATCACAGACATTTAATATATGTAAATTAATTAGCTACCAGACTGTCAATACACTATATAATACACAAGCAATGTGTTATTGTCCTGATTGAAGCGATTGTAGAGGTATGGATAAAAGAGTCAGAGCTTTTTAGAGGTATACTGGTGCAGTTTTTGAGGTATTTGTAAGTCGCCATATGGCACCAGTGCGTCAGCTGGCTCAGCTGATCTGGGCCATAACAATTAGCGTCGTTGCCCGCAGTGTTGTCAACTTGGGCTACTTTTCGCAGATTGGGCTACTTTTTAGAGTCCCCTGCTAAAAAATAAAATTTTCTGCTATCTGCTACTTTTTGGGCTACTTATAACGTACATCGTCATAAATTACGCGCAAGACAAGTTTCAAACTTGCCCTCTGCGGAGTAAAGAATTTGTGTGAACTGTGCGTAATTTGTATTTCAAGTGATATAAATTTGTGTGTAATATCTTAAAATGAGTAAGTGGGGTCAGTACGACAAAAAATTTAAAAAAGAATGGCTACACTGTCAGGAATTTTGAAAGTGGCTTCAAGAAGTAGTGGGAGACAATACCAAAGCATCTTGCAAAGTTTGTCATGTACAGGTGAGAGCCCATAAAGCAGACCTGAAAAAGCATATGGAAACAAGTAAGCATAGATCAAACATGACAAAGGTGATAAATCAATCAACTATACAATTGTCGTTGGTCCAATCTCCTAAAAACGAACTCTTAAAGTTTGAAATTAAATTAGCTGCTTATATTGGCTGTCATTCTTCTATCAGTGCTGTTGACCATTTAAGTAACATTTTAAATTACCAAACTTCTTCGTCCAGTGGAATGTGTTCTAACATTTCTTTACATCGTACAAAATGTGCGGCCAGGTAATTATTCGTTTTTTGACCGAGTCTCTTTTTTTAATGAGAGCAAACTTTTCTGGTCAATTTTGAGGTGTTCTGCACGAATCTGCCATCCGTTTCCTGTGCAAATGCGTAGTTTTCGAGATATCGTCATCTTGAAAACTACGCATTTGCACAGGAAATGGATGGCAGTTTCGTACAAAACACCTCAAAATTAACCAGAAAAGTTTGCACTCGTCATTTTCGTTTAAACTAACGAATTTAAACGAAAATATCATGACTTAACCTAGCCAATCATCAAGGGCGTACAGTTGACCTAACCGGTGTCACGTACTGAACTGTCTGCAAAACATTAGGACCGATCAATTTGTGATGCGTGATCTTTACGGGGGCTCCGCCCCCGTACCCCCGAGACCTAAATTATACAAATGATAATGTAATAACATGTGCCAACCCTGCATGGGTAGTCCGCTAAATTTCGCCTGCCCTTAAACTGAAACGACACACGTTTATTTTTAGGATTTTTTTGCGGCACCTAAAGACCTTCTGGTCTTTTCTTAAAATACAAGCACTATTGCATTTAGGGCAGGTCACGGATGTCTTAATTATTCCGTGATTGAAAAAAAGGTCTAAACTCTTGTCTTCATCGAGGGCAATATGGCGGATCACGTCTTCAAAATCAAATATGCATAACTGACACGTCATACTTCCAGTCACAAAAAAATTGAACTGAACAGACGAACAATTGCTAAAAATGATTTATTTGTAAAACAGGACAAATTGAATTACGCAGAAATAGCCAGAATCACCAAAAATAAGAAATATTCACCAAATAGTCGATAGATATATATTGAAAAAACACCAAAAATAGGAAATATATTTTAATAAAAAAAACACATTTTATACAAATTTGCACAAGATAATATATATATATTTTCTTATTCAGTTTTGATTGGTTATTCAATATATATTGCTGTTATAGCTGGGTGTGACTGGGTCAAAAAACGAATAATAACCTGCAGCCATACTGAAAAACGTTATTGAACCAATTTTATTAAAAGATTTAGTTTCGGATTTAAAGGATTGTAAATTTTCATTAATATTAGATGAGTCAACAGACATTGCTTGCTTGAGGCATTTGTGCATTTGTGTCAGGTATTTTAGCAAATATATATATATATATATATATATATATATATATATATATATATATATAATCTGCTACTATTTTTCATAATTAACTATTTTTTATTAATTTTACTGCTACTTTATAAAATAAGAGTTGGCAACACTGGTCGTTGGACAGACGGACAGTAGGTTGTTGGAGAAAACTATATAAGGTAAATTTTAGCATAGAATGATGCAGGGACTTTTTTAATTAAGGAATTTTTATTAGTGGGCCACTTTAAAAAAAAAAAAGGACACATATATCTAAAGGGCAGACATCAAGTACTAATACTAATCACTAAATAAAATACTAATCACTACCTTATCTTCGGTATCCACAGGTATTCACTATCTATATAAGCAGTAACAGTAAAGTGAAAACCAACACTAAACATCGAAAAAAGCGAAAACGTTACCTCCAGTTCCTTTAAACGCACATAAACAATTCCTCTAACCGCCACAGTCAGTCACTCAGCTGATCGCTCCCATTTTCTTCTCAAGTGCAGACCTTGCTAGAATCAATATTTTTACTCTAAAGCTTAGAATTGACTAGTGGGCCAAATACAAGGGCAAGTTGGCCATTTGGCCCACTAGTATATATGTTAAAAAAGTCCCTGGAATGATGATGGACGGCAGCTGCCTCCTAATGCCTAATTCTGGGTGTTTATTTAACCATTAAGATATTATAGATTAAAGAATATATTACCCGTATAATCAACAAAACAACTTAAATTTTATAGTTCTTTGACAATTTATGGTTGGCTAGTAGCCTACCAAGATGATTATTATGCAGTGGCGTACTAAGGGGGGTGCGAGGGGGGCGGTCCGCCCCGGGTGACAGCCAGGAAGGGGGTGCCATCGGGAGAGTTGAAATACCAGTGCAAGTTTTCAAACCAAATGAAAAATTCGCCAAAGAAAAAAAATAAAAAAATGTTCAAACTATTACAACAGCTTAATGTTAATTTCCACTATAAAATAAATTTTTATTTTTATTGGCAACACAAAATTTACAAACGAAAAATTAAATATTTCATAAAAATTACATCGAAAGGCGAACGTTTGTCGACGTTTTAGTCATCAGTTTGTTGGGCATAGCCAGCTGGCTGCGACTGACATTCCAAGTCTTGTTCACTTAACAAAAGTGCTGGTGTCTATAACAATATCATGGTACTTATACCAGTGTCCAGTAATTTTTGACAATGTGGTATCATAGTGATGTTTAAGTGTTTATAAATGCATCATCGTGATGTTATAATACCTGGTAAATGCATCGTACCTGGTAAATGCAACAACTACAGTACTATTCTATATTGAATTAGTACTAATGCTTATTGGCTTAGTCAAGTTCAACAATTTTACAATGTCCTGTGTGGTATCATTGTATATTTAATATGTTGTTAATGCTTACTGCTTATTAAATAATATCAATTATAATAGCTAGCGTTATACCATACTATATTGAATTAGTGTTAATGCATTGACATTGATAATTAATTGTCTCTGCTTGTCTGGGTTGATAATCTGATAACTCAATGAGTATCTGGTTGGAAAAAGTTTGAGAACCACTTGTTTGAAGCTTTTCTGTTGTAATAAATTTTTTTACTTCTTTATTTACTGGATATACTGTTAATTTTCATTTTGTCAGTGGTCTAGTTATTTGTGAGTAATGCTCATAGTTTATAGTTTTTTGCTTTTTTAGGAGTCGTGTTTGCACTTAACCCCCCCCCCCTCAAAAAAAAAAAAAATCACAGACAATTTGTTCAGTTAATCGACTCACTGGATTCCAACAAAGAAAAATGAAGAAGGCAAGAGAAGAGGTGGCTCAGGCAATGTCCGGATCAATTTTGAAGTATGTGACGCCTTCAACATCAAGTGCAATAGGAGAAAGTCCTGAAGATATTCAGCCTGGTGAATGTGAAGGGCAAATACAAGAAGCATCTTCACAAGAGGATTCAAATGAGAGAGAGCAAGGATTGGAGGATGGCAATTCATCTTCTAAAAGCAGTGAAACTGATGAAGAGGAAGGAGACGCCAGCAGAAGTCCACACCAACAGGAGGAAGACTGATGAAGAAGAGGAGACTGATAGATTTTTAATTTATTCTGATGTCGCTGCTTGGCCAATCCCGGTTCCAAATGACTTGAGAGTTGATCTTATTAAGAGGGGAAGTGAACCCTTCCAAAATAGGGATGGACCTTTCAGTGCAGTTCAAAGACAAGGAGAGAACTCCAAAGGGAAGAGTCGACAGCTCACCACTGCATGGTTCTATAAGGCTCTGCCAAATGGCGAGAAAGTTTTGAGAACATGGATGGTTTACTCTCCATCAAAAGAAAGTTTGTTTTGTTTTTGCTGCAGACTGTTTGCTCTTGATGACAAAGGAATTGGAGCATCCACCTTTGTCGCTGGGTTTCAAGCATGGTGGAAGCTAAACCCAAAGGTATCTGACCATGAGGCTTCTGAGCAGCATCTCTCATGCCTGGAGAAATGGAAGACCTTGGGAGCAGGGTTGAAGCTTCAAAAAACCATTGATCAAGTTCATCAAGCAACAATGGACAAGGAGAGAAAGAAATGGAGGGATATTTTACATCGCCTCTTGGACGTAACCTTGTTTCTGGCTCACCAGAATCTTCCTTTTCGTGGTCACAAAGAGGACATGTCATCAGCAAACAAAGGAAACTTCATGGAATTGGTAGAGTTGCTGTCAAATTATGATCCATTTTGAAAGAACATTTTGTAAGGATTAAGCATTCTATTCCATCTGGGAGGAGAGTGGCTTCGTATTTATCTCCAAAGATTCAGAATGAGTTCATTTGCCTTTTGGGGAATTACGTCAAAGAGAAAATAGTGGCTGATATCAGGAAAGCAAAGTATTTTGGGATTCTTTTTGACAGCACACCAGATGTGTTCCACACTGATCAAATGTGTGAAGTGATCAGATACGCCCATATTGAATGTGACAAAGTTGAAGTAAAGGAATCATTCTTGGGCTTCTTCCCTTTCAAGTTCGTCGGTTTCAAGTTCGTCATTTTCAAGTTCGTCGATTTCAAGTTCGTCGGTTTCAAGTTCGTCGGTTTCAAGTTCGTCGGTTTCAAGTTCGTCGGTTTCAAGTTCGTCATTTTCAATTTCGTCGGTTTCAAGTTCGTCATTTTCAAGTTCGTCGGTTTCAAGTTCGTCATTTTCAAGTTCGTCATTTTCAAGTTCGTCATTTTCAAGTTCGTCGGTTTCAAGTTTGTCGGTTTCGTCGGTTTCAAGTTCGTCATTTTCAACCGTCATTTTCAAGTTCGTCGGTTTCAAGTTCCTCATTTTCAAGTTCGTAATTTTCAAGTTCCTCATTTTCAAGGTCGTCATTTTCAACTTCGTCATTTTCAAGTTCGTCGGTTTCAAGTTCGTCATTTTCAAGTTCGTAATTTTCAAGTTCGTCGGTTTCAAGTTCGTCATTTTCAAGTTCGTCTGTTTCAAGTTCGTCTGTTTTAAGTTCGTCTGTTTCAAGTTCGTCTGTTTCAAGTTCGTCATTTTCAAGTTCGTCATTTTCAAGTTCGTCGGTTTCAAGTTCGTCGGTTTCAAGTTCGTCATTTTCAAGTTCGTCATTTTCTAGTTCGTCATTTTCTAGTTCGTCGGTTTCTAGTTCGTCGGTTTCAATTTCGTCATTTTGAAGTTCGTCATTTTGAAGTTCGTCATTTTAAAGTTCGTCATTTTGAAGTTCGTCGGTTTCAAGTTCGTCGGTTTCAAGTTCCTCATTTTCAAGTTCGTCGGTTTCAAGTTCGTCATTTTCAAATTCGTCATTTTCAAGTTCGTCGGTTTCAAGTTCGTCAGTTTGAAGTTCGTCGGTTTCAAGTTCGTCATTTTCAAGTTCGTCATTTTCAAGTTCGTCTGTTTCAAGTTCGTCTGTTTTAAGTTCGTCTGTTTCACGTTCGTCATTTTCAAGTTCGTCGGTTTCAAGTTCGTCTGTTTCAAGTTCATTTTCAAGTTCGTCATTTTCATGTTCGTCATTTTCAAGTTCGTCGGTTTCAAGTTCGTCGGTTAGAAGTTCGTCGGTTCCAAGTTCCTCATTTTCAAGTTCGTTGGTTCAAGTTCGTCGGTTTCAAATTCATTTTCAAGTTCGTTATTTTCAACTTCGTCGGTTTCAAGTTCGTCTGTTTCAAGTTCGTCGATTTCAAGTTCGTCGGTTTCAAGTTCGTAATTTTCAAGTTCGTAATTTTCAAGTTCGTAATTTTCAAGTTCGTAATTTTCAAGTTCGTCGGTTTCAAGTTCGTCGGTTTCGTCGGTTTCAAGTTCGTCATTTTCAAGTTCGTCGGTTTCAAGTTCGTCGGTTTCAAGTTCGTCGGTTTCAAGTTCGTCAGTTGCAAGTTCGTCGGTTTCAAGTTCGTCGGTTTCAAGTTCGTCGATTTCAAGTTCGTCATTTTCAAGTTCGTCATTTTCAAGTTCGTCATTTTCAAGTTCGTCATTTTTAAGTTTGTCATTTTCAAGTTCGTCATTTTCAAGTTCGTCGGTTTCAAGTTCGTCGGTTTCAAGTTCGTCATTTTCAAGTTCGTCATTTTCAAGTTCGTCAATTTAAAGTTCGTCGGTTTCAAGTTCGTCATTTTCAAGTTAGTCGGTTTCAAGTTCGTCGGTTTCAAGTTCGTCGGTTTCAAGTTCGTCGGTTTCAAGTTCGTCATTTTCAAGTTCGTCGGTTTCAAGTTCATTTTCAAGTTCGTCATATTCAAGTTCGTCGGTTTCAAGTTCGTCGGTTTGAAATTCGTCGGTTTGAATTTCGTCATTTTCAAGTTCGTCATTTTCAAGTTCGTCGGTTTCAAGTTTGTCGGTTTCAAGTTTGTCGGTTTCAAGTTCGTCATTTTCAAGTTCATCTGTTTCAAGTTCGTCATTTTCAAGTTCGTCGGTTTCAAGTTCTTCGGTTTCAAGTTCGTCGTTTCAAGTTCGTCATTTTCAAGTTCGTCATTTTCAAGTTCGTCATTTTCAAGTTCGTCGGTTTCAAGTTTGTCGGTTTCGTCGGTTTCAAGTTCGTCATTTTCAACTTCGTCATTTTCAAGTTCGTCGGTTTCAAGTTCGTCGGTTTCAAGTTCGTCATTTTCAAGTTCGTCGGTTTCAAGTTCGTCATTTTCAAGTTCGTCATTTTCAAGTTCGTCATTTTCAAGTTCGTCATTTTCAAGTTCGTCGGTTTCAAGTTCGTCGGTTTCAAGTTCGTCATTTTCAAGTTCGTCATTTTCAAGTTCGTCGGTTTGAAGTTTGTCGGTTTCGTCGGTTTCAAGTTCGTAATTTTGAAGTTCGTCATTTTCAAGTTCGTCTGTTTCAAGTTCGTCATTTTCAAGTTCGTCATTTTCAAGTTCGTCGGTTTCAAGTTCGTCGGTTTCAAGTTCATAATTTTCAAGTTCATAATTTTCAAGGTCGTCATTTTCAAGTTCGTCATGTTCTAGTTCGTCATTTTCAAGTTCGTCAGTTTCAATTTCGTCATTTTGAAGTTCGTCATTTTGAAGTTCGTCATTTTGAAGTTCGTCATTTTGAAGTTCGTCTGTTTCAAGTTCGTCGGTTTCAAGTTCGTGGGTTAGAAGTTCGTCGGTTTCAAGTTCCTCATTTTCAAGTTCGTCGGTTTCAAGTTCGTCATTTTCAAATTCGTCATTTTCAAGTTCGTCGGTTTCAAGTTCGTCAGTTTGAAGTTCGTCAGTTTGCAGTTCGTCGGTTTCAAGTTCGTCTGTTTCACGTTCGTCATTTTCAAGTTCGTCGGTTTCAAATTCATTTTCAAGTTCGTCATTTTGAAATTCGTTATTTTCAAGTTCGTCGGTTTCAAGTTCGTCATTTTCTAGTTTGTCATTTTCAAGTTCGTCGGTTTCAATTTCGTCATTTTGAAGTTCGTCATTTTGAAGTTCGTCATTTGAAGTTCGTCGGTTTCAAGTTCGTCGGTTTCAAGTTCGTGGGTTAGAAGTTCGTCGGTTTCAAGTTCGTCGGTTTCAAGTTCGTCATTTTCAAATTCGTCATTTTCAAGTTCGTCGGTTTCAAGTTCGTCGGTTTCAAGTTCGTCGGTTTATAGTTCGTCGGTTTCAAGTTCGCCTGTTTCAAGTTCGTCTGTTTCACGTTCGTCATTTTTAAGTTCGTCGGTTTCAAGTTCGTCGGTTTCAAGTTCATTTTCAAGTTCGTCATTTTCATGTTCGTCATTTTCAAGTTCGTCGGTTTCAAGTTCGTCGGTTTCAAGTTCGTCGGTTAGAAGTTCGTCGGTTTCAAGTTCCTCATTTTCAAGTTCGTCGGTTTCAAATTCATTTTCAAGTTCGTCATTTTCAAATTCGTTATTTTCAAGTTCGTCGGTTTCAAGTTCGTCTCTTTCAAGTTCGTCGATTTCAAGTTCGTCGGTTTCAAGTTCATCGGTTTCAAGTTCGTAATTTTCAAGTTCGTCATTTTCAAGTTCGTCATTTTGAAGTTCGTCGGTTTGAAGTTCGTCGGTTTCGTCGGTTTCAAGTTCGTCATTTTCAAGTTCGTCGGTTTCAAGTTCGTCATTTTCAAGTTCGTCATTTTCAAGTTCGTCAGTTTAAAGTTCGTCGGTTTCAAGTTCGTCATTTTCAAGTTAGTCGGTTTCAAGTTCGTCGGTTTCAAGTTCGTCGGTTTCTATTTCGTCATTTTCAAGTTCGTCGGTTTCAAGTTCATTTTCAAGCTCGTCATATTCAAGTTCGTCGGTTTCAAGTTCGTCCGTTTGAAATTCGTCGGTTTGAATTTCGTCATTTTCAAGTTCGTCATTTTCAAGTTCGTCGGTTTCAAGTTTGTCGGTTCAAGTTTGTCGGTTTCAAGTTCGTCATTTTCAAGTTAGTCGGTTTCAAGTTCGTCGGTTTCAAGTTCGTCGGTTTCAAGTTCGTCATTTTCAAGTTCGTCATTTTCAATTTCGTCATTTTCAAGTTCGTCGGTTTCAAGTTCGTCATTTTGAAGTTCGTCATTTTGAAGTTCGTCTGTTTCAAGTTCGTCATTTTCAAGTTCGTCATTTTCAAGTTCGTCATTTTCAAGTTCGTCGGTTTCAAGTTCGTCGGTTTCAAGTTTATAATTTTCAAGTTCATAATTTTCAAGTTCGTCGTTTTCAAGTTCGTCATTTTCAAGTTCGTCATGTTCTAGTTCGTCATTTTCAAGTTCGTCGGTTTCAATTTCGTCATTTTGAAGTTCGTCATTTTGAAGTTCGTCATTTTGAAGTTCGTCTGTTTCAAGTTCGTCGGTTTCAAGTTCGTGGGTTAGAAGTTCGTCGGTTTCAAGTTCCTCATTTTCAAGTTCGTCGGTTTCAAGTTCGTCATTTTCAAATTCGTCATTTTCAAGTTCGTCGGTTTGAAGTTCGTCAGTTTGAAGTTCGTCGGTTTGAAGTTCGTCATTTTCAAGTTCGTCTGTTTCAAGTTCGTCTGTTTCAATTTCGTCTGTTTCACGTTCGTCATTTTCAAGTTCGTCGGTTTCAAGTTCGTCGGTTTCAAGTTCATTTTCAAGTTCGTCATTTTCATGTTCGTCATTTTCAAGTTCGTCGGTTTCAAGTTCGTCGGTTAGAAGTTCGTCGGTTTCAAGTTCCTCATTTTCAAGTTCGTCGGTTTCAAATTCATTTTCAAGTTCGTCATTTTCAAATTCGTTATTTTCAAGTTCGTCGGTTTCAAGTTCGTCATTTTCTAGTTTGTCATTTTCAAGTTCGTCGGTTTCAATTTCGTCATTTTGAAGTTCGTCATTTTGAAGTTCGTCATTTTGAAGTTCGTCGGTTTCAAGTTCGTCGGTTTCAAGTTCGTGGGTTAGAAGTTCGTCGGTTTCAAGTTCCTCATTTTCAAGTTCGTCGGTTTCAAGTTCGTCATTTTCAAATTCGTCATTTTCAAGTTCGTCGGTTTCAAGTTCGTCAGTTTGAAGTTCGTCGGTTTAAAGTTCGTCGGTTTAAAGTTCGTCGGTTTCAAGTTCGCCTGTTTCAAGTTCGTCTGTTTCAAGTTCGTCTGTTTCACGTTCGTCATTTTCAAGTTCGTCGGTTTCAAGTTCGTCGGTTTCAAGTTCATTTTCAAGTTCGTCATATTCAAGTTCGTCGGTTTCAAGTTCGTCGGTTTCAAGTTCATTTTCAAGTTCGTCATATTCAAGTTCGTCGGTTTCAAGTTCGTCATTTTCAAGTTCGTCGGTTTCAAGTTCATTTTCAAGTTCGTCATTTTCAAGTTCGTCATTTTCAAGTTCGTCGGTTTCAAGTTTGTCGGTTTCGTCGGTTTCAAGTTCGTCATTTTCAACTCGTTATTTTCAACTTCGACATTTTCAAGTTCGTCGGTTTCAAGTTCGTCATTTTCAAGTTCGTCATTTTCAAGTTCGTCATTTTCAAGTTCGTCGGTTTCAAGTTTGTCTGTTTCGTCGGTTTCAAGTTCGTCATTTTGAAGTTCGTCATTTGAAGTTCGTCATTTTGAAGTTCGTCATTTTCAAGTTCGTCGGTTTCAAGTTCGTCGGTTTCAAGTTCATAATTTTCAAGTTCATAATTTTCAAGTTCGTCATTTTCAAGTTCGTCATTTTCAAGTTCGTCATATTCGAGTTCGTCATTTTCAAGTTCGTCGGTTTCAATTTCGTCATTTTGAAGTTCGTCATTTTGAAGTTCGTCATTTTGAAGTTCGTCTGTTTCAAGTTCGTGGGTTAGAAGTTCGTCGGTTTCAAGTTCCTCATTTTCAAGTTCGTCGGTTTCAAGTTCGTCATTTTCAAATTCGTCATTTTCAAGTTCGTCGGTTTCAAATTCGTCAGTTTGAAGTTCGTCGGTTTAAAGTTCGTCGGTTTCAAGTTCGCCTGTTTCAAGTTCGTCTGTTTCAAGTTCGTCTGTTTCACGTTCGTCATTTTCAAGTTCGTCGGTTTCAAGTTCATTTTCAAGTTCGTCATTTTCATGTTCGTCATTTTCAAGTTCGTCGGTTTCAAGTTCGTCGGTAAGAAGTTCGTCGGTTTCAAGTTCGTCATTTTCAAGTTCGTCATTTTCAAGTTCATCATTTTCAAGTTCGACATTTTCAAGTTCGTCGGTTTCAAGTTTGTCGGTTTCGTCGGTTTCAAGTTCGTCATTTTCAACTTAGTCATTTTCAAGTTCGTCGGTTTCAAGTTCCTCATTTTCAAGTTCGTCATTTTCAAGTTCGTTATTTTTAAGTTTGTAATTTCAAGTTCGTCATTTTCAAGTTCGTCGGTTTCAAGTTCGTCGGTTTCAAGTTCGTCGGTTTCAAGTTCGTCATTTTCAAGTTCGTCATTTTCAAGTTCGTCATTTTCAAGTTCGTCATTTTCAAGTTAGTCGGTTTCAAGTTCGTCGGTTTCAAGTTCGTCGGTTTCAAGTTCGTCATTTTCAAGTTCGTCGGTTTCAAGTTCATTTTCAAGTTCGTCATATTCAAGTTCGTCGGTTTCAAGTTCGTCGGTTTGAAATTCGTCGGTTTGAATTTCGTCATTTTCAAGTTCGTCATTTTCAAGTTCGTCGGTTTCAAGTTTGTCGGTTTCAAGTTTGTCGGTTTCAAGTTCGTCATTTTCAAGTTAGTCGGTTTCAAGTTCGTCGGTTTCAAGTTCGTCGGTTTCAAGTTCGTCATTTTCAAGTTCGTCATTTTCAAGTTCGTCATTTTCAAGTTCGTCATTTTCAAGTTAGTCGGTTTCAAGTTCGTCGGTTTCAAGTTCGTCGGTTTCAAGTTCGTCGGTTTCAAGTTCGTCATTTTCAAGTTCGTCGGTTTCAAGTTCTTCGGTTTCAAGTTCGTCGGTTTCAAGTTCGTCATTTTCAAGTTCGTCATTTTCAAGTTCGTCATTTTCAAGTTCGTCGGTTTCAAGTTTGTCGGTTTCGTCGGTTTCAAGTTCGTCATTTTCAACTTCGTTTTTCAAAGTTCGTCGGTTTCAGTTCGTCGGTTTCAAGTTCGTCATTTTTCAAGTTCGTCGGTTTCAAGTTCGTCATTTTCAAGTTCGTCATTTTCAAGTTCGTCATTTTCAAGTTCGTCATTTTCAAGTTCGTCGGTTTCAAGTTCGTCGGTTTCAAGTTCGTCATTTTCAAGTTCGTCATTTTCAAGTTCGTCGTTTGAAGTTTGTCGGTTTCGTCGGTTTCAAGTTCGTAATTTTGAAGTTCGTCATTTTCAAGTTCGTCTGTTTCAAGTTCGTCATTTTCAAGTTCGTCATTTTCAAGTTCGTCGGTTTCAAGTTCGTCGGTTTCAAGTTCATAATTTTCAAGTTCATAATTTTCAAGGTCGTCATTTTCAAGTTCGTCATGTTCTAGTTCGTCATTTTCAAGTTCGTCAGTTTCAATTTCGTCATTTTGAAGTTCGTCATTTTGAAGTTCGTCATTTGAAGTTCGTCATTTGAAGTTCGTCTGTTTCAAGTTCGTCGGTTTCAAGTTCGTGGGTTAGAAGTTCGTCGGTTTCAAGTTCCTCATTTTCAAGTTCGTCGGTTTCAGTTCGTCATTTTCAAATTCGTCATTTTCAAGTTCGTCGGTTTCAAGTTCGTCAGTTTGAAGTTCGTCAGTTTGAAGTTCGTCGGTTTCAAGTTCGTCTGTTTCACGTTCGTCATTTTCAAGTTCGTCGGTTTCAAATTCATTTTCAAGTTCGTCATTTTGAAATTCGTTATTTTCAAGTTCGTCGGTTTCAAGTTCGTCATTTTCTAGTTTGTCATTTTCAAGTTCGTCGTTTCAATTTCGTCATTTTGAAGTTCGTCATTTGAAGTTCGTCATTTGAAGTCGTTTGAAGTTCGTCGGTTTTCAAAGTTCGTCGGT
>JAJOZX010000774.1:997500-1183190 GCA_023014485.1 Bathynomus jamesi | reverse complement strand
GCACTTTGGACTGCGGATGTCGTGCGGATGTGGACCGTTGAGATAAAATGTCATTAATAAGCGGAAATTATCAAATTCTACTATATTAATAGAACTAGTTCATTGTGCGCAAAAGTGATGCAAGCGACAAGACGAGAGGCTGTTCTTGTATGAAGTTACTCTCTTGCAACCTACTTAGATCCACGTTACAAAGCTAAGTTATTTTCACCTAGTACATTAGAACGAGTTAAATCATCACTTGGCAAAGCAGTTAAAGAGCTTCAATCTCTTGAATCTGTCGCTTCGCCACCCACCAAAAGAATAAAAGTTTCAGTGACAGAACCAACACCTTCAACAAGCAAATCTATCACAGAATCTGTCTCTCAGTTTCTTGAGTCAAGCAGCAATGACGAGACCTACGCGATGTCAAAAGATGTAGTAAAAATGATCGAGAGCTATCACCAAGAAAAACGCCTGGCTGCATGTGACAATCCTATTAGTTGGTGGAAAAATACGCAGAATATCTATCCATACTTGAGTAAACTTGCAAGGAAACATTTAGCCTGTCCTCCAACAAACGTACCAAGCGAGAGATTATTTAGCAGTACTGGATTAATATATGATGAAAAGAGAAACAGACTGGCAGCAGAAAAGGCAGAAAAATTAATGTTCCTTAAGCATAACCTTCCTATAATTAAGTTTGAACATTAAACGATGAACATCTTAGTTTACTTTATTTTAATTACTCATTTATAAATATGCCTAATAAAACTTTAAACTTAATATAAATAGTTATCAAGCTAATTAAAGATCTCTTTCTATAAGGGTGGAGGTTGGGGAAAGAGGTCGGTGGGGTGCATTTGATTTGGGTTCACGTCCCGCATCCTGGTAACACAATTATGGTTTCTAATTGTGGCTGAAACTCAACAAAATATAACGAATTTATTTGCAGACGAATTCACTAATTGATTTCTATATTAGTTAGATGCTTCATATTATTTTATATGTTCAGAGAAAAGTACAGCAATTATTGTACAATTAATCAATTATACTACATTATAGCTACAGCTCTCTCAATATAATAACTTATTATATACGTTAAACACAACAAATCTCGAATATATCCTAAAAAATAACGAAAATGTAGACATCCGCATCCGCATCCGCGGATGTTGAAATCAAACATCCTCATCCGCATCCGCATCCGCGGATGTGAAAAAAATGACATCCGCTACATCACTAATATATAGTATATAAGATATATAGATATATAGTATATATATAGTATATAGATATATAGTATATAAATATATAACGTGATGAAATTAAAAATAAAATATACAAAAATAAAATGAATACAGATTATAATGGAATGGCAGGTTTTGTATCCACTGAAATCCGAGATACGCGGAAGTTGCGTGTTGATAGTGTCTTCTGGGATCACGATCGTTCTCAGTGATCGCGAGGATCCCCCGAAAGGCGACAATAGAATCACAGGACCGGACCAAGAGCATAGTGTAAACCCCTGGACGAAACGTTATCAAAGGTGAATTGAATTCCAAACTGATTTGAAAATTGAGAATTAAGTTGCATTAGATTAATCCCAGACAAGATCGTGTGCGACCTTACGAAGAAATATTATAAAGTGGAATAATGCCTAAAAAGGTATGCTTACGAACAAAATAAACTGAAGTTAACAAATTATTTATTAATTATGTGAAAATAAATTTTTTATTAATTATGTGAAAATAAATTATTTATTAATTATGTGAAAATAAATTGCTTATTAATTATGTGAAAATAAATTAGTTTTTTTCCACATAATTAATAAGTAAGTTCGTATAAATTAAAAATAAGGGCTAAGAAATGTATATGAAATATGAACTTGCCTTACGAAGACCTCGGTTGGAATGAGAAATGATTCTTCATGCCAAATATATTCAATTCCAGATATATTCAAAGTCGAATATCAGAACACGACCATTTCGTTAATTAAAGTTACATCGTATAACCTATTACTAAGTCTGGCCAATGGGGAGATTTTGGACTTGCATTTTGCAATGCATAGATACTACGTATGAACCTCAAATTTGTAACTTTCTATGGAGTGTGCTTGTGTGTAACGTACTCCTCTTGTCCTTGTAACTCTCTCTCTCTCTCTCTCTCTCTCTCTCTCTCTCTATATATATATATATATATATAATATATATAAAACCTTTGGTTAGCTTCCGCCCGAATTGTTCATTCTGACGAAGGTCAAGCTTTTCACTCCACCTTAGACCTACAGTTTAACGTGGAATCCGAACCACGCCCCATCAGCAGCCCAGCGCCTTAACCACTAGGCCACCTAGGGTACCCAATTATCTACCAACCACTTTCTTTATTGTGTGGAAGGATGAACAGCTGGGTTTTGCTGCGCGCCGGCTGCCGTCGGGTCTCGAACCCGGGGCCGATAGATTCGTAGTCAGCGACGCTAACCACTACACCACCGAGGCGCTATATATATATATATACACACACACACTCACACACACACACACACACACACACACACACACACACACACACACACCGAGAACAATGAAATCACCTCGCGAAAAATAATATTTATTATTTATTACAGTCGGGGTGGAAGAACTGGAGGGACGTATCAGGGGTGCTCTGTGATAAGAGGGTCCCAGTGAAACTGAAGGGAAAGGTATTCAAAACAGTGGTGAGGCCGGCAATGTTGTATGGAATGGAGACTGTGCCAATGAAGAAGAGCAATGAAAGAAAAATCGATGTGGCTGAAATGAAGATGTTGAGATGGATGTGTGGAGTGACGAGGAGGGATAGGGTCAGAAATGAGCATATAAGAGGAACAGTGAAGGTGGCGGAAGCATCTAAGAAGGTGCAGGAGGCCAGGCTGAGGTGGTATGGACACGTCAGGAGAAGAGAGGAGGAGTATGTGGGGCGCAGAGTGCTGGAGATGGAGTTGCCGGGACGGAGAAGAAGAGGAAGACCGAAGACGAGATGGAGGGACTGTGTGGTGGTGGACATCAGGGAGAAGGACTTGGAGGAGGACGTGGTATACGACAGAGGAGAGTGGAGAAGACGAACCAAAAACAGCGACCCCATGTAAAGATGGGATAATAAGCTGCGGAAGAAGATTCAGTGTCCTCCATCACGTTCAGTACACACTTTACATCTTTGAACCACTGAACGACAAATAGCACGACACAGTTCTTTGTTATTATTCAACGTCTCGAACTCTTGGCGTATCAAAGTCTTCATGTGATCGAAGTCCCACGGTTTCTGGTCGTAGACTCTACCTTTGATTATACCCCACATTGAATAATCACATCACATTGATTATTCAATGTAGGGTATAATCAAAGATAGAGTCTAAGACCAGAAACCTCGGAACTTCGATCACATGAAGAATGATACGCCAAGAGTTCGAATAATAACAAAGAACTGTGTCGTGCTATTTGTTGTTCAGTGGTTCAAAGATGTAAAGTGTGTATTGAACATGATGGAGGACACTGAACAATTTCTGTAATAAATAATAAATATTATTTTTTGCAAGGTAATTTCATTGTTCTCGGTAAAGCGACTTATGCCGCACCCTGTATATATATATATAATAATATATATATATATATAATATATATATATATATATATATATATATAGAGAGAGAGAGAGAGAGAGAGAGAGAGAGAGAGAGAGAGAGAGAGAGAGAGAGTTACAGGCAAACAAAGACCCTAAGACCCACTCTAGGCTAGCCCAAGAAGGAAGAAGAAAGGTTAGAAATAGTTATGAAATAAAGAACACTGTAAACTTATACTATCCTTACACTTATGGACGCATAAAGCTTTCACACAGGACAGAAATAGTAGTAATAGTAAAGTATATAAGATACAAGGCTCTCTCCCTCCTCCGCCAACCATTGCTGACAGAAAATAGTGGCGAAAGAAGATTTATAGGAAAGTAAGAAAAAGTATAATGAAAAGAATAGTTTCAGAGTTCATTCACACCATGCGTACACTTATCTTGTGTACTCAGTAACGCATTAGATGACAGCGGAAAATAAAGGATAGCATGAATACTAAACTACTAATCTAATATATTTTTTAAGGAATGTTTTATCTATTTATTATGTACAAGAAGTCATCATTTCGTCGTTGCATCATTTCTCCATAGCCTGCCAAAACCATCGCACCGAAGATTTATCATATATTGCGTCCGATTACCCGGATAATACTATGCATTTCCATAAGGAGAGAGAGAGAGCGAGCGAGAGGGAGAGAGAGAGAGAGAGAGAGAGAGAGAGAGTGTGGTCAACTGGGCATAAGTGATGTCGAGCGTGTGATAACACAGGCCTGCGATGGTTTTGTTGTACGAAATATTTTATCACTTATATAGTAATTTTTGCACGCTAATTCCGAAAATAATATTCATTTTTCGTCATCACGTACAGATTTTTCACGAAATGTCATATTTCATATTACGTATGTAAGTAATTTTCATAAAATTTGTATTAAAAACTACTGCCTATAAATGCTTGGTTTCACCAAGACATCAAAGAATATGGAGAAGAGATATCAAGGAAGATGGGACATCAGCATGATGGCTGATTACTACTGGATGTTGAAACGGGATACTCCAGAATTATTACACAAAAGAAAAGGAACAGCGCGTACATTCGAGACTAAAAGGCATAGATCTCGCAAGAAAACTCAGGACAAATAAAGGTGAATATGTAATTGACGTTAATAGTCTTCTGTCTTTTTAAAGTTGTTTGCATTTGTAATTGGTATAACAAAGCAAAATAGGTACCTAATGTAAATTGAAATAAATGATATTTATTTATGTTGTTGTTTTTTCCCTTCCAGTTTGCAGAAAATTCTTACGTGAGAGAAAAAAATGGACACCTTATTCGAAATCAGCGTAGTTTATTTATATAAAATCAGTTATTAGTAAGAAAACAACTCTTACAAAGTTCTCATTCGCAAGCCAATTCACAGATGTAGTGGGTTCATTTTAGAAATTTTTGGTACCTCGGAACATCAAAATATTTATATGAAACTAGAAAAATTTTTATTGTCGGAAAAATGATACGGTGGTCATCATTAGGTTAGGTTAGGTTAGATTAGGTTAGGCTAGATTACGGAGAACCTCACTATTTAATGACTTAACAGAAAATATCGTTCGACCCCCTGAATTGCGTTTGAAACTTATCACGTCCCTTCTCGATTCGATAGAGGGTAAGGTTAGGTTAGGTTAAATTAAGTTTGGTTGATTAACTTACAATGTACGGGGTGTCAGGAAATGATTGTCCCCCCCTGTAGAGCAAAAACTAGAAGAGATAGATAAAAACCGGCGAGACCACTTGAAAGAGCGTTAAAATCTGAATAAAAACCATTATATTCTATTCCTGTGATTTTAATTCTTACCATTTTTTTCCCCACAGAAACCATGGCATCATCTATTTTGAACGATTCAGAGAGAAAAAGCGAGTTCTTGACCGCATTCGAGCTGTCACATTTCGTGAAGCAAAGGAAGCTGGTGCAACTTTCATAACTCGACACTGGGTGGCTGAGAGATTAAAAAGATCAGAAGACTTTGTCAAAAGGAATTGGAATAAGAATCCTGAAGATTGTGAAACAGAATTTCGAGGAGGAAGACCGGAGAAATTATCTCAAGAATCGAAAGACATTGTGCTTGCTGCATCACGGCGCCGAAAGAAGAGCTGCTCTGAGGTAGCGAAAGAGATACTTATCCGTCGTGGTAAGATAGTCAATCGGCAACTTGTGCATCAATTTCGAGTTCGCCAAGGCTTGAGTGCTTGGCATGAAATAGCTAAGCCACGGAAGAGTGATCTTAATATTGAAGATCGGCTATGGTTTTGTGATTATCTTGAGGAATGGACGGAAGACGATTTCCTTCACTTGGTTGTCAGCGATGAATTCTTCGTTTATGTCTCCAGAAAACCAAATTTTCAGAATGATCGGGTTTGGGCAACAACTCCTGATGAAGTCCCAGACGACCCGAAGTATCGAGAAATAGTAAAAAATCCAGCATGTGAGGGTGTTTTCATTATGTTCTCTATTCGGAAGCTCATCTGGGTTATCAAACCAAGAGGAACCAGTTGGGATGGGCCTTATTTTCGAAATGTAATTTTAGCCCAACATGTAATTCCGTTTTTGAAAGACCCCGAGTGTGTTTTGGATGTTGAACAGGCAACCTTTCTTCACGACAAAGCCCCCTGTATGAAAGCACTTGCGACTCAACAACTGCTTAAGGATAATAACATTGATTTTTTCGGAAATAATGAATGGCCTGGCAATTCTCCCGATCTTAATGTCTGTGAACATGTCGGATCCATCATGAAGGATCGGGTGGAGTCCTTAATGCTGGAACAACCCATTCAGAATCGGTATTCAACAGAAATTATGACTGCAAAGATCAACGAAGTCCTTGAAGAAATGAGTCATGATACCGATCTCTTTGAGACACTTCTGGATCATACCCCCGTCGATTAATGGCCGTCAGAGCTGCAAATGGGGGCAACACCCGATATTAAAACAAGTGTTTTTTATTCAAAATTAAACGCTCTTTCGCGTGGTTTTGTCTGTTTTTTTCTATTCCTTTCAGTTTCTTCTGTACAGGGGGGGGGGCAATCATTTCCTGACACCCTTTATATAGACGTTGCGAGAGTGCCAATACATTTATAATAGGAACAAGATCTCATTTGAATTTTTAGAAGAATTTCGTCTCAGTGACTCTTCTTTTTAATTAAAACATATTCGGGCAATGAATATTCGTCTGAATATCTTTTATATTTCACTAATTTATTTTTTCCTATATATATATATATATATATATATATATATATATACACTCGGTATTGAGCATTTGTTTACAGTGAGTTTGCAGTTCAAGGGAAAACTGCTAGATAGCGCTGCAAAACTTCCATTTTATTCAATTTCGTTCGATTTCATTCGGCATCTCCGAGTCAGCGAGAATTGAAATATAAAGTATTTACTGATTTTTTTTATTTTTCCGTCTCGGTGCCCTTAGTTGGACGAAGGACGTAAATTGGAACAACCAACCAACCAACCATCTTTTGATATTTGGACTGCAATTTATCTATCTTCATAACTCTTCGAATCCTATCTCGGTGTTCTCAGTTGAATAAAGGACGCAAAACGAAATACCAACCAACCACCCTTTTCACACTGTTTGCCTACTCGAAATATTTTTAACTTTAAGCAGTTTGCTTCAATTTTTATGCAAGAAACTTAAATTGTTGATGAAATCAGTCGAGCTTAGCTTTCTTTTTTGGGGAACTTTGTATTTTCCGAAAGGTTAAAAAAAATTTAAAAAGAAATTAACACTTTTTCCGAATGGAAATTACAGATCTAATAGTAAAATTTAAAATAGTAAAATTTAAAATTAGCTCACACAGTAGCTACTTAACGTATTTCATTTAAGAGGATTCAGATGTAACTTTAATTGGAAACAGAAGGTTCGAGGTAGTTATGAACTATTTTTCATGAATTAAACTCCCTTTACGAAACGACTTTTGCTTCAACTTCTCAAATACTTTTTTTTACCATTTACTTTGTTAGGGTATGGACTAATTGAGATTACTGAGGTAAGGTTAATCCAAAGTTACATTTAGTTAAATGATAAGATTGATAAGAATAATGATGAAGTTGTAGGAATACAAATATGAAGCAATGGAGTTTAGTCGAGTCACGTATTTACCAAACCCTTAAAATGTACTTGCTTATCTTTATATATATACAGGGTGGACACAAAGTCCCTTTGCGGGGAAAAACAAGAGCAACATACAGATGTAATGCTGTAATGTCACTGCAAAGGGACTTTGTGTTAAAATGGATTTCTACTGTAAATTGAGGGTATGGGATACTTTTATTTATACTTGCAGAAATGAATACTTATCATCGTGAAATGATTTCGCAAAGAATCGATTTAATAAAATGAATGAAACGAAACAATAAGTTTCAGAAACCAGCCGAGAATTAGAAGTGCAAAGGTCAACTGTGTATCGATAGTTTGAGAGATGGGAGGCAGAAAATCTTCAGGATCGCCACAACACGGGCGTTAAAAGGAAAACGAACCCATGAACGGATGAAGAAAGGATGAACCTCAAGGACATCCTTAATTTGCGAGTCAGCTCGAGAACGATTCAGCAATTTACACGAATGAGCAATTCAAGTATGCAAAGAAAATTTAACGAAAATACAGAGACAAGCTAGCTTAAACTTAATACCACTTTAATATCGCACATTTTCAGAGCTGAGTTATCTTCTCCGATGAGAAGAGCTTTTGTTTATCAGATCATGGTTGAGTTCATTGTTTTCGTGCTAATAACAACCTACAATCCATGCGCATAGTTAGACTTCTAAATCTGGTCGGGGAAGAAAATTTTCAGGGTGGGCAATACTGACCTTGTAGTATGAATATTGTAAATGTGGAAAATGTAACCAACTTATAGTTCTGTATATTAGAATTTATTATTACACCTAGTTTTAAAAGTATCTTATTTTTACATTTCAGTTTTTAGTTTCACATCGACAATTTGTCTTTGGGGACAGCTTTCTTTCCATATTCCTACTTCGGTACGTTACTGAAATAATTGAGTGTGTTATTAACTCTAGATAACGGTTGAAGCGGTAGAAGAACCAGGTGTCTTTGTTCAATTATTTAGAGTAAAATCCGCAGAAATCAGTAGAGTTTTGACCACAGCGAGATTTCCGATAACTCTGCCTACGCTACTACCCTACACTCCCAAGGAAACACCTCTAATTGAAACGAGAAGTGGACACGTGCCAGATAATATGTTGTCGTGGAGAAGTGGTCTTGGAATAAGAGTAATGACGAGAATAGCAGGAAGGTTTAGGACCATAACACTGTCATATCCGGAATGCATAATATTTTTGCAGGACAAAAGTTCAGTGTATACGTCAAGGAGAGTTTAACAGTTTTTTGTCAGGAACAGCCTTTAAATGATCCGCTCGACTGGCTAAGCAAAGCATGCGACTTGAACCCAATCGAAAATCTTTATGTTATAATGGTTTATGAATCGCAAAATGAAGATGAAAAGAATAACTAATGGCTAGTACCGACATTTTTAAGGTATGAGAGGGGGAATATGATTTTTCTGTTTCCTTTTTGCTTCTAATTGGATAGAAATAAAAAAAAATCACACAAACTTTTTTTAATAATGAAACTATGATGGTTAACTAGGCTGACCATATTTCCTTGAGACAAAAACGGGACATTGGGATGGCAAAAAAGGGACGGGGGTTATGTAATATTCTGTATTCATGAAAAAGTAAGTACATAAACATATTGAGCTTACAATTATTCTTCAGTGACAGAACCCATACAAAAACCCATACAAAACGGTACTGTCCCGTTCAAAACGGTACGTATGGTCAGCCTATGGTTAACGTACCCTTTCCTTTCGCTCTGTGGAACGAAGGACGATAAACAAAACAACCAAACAAACAACCCTCCTTTGCCTAAAAGTTTAAATCTCCGCAAAATGGTATACAAAAGTTTGGACTTCAATTTTCTGTATGAATAACTGTCGGTCGATATTTCGGAATAAGTAAGAGATGGAAACCGCGTTGCGTTAAATTTGCATGACGTATTAAAAGAAACAAAAGAAGTAATATCAGTGAAGGCAGAAAACCAAATCAAAATCACGTTATTTGCAAATACTGTATAAAAGATTGTAAAATAATATAATGAAATTACAATTAAAAAATAAATATAAACAAATAGAATTAAATTAAAATAATGCATTAAAATAAAAATATATTTTTTTACTTTTTTCTTCGTATGAAAAGGGAAATTTCTAACGCAAGTGTAATTAATTTTTCTGCCAGGTACGAGCACATACGTATAAAGGTCTCGCATTACAAACTATTGGGTAAAGAAGACAAAATTGATTTAATGTTAGTTCAAACTCTTTGACTTTAATTAACAAAAAATAGAAGAATAAAAAAATATAATTTAAAAATGAATGAAACAATAAAAAAAATAAAATTAAAAAGATATGTTGGAAGTAAATCTTGCATAATATATATATATATATATATATATATATATATATATATATATATATATATATATATATATACATTGAAAGAGAGAATATATGTGTATATATAATATATATTGAGAGAGAGAGAGAGAGAGAGAGAGAGAGAGAGATAAACTAGGCCTATTAGTCAAGCTAAACTACGGTCTTACTCAAGGAGTATAGAAAGGAGAGAAAACATTCTATCTAAAACTACACTTTATTCTAAAATAACAACGAGATTAAATTAAATGGACATATTAAAAGTAAGCTACTGTAACTAAACTTCCTACAGGTTGTTTAGCTAAACAGTGTCATTTACTGTACCTGAATTTAGTATGCTACGCTATGCCAAGGCTGTAACTTCAGCTTTACTCGTAGAGAGGATTTCATCTTACTTGGGATAAGATTGTATTGTAGATGTTTAATTTTCTACATTTAGGATTTACACGACTTTATGGAGAACTTATAAATATTAGTAAAGAAGAGGGTAAAAACCATCTCCCATGAACTTAACTCGTCATGGTCACACCTTGAAGGCAACACCTTTTACTGCCTAAATTTTGTTCACCAAGGAAAGAATTTTTGGGTTGGTTTGTGTTAATCCTTTAAGGCCAGAATTTTTTGTAGGGTTAAGTTATGAATGCATGTATTTGAAACTCTACCAATTTGTACCGGTCGTCCTCAAAGGGTTAAATGAGATTTAAGAAAACTTTCCATATTCCATATTTTGAAATATATATATATATATTAATGTAAAGAACGACGTTTGTGTAGAAGAGCGTCCGCACAAGATGAGGAGAAAGAACGAACAAATGAAAAATGAGACACTTCCCAGGAATCGAAACCGGGATCATCCAATTGCCGGTCGGACATGCTAACCACTACACCAAGGTCATCGATCAGTCAGAAGTTGTAATTCTTCTACATACGAGCGGAATCGAATGCCCTGAGGGGGCACCTTCTCATGCCTTACATATATATATTTTAACTGCACACAAGCGTCGTTCTTTACATTAATTATACTGCGTGTTGTTTGCAGTTAAAAAAAAAAATATATATATATATATATATATATATATATATATATATATATATATATACTGTATATATATATATATATATACAATAAAATCATACACAGAAGACGGATCCGTCACATCTAAAACAGAGCACAGAGCTTTAAATGTTCCTGACAGTTTAAAGATAGTTTATTCTGGCCATTTTAGGGTTCTTCTCGATGTATGCGGCTTCTTTTAAAGGAGTAGGGAAGCATCCTTTCCGGCTGCAAATGGTTGAGCTTTTAGGCAGAGGGTTTGTTATTTATTCCGTTTTACGTCCTTATTCCAAGTCAAAAGGTAAGTTAAGCGTCATACCTTCATTATTCAGTAAATTTCTTTAAAAAAAAATTATCTGTAATTATATCTATATTAAAAGTAGAGGATAAAAATTAATAATATTTAATCCAGCTTCTATCATTTTCAACTTCCTTACGCATCCTTTTCAGAACTGACTTCATCAGGTTCTTAGTAGTGGGGGCATTTTTCTTATTCCTTCCCAAACCTCGATAACATATCAACAGAGATCATTAGGTGTCCTTTCCATCCTCATTTGTCATTTATTAACCATTATGCCATAAAACTTTGCGATTGGGTACAAGTCGTACGCTTTGCTTGGCCAGTCAAGTAAATTATACTGTGCTTGAAAAACTGTCGAATCTTCTTGACGTATGAACTGGCCATCTTTTTTATGAATACATATTATGCGTTCGGGATATGGCAGTGTCATGGTTCTGACTGATGACAGCATCACTTCTCCAAGTGTTTCAATGTATTAAGCGGATCTAAACCTTATTGCTATTCTTGTCGCAGACACGTTTCCCGAGGAGTGTCGGGTGTTATTAATGCGTCAACAGTGAACTCTGCCGTGATTTGGTGTTTGGAGAAAATAACTCAGCTCTAAAAATGTACGTCATCATTAGGGTGGTATTGGACAGAGTTTAAACGAACTTGCTCGCGTATTTCCGTTAAATTTTCTTTGCACACCGGAACTTGAATTGTGGGTTCGTGTAAAGAGCAGAATCGTTCTTGAGCTAACTGGCAAATTAAGGTTGGCCTTGATTTCAACAGCGTTTCTGGAATTAGGTTTTCTGGAATAAACTCTGAAAGGAATTTCTTAAAATTAATGATGATGAATTGATGATAATGATAAATTTTATTGGCAGGAGACAAATCCCACAAATCTTTAATAAGCAAACAACCTGAAAGCTATGAATATAGATAAACTACAAGTCCAAGTATTAGAAGTTGACTGGCTGTTGTTCTGTTGTATGTCCTTCTTCCGATTGAAGGCACTGGAAAGGAAATATCAAAAGTCAGTGAATACCTTAACTATTTAATTCCTCATTCATTCAAGAATGCCGAATGAAATCGAACGGAATTGAATACAATTGGAGTTTCACACGGCATTTAACAAATTTCTCTCAAACTGCGAACTCACTGTAAACAAATGCTTCGTATCTATGATATATCCAAAAAATTAATCAAGTTTTATTTGAACATTTATTATATTGATTTATTAACATTAAATTTATATAAAGGGAAAAACAAGTATGATGATTAGAATTTGCCTTGGCAAATATTCAAAGATAAGTGAATATTTATTTCTCGGATATTTTTTAATTAAAAGGGAAGATCATGTGAGACGAAATTCTTCTAAAAATTTAAGTGAGATGACGTATTGGTACTTCTGTCATGTTTATAAACACTGTACAGTATGTTCTTTTGTGCTATTTTCATTCACAAAAACTTACTATAACGAGTTGTAATATTTGAGTTGCCACTTAATATATATTTCCTAATATTTACAAACTAGTGTTCGAGGAATTGCGTCGGCAAATGTGCTTATTGCCAAGTGCAACCCAGTGTTGGAAATCGATGGTACGTTGACTCAGATGTAGTTAAATATTGTAAAAAGAAACGAAAATTCTTTGAGAATAACTTTGCTTCAGATTTCCTTTGTGCATATAATTTCCTTTGTTTATAATGAGGAGAAAAGTGAATGACTCGCTCATGAGAAGTTTACAGAAATGTTTCACCGATTTAATTCTTCAGATATCAAGCGAGCAGCGATATTCCTTCCTTCCCAATACAGTATATTTATAACCTTTGATCCAGGCTTGGCTTTGCTAGGCTTTGCAGGACTGGGTGCAAAATAACTGCGGGGTCGGCGGTCAGTATTCGAAATGGGTTATTTTTAATTGACGTTAAAATCAATTTAAATCACCGTTCAATTTATAATGATTAACATACGCAAATTATAATAAGGAATATTGTATAATTAGGTTTTAAGTTCCCACAAGGCCATAATGCTATTTGTATCGTGTGGTGTCTCAGTGTTGTCAGCGGGCCAGCCCAAGCGCCGGGCCGGGTAAAGTGCGGGGCTGGGTGCAGTAAACTGCCCTTGCTTTTATCTCCTCCGTCATTCTCAAATTCCCCACAGACATCTACTGTAATTTAAGGTAATTCTTACTATCTCCTTAAATTACGTAAGTGCCACATCCAGAAAATTAAAAACTAATCTACTTCATAGACAAGTTACAGATTAAAATAAATAATTAAAACAAAAATGCCGAGGACTGTCTTTGGCCCTTACTAAAATTAATAATCTACAGCTATGGATTACACTCTACTAAAAACTTATAGCCCTTAAGGTTATTCTTTCTAGGAAATCAACGATAATCTGACAAACTGGCTGAATAAGCATTTATCAAAATACAAGGGTAGTTTTTCGAATCGCGATACTGAACGTGCTTCTGAATTTACAAAAGTGTTTATGGTCTTTTACCGCAAATGTTATGGTAAGTTTTGATAATTTGTTTACCAAACTACCCAGTGGAGTGCCCAGGGGGTTTCCTAGTTGTCCGAAAACACCCCCTAAGATCCTAAATTAATTAATTATCATTATTAATTAATATTATCCATCGATAGTAATCTTATCAGTAGGGCAAGCCCCTAACTACACAAATAAGTGTTTTCGAAAACCATGGACGTCAGTTATGGAAACAACCCCTTCTAAAATCCTAGGCGCGCCAGGGCTACCTATAGATGAAGTCCTTGATATCTGAAACAGTAGTATCAACGATTACCCGTTACCTAATTCTAAATTCTTGGCATTGAGGAGCTTTTGTGTTCAAAATAACTTCCTCGTGTTTGAGAATGATTAAAATGTACAATTGTTTGGAGTAAATATGGGTAGCCCACTTAGTTATGTCCTTAATCATTATTTATGAACTAGTACGAAACGAGGTTATCAAAAACTCACAATTACATTCTTAAATGCTGGTACACGTACAGTAGTGCCAAAATGATAGCTCTAAAAATTTTTTAATACAGTATGAATCATATGAAATACAGGTAACTCATCGAAATACATAAGTTTAATCAATTATACTATGATCAGTAATCTCTTGATGCATATCAGGGTTCACCACCTACATTTCTGTGGCACGTTACCAAATTGTTCAAAGATTTATTTCGAAATTCTACGCTACCAATTGAATTTCCACTCTGAATTAATTAACTTTAGATTTTAGGTGTCTGGTTCGTTTCCACCGATCTGACTGAAATAAAATTAGTTATATTAATTCAGATGAGTGGTGAACGTACTTGCAACCATTTATTACTGCTATTTAACCAAATTTTTATACACCCAAAGAAATTCCATGAATATCACATAACGTTTTCATTAACATTTGATTATACAGGGTGTTTCAGGTCGATCCTAGAAATATGGAAAAGAAACACTTCCTATTAGTTACGGAATTACTATGACAAACTTCAATTACCAAATACCAAATACAAACTACAAACTGGCGGAATTTATAGTTTGTATTTGGTATTTGGTATTTGAAGTTTGTCATAGTAATTCCATAACTAATATGAAGTGTTTCTTTTCCATATTTCTAGGGTCGATCTGAAGCAGCCTGTAGTATATTGGAAAACATTCGTCCGCATATATGGGTACTGCACAATAAATTTCCAAATACGTACAGTATATCTGTAGAAGAAAGGCTGTTCATGACAATAATGTCAATAAGGTAAGTGACTGAATATATAATATCCAATATATATAGTTTAAATATCATAAACTCGCTATAATAACATAAATACTAAGGTTTAAACGGAATCCACATACAAAGAAAACATTTTATTTCATTTTGACTCAAGTTTATTTCTTGTAGTTCAAATACAAACAGACCATTTCATTTCATTTTGGCTCAGGTTTACATATTGTGTAGCCCAGAGCCTCACAACTCTCAATCTGATTCGTGACACATTTTACTTGACAATATTTATGCCCATTTTGAAAATTCTGAAAATAAATACATTCCGATATTAGTCAAAACAATGATAAATTGAAAAGTATATTTGAATGAATGAACTTTCTGCTGATGAAACATTGTATGAATTGTAATTGAACTAATAAAGTTACTGCTGATTCCCAAAATACTGGCGACATTTTCCAATTATTTGTTTACAAAGCTTCTATTACAGTACTCCTTGTTTTTATAGTCCCATAATACGGACCTCTGAGAAACTTCAACAATTAAAGAGTCGTTGAAATCCATGATATGCACGGAGATGTCTGCTCTCTACGCGAGAATTCAAGAGACCGAAGGAGCAGCGATCAAATTTGGTTGGTCGCCGCTTCCTACTCGAGCAGTGGGGTTGCGCCTCTTGGCAGCGCGGTGACGCCGCACGCACTTACATGGGACACGGCAATCGGATCACATTAATTTGTCCGCTTAACAAAGGTAGTGCATAGACGCACTTACACACGCGTGCAAGCTAGTCGCTGGCACGTCGGATATAACCTAAACTATATGTGTTGATCCTAGTATAAATGTTCGACAGATGTTCAGCTGGGAAATGTTCACCACAGTTAGTCCATATGTTAATAGATTGAACGAATAGATTTACAAATGAAGATGGCGTCTAAAATGGTAAAGGCCGTAATGTAAGACAATTATAGCCCGAAACGATTCAGCTTGTATAACTGTATAAGCTTTGTTCGTTTAAGGCTATTCTTTTATTTGATACATTGTTAAAATGTTATAAGGAATACATTAAAACGATTATTAACATTACGTAACTGGAAATGCGAGCTAAATAGACTGAACAATTGTTAACGCAACTTGTCGAAGTAAGTTCTTGCGAGAGAGAGAGAGAGAGAGAGAGAGAGAGAGAGAGAGAGAGAGAGAGAGAGAGAAAGAGAATCCTTGCAATTATTTGGTAGATAATTTTTATCGTTTTTCGTCCGACCGCTGAAAGAGCCTCAATAAATTTTAAGATTCGATGTCTTCGTAATTTTTTTTTCATCTTTTCCTATTGTGCGCTTATCGGCTTATCGTACGGTATGATTTGGCGAAAATGAAAATTTATTGGTTAGAGCAAATTATCATACTTAAGGCAGGTGGAAATGCCTTTAAATTTCGTTGTTTAGATAAAGTTTCCGATTTCTACATATCTTTAATCATCGATGCATTCATCGTTAAACATTTTTTTACATAGCAGGGTACGAGCAGCTCGAAACAGCATTGCCAAGCAAATAGGGGGTCTCTCTGTTAGTCTAGTCAAAAGGACATCCATATCCTTATTCAACTGATTGCAATTGTCGTTAGTTTGTATTGCAGACTCCCAGTTATTATCAGTCCTGGTGCATGATTCTTCAGGAGCAAGATGCACCGCCAGTTTGTTTTTCCTCCGTAAGGTATATATATATACAGTAACGGAAATAAAATAATTTAATCATTTACCATCTAAAATATATATATATATATATATATATATAATTATATATATATAATATATATATTTTAGATGGTAAATGATTAAATTATTTTATTTCCGTTACTGTGAAATTTTTTCACAATTTTCTTTCGTGAACTGTTTTCGAGTTCACCTGCGAGAACAACAACCTTAATCCATTCACTGCCGGTGGACGCTAATCGGCGCCAAAGGTCATTCATTACGCAACATAGCACTTTTTCGGCCGGCAGTGAATAGGTTAAACCGTCCAAACATTGGAGTGTCGAACACCATACAATCAGGGCTATTATGGGCTATTATTCTTCCCTGAACGGGAAGGTCGTCATGTGAAGATCGCCCTTTAAGACTTCAGAATTGACTGTCACTGTGTTGCACGTACTTACAGCGCACGTTTCTCTAATGTTTCATCATCTTCACCACCAAATAAAGTCGTTTTGAACGTTCGAATTGAGCTCGCAAAACATAGACAAACAAAATATCGGTTTCAAAACGTATTCCAATCAAAATTTATACTCCTCTGAGAGTATTTTGAAAAATGTCTGAAAGAAAAAGTTTCCTCCCAAAGAAGTTATGGTGAACGAGTTTACCCCGCGTTTCATAATTTATGGTTTACACCAGTGCTACACATCTTTTTTATCACTGCGGCACCTTTGGCCAATTATCACAGACTTTACGGCACCCCTGATCAACATTCCCAACTTTACATTAATCACCCGCCACTCATCACTCACACATGACAGAACCAATGTTTCCATAGTCGACCATGTATTGTAAAATTTTATATATAAAAAATATCCAGCTTCATTGTCATTTTCATTAATAAGAGAAAAGAACAAAAGATTCACGCACCACCTTCAAACAGTTGTAAAATATACTAATGGGAGCGCTGTTGCTGCATGTCACCCTGCATGTCACACTGGTCAGGGCGATTTGCAACAAGTGCTGCAGCATGCTGGCACTCAATGAATTTCTCTTCTTTGATTTAAGTGAAATCAATTCAGAAAATCCCTCCTCGCAGTGATAACTGATATGAAAAGCAAACAATTCCTCGACGGTAGATCCGGTTGTGGAGTAATACGGTTCCTGAAAAAAGGAAATCCAGGATTGAGATCTCGATTTCTCTTTGTAAACTTCTTTCATTCTGGAGTCGCAGCGAGAGTCTAAGAAACTCTCCATGGTCTTCTCATTGATTCCTGTCATCTTTGTATTTATGTCGACTGTGAAAAGATTCACCATCCACAGTCTCTCCTGCTTCTCATCATCTGTTTTGGAAGACAGAGATTGAGATCGTTAAATTTTGTAAATACATCTGCCACGTATCCTATTATACAGGGTGTTTGAAAACTTTCTGTACAAATTGTAATGGGGGATAGGCAACACCAAGACAAACCCTTTTCGTCTATAAGTGTATGTCCGCTGACGTCACCATTCGGCGCGAGAGGGCGCCGCTGCAATTGGCTAAAAGGTGAAGTGGGCTAGACTCGCGCTTGCCGCGGGCATTCTTAAATCGGACGTAGTACGCTTAACATAGAGCGCTTCACGACTGCTGAGATGGCTGACATGCATATGGTGTATGGGGCTGCCAATGGAAACGGAAGAGCTGCTGTGAGGTTGTACCGACAGCGCTTCCCAAACAGACGTGTGCCAAACACCAAACGTTTGCGCATTTGCATCGGCGACTGCGAGAAACTGGAACATTCCATGCAAACATGCATGACACTGGTCGGGAGAGAAACGTGCGCACTCCTGACATGGAAGAAGAAATCCTACGGCGATTGAGGACAATCCAAGCGCAAGCACGCGAGGTGTTGCACGTATCCTCGGTGTGAACCACGACCTGGTCTGGAGAGTGTTGCACGAGCAGCAGTTACATCCGTTTCATCGTCAGAGAGTCCAGGCATTACAACCTCGGGATTACCCTCTTCGTGTGGAATTCGCACGCTGGTTTCTGCAGCAGACAGCGGTGCAGCCTAATTTTCCGGCTTATGTGCTGTTCTCAGATGAGGCCTGTTTCACACGTGAGGGTGTGTTTAACATGCACAATTCTCACGTGTGGGCGCACGCAAATCCACATGCTACACGGGTGCATGCTCATCAAGAACGGTTCGCCGTCAATGTTTGGGCGGGTATCGTCCATGGCAAGTTGATTGGGCCGTACCTGCTGCCTGCCCGACTCGACGGGCGGGTTTATCGGATATTTCTTGAAGAAACGTTGCCGGAACTGCTGGAAGATGTTCCCGTGGCTATTCGTAGACGAATGTTGTTTCAACACGACGGGGCCCCAGCACACTCCAGCGACGATGTGCGGATTATCTGAAACGCCCACTTCTGGGGACCGATGGATAGGCCGGGGTGGCCCGTAGCCTGGCCACCGAGATCGCCCGATTTAACATGCCTCGATTTCTTTCTGTGGGGACACATGAAGAACCTCGTGTACGAGACTCCCATTTACTCGAAAGAAGACCTCGTAGCAAGAATCGCTGTCGCCGCTGGAATGTTCCCGAAATGCCGGAATCTTTCGACGTGTACGTCGGTCAATTGCTTCGACGGCTGTCGGCAATGCATGATGCTACCGGTCGCAACTTTCAGCACCTTCTTTAAATAAACATGCCTTCTTTAAAATAAAACATTGTACGCGTACTACGTCCGATTTAAGATGCCCGCGGCAAGCGCGGTCTAGCCCATTCACCTTTAGCCATTGCAGCGGCGCCCTCTCGCCCGAATGGTGACGTCAGCGGACATACATTATAGACGAAAAGGTTGTCTTGGTGTTGTCTATCCCCCATACAATTTGTACAGAAAGTTTTCAAAACACCCTGTATATTACGTAATATGTTCACTTATTGCGGAACTCAGTATTAATATATTTAAAGGAAAAAGATCAATATAATTGAAAATAAATACATAATTACTGTAAATTCAACCTACTTCCGTGACACGAAATTCACATCACTATCGTGACACTCGTTTTTATTCTGACTGATCAATTAAAATATTGAACTAAGACATAAGCCACGCCCTTTGTGAAGTTCCTGCTATATGATTGGATAATTTAAAATACCAAAGCTAACCAGTCATTGGTCACGCATGCGCAAAGAACGAACGATTTGTGCGAAAATTAGCAAATTGTTTTAATTACTGTGGACTTCCTTTTTGCAACAATTTAGCATTACAATATCATTGATTTCCACGGCACCCCTGCGGGTACCCTGGAACCTTTAATACGTAATTTAATAAACAGAAAGAAATGAATAATATTAAAGAAATAAAGTCGATCATGAATTAAAGCTATAATCTCACATTTTGAATGGCTCCCTTTTGTAACCAATAGAGCAGCACTCCTCGGACCAGTGACTCAACAATTTACTGATAGTATCTTGGGTGATGTTGTTTCAGCTTTATTGCATCACTTCTAAAGATCAGTAGGGTTGTTAGAATGTTCTTTTCCTTTTCAGGTACAAATAATGTTCATAGGTGCTTAACTGGATTCAGGTCAGGAGACTTTGGAGGCCATTCCAGAATGATCAGCACATTCTATCCTTCTTCATGTTCATAATTATAATTCATGCAAAGGTAGGAATTATGATTCGGGTCTTTTTTTGTTAATAAATAAAGCTTTGACTTACTAGGCTCTCAACACTGGGTATGGCATGGGTCAATTTAAGATAGAATGGTATTGTTCTTTCTTCATGGTATCATGAATGTTTACAATGAATGTCTCGAGAGTCACCCACTGAAACAAGCTTATATTATAATGGGGCCCCCCCAGCATGTTTCACGGAAAGTTTCATACACTGCAGGGTAAATCCACCCCCTCTCCCAACCTCCACAAATCCATTTTGGAACTCATCAATAAAATCAGTTTTCAGCAGTTAAATTCTTTTATTTGTTGGATCGCTTTTTGATGCTTCTTCCTTCAAAATATTTTTTTTAATTCAACCGACCAAAAATATAAGGATTTTATTGCCGAATACATTCTATAAATTGGACAGGTGCCGATTTAAATTTAATCGGATAAAAAAAACGATTTTTCATTTTTTATATCGATCTACATTTAATGATAATTTCTGTAAAACTGATGCTATCATAGTACATAAGTGATACGACTATTGGGATTAAACGGAGTTAAGCCTTTGACGCGGCTCGTTAGTCATTAATGAAAGTTTAGGTACAATTCCTGAAAAAAAAAAAATTATCGATGGCAATTAATTTGATTGCTGGAATGTCGTCATGCTTTTATTCCTTTATTTTAGTAATTTTGGAGATCGAATTTAACAAATTATTTTTAGTATTCTAAATGATATTATGCTGTGCCAAACGCTAACTAAAAAACAAACATCATGAAAAGTTTTCTTTTTTATTGTACAACGAGACCAATTTTCATCAGTGTTCTCACTATAGCGCAAAATTGCGGGAAATAACAATGGTTTATAAAACAGTTAAAACAATAGCACTTCAAACAACCGAAACAAAAGCATTAAAACAGCGAAAAACCGTAAAAATAACCAAACATTAATGTACACATTAATATAAGGCTGTTCAGCTGATGAAACCGTGATGGAGATTAATGGATATTTGAAAAGGGAACTGTATCAGGAGGATATAAGAAAACTAATCCGATTAACATAGGGTCATTGTCATTTATATTTATATATATATATATATATATATTATATATATATATATATATATATATATATATATATATATATATATATATATATATATATATATACACACCAAATCTTAATTATATATTTATTAGTTCTGGTAGCAGCAAAATCAAAATGACATTATATTCTCAGGGGTTATAAGCTTTATTTATTTCAGTTAATAAACTTGTACATGTCTTCCCTCATTAGTTATAATTAATCTTATTCTGCGTTCAAATTTTGAAAATACTTTTCCAACACAGCTTCAAGGATGGACAGGACATCATCATGGATACGCTGTTTTAACTCCTGGAAATCCCTCAGTGGACTTTTGTTTTCAAAACGGTCCAAAAGTAGAAGTCCAAAAGGGATAAATCGGGGGAGCGAGTAGGCCATTTTGTAGGTCCTCCCCTACCAATCCAACACCCTGGAAATGTTTCATTCAAAAATGTTCGAATGTTTTGAGCAAAATGTGGTTGTGCTCTATCTTTTTGGAGGGTAACTTTGTAACAAGCTTTGTAACAAGCAGGGTGTTCCTTGCCACTGTAGAATAAAGAACTCCTCTTATATCTTCAGGTAAGAACCGCCAGTTCGATCGTCAAAAAAAATTAGGTCCATATATGCGAGAACGTGACAAAGCACACCAGACACTTATAATACTTTATGAGAATCCCTCTCATGTTCGTAAATTTCATGGGGGATGTGTTCACCCCAAATCCTACAGTTATGGCGGTTTACTTTGCTTGAAATATGGAATGTAGCCTCGTCACTAAAATTGAGGGTTCATAGAAAGCGTTCATCTGATTCTCTCCTCTCGATTAAATCATTGCGTGTGTTTATTCTGGTTTCATAATCTTCTTCTAAAAGTTGCTGGAACACCCGCACTTTGTAAGCTTTAAAATGAATTTTTTATGAAGGATTCTATGGACGCAGGAGCGCAGTATATTCAACGTAGCATCTCCTCTCCTACTTGACTTCTTAGAGCTTCTGGTAAATGCTCCACGAACTGCACTTATTCTTTCAAGTGATTTGTTTGGCCTACTGGAAGATTTCCCGTTCAGTGCAATTCCAGTTTTCTCAAAATGACCAACCCATCTTCGTATGCTGTCTTTCAGGTGGTGGCTTGTTCATTTCAGGTCAAAATTGCCTTTGAACAGCAACAATTGAACCACTTTCATCCACAAATGTAACAATTTTCGCTTTCTCTCAAGGAGTTATCATCTTATTCACATTCAAAAACATTTTAACGAACAGAGAAATGAAACTTAGAACGTGCTGAAGAGAAGCAATAGCCTTTCAGGCTTAATGGCCTAAAAAATACGATATTTGAGTACAGTACAGTACAGTACCTGCGCATTAAATTAATTTTATGATTTTTGTACTTAGGTAATCACTAGGGCGGTCAAAAGTCAATAAAGTCAAATTGTTTCCTATGGGGCACTTTTCGCTGAAACGACTGAAAATGCAATAAAAACACCTGTAGGGGTATATTACCAAAGTTAATAGGTCAACCAAAAGTCAACTTTTACCTGTTAGGTCAAAAAATAGCAATGAGGTAAATAAAGTCAATTTTTTGGAATAAATATTTAAAAAACTAAAAATTGGCAGGAACACGTTGGGCAAGCTGGCTGAACGCTGCTTTTTATTATGCAGACAATTTTCCAAATGTGAAGACAATTGTGGAAAATTTTGAAGATGAAGGAATCATTGTTCAGAAGGCTAAAGAGAGTGTTGCTAATGAAAAACTGCCAAAGCAACTAATGTCAATCAAAATGAATTATAGTTTGATTGCTAGCTTAGTGACTAGGATGGAAGCATCTGATTGCACCATTAGAGAGGCATATGAAACCATTTCTTCTATCAACCTTGGCGAAGATATGTGTTCAGTCAAACAATACATTGAAACAAGACTCAAGACAAATGGTATTTGTGAAATAATTAACCTCAGTAGACCTGAAATCTCACCAACAGTTTATGGTCAGCTTTTGCAATGTCAACCAACAACTGCCGCTGTAGAGAGATCTTTCTCCATGCTTAATAAATTATTAAGTAAGGATCGCAATTTTTTGCCAGAAAATGTCGGCAAATACTTCATAATTTACCACAATCGGTCAACTGATGTAGAAGAGCAAGAATAAGTAATTAAAGTATCGTTTTTATTATTGAAAGTAAAGGCAACTTTATAAGTCAATTTTTTCAATTCGTAAGGTCAACTTTCTTAATTTTTTCGGTCAACTTTTGACTGCCCTAGACTAATCACACATTTCGTATGAAAATCTTTAATTACAAATTTTTTACTAAATGTAAACAACTGTTAAGAAAATTCAAAACCTCCTAATCACTTTTTTTTTTTTGTTTTTCGATACATGGGGGAACTAAAACAGCAAATAATATTTGGTTTGAGATACTCTCTCTCTCTCTCTCTCTCTCTCTCTCTCTCTCTCTCTCTCTATATATATATATATATATATATATATATTAATATATATATATATATATATATAATATATATATATATATATATATATAATATATATATATATATATATATATATATATATATACAGTATGACACAAATACACACACACAGTGTATATATATATATATATATGTATATATATATATACACACACAATCTTAATGACATAGTTCGCCTGCGACCCCCCCCCCCCCCCTCTCTCTCTCTCTCTCTACTTATGTTCGTATATTTGTCCTTATATTTCTTTAAGCTTGCACTAATGGCCGTTGTCTGTGCTTATATGAAGTTTATGTATGAAATCTTTAGAGTGCAACGTAAATAATGATGAAGAATGTATATAGTTTTTAATGCAAGTACTTACTATTATTTTTATTATATATATATATATATATATATATATATATATATATAGAGAGAGAGAGAGAGATAATGTTATTATGTATTTTGACTGAACATGCTAATCACAAATCTAATCATAATGTAATGAAATGTAATATAATGCAATCTAATTAGCTTCAGTCCTAACATATGCGTAGTTACATCTCATGTTTTTAAATAAGTTATTGTTTGTAAGGAGAACACGGCAGCTTTCTTGCTAAATTTATGATAACTGAGAAAAACTACCCTATTTTTTAAATGCTTTATTTGATTCTTCTCGCCAGTAATTGAATCTTATTTCATTGAATAATTGATTTTATAGCGACTGAATCTTATTCCATCCTGTTGTAACTTCTCTTAAAATAAATATGTTAAGTGTGTTTAGAATGAAATATTACTTCATAAATTTCAAATTTCATAATTTCCTCCAAGCTCTTAAACCACTTCAGTAACTCCTAAAAATAAATAGCGCGTTTTTAAAGTTATATAAAAAGAGGAAAAAAAATATCTTTGTCATTTTCTTTATTTTGTTTTCTAAATTTATGACTGACGTCAGTGAATGTGACTTATCCTCTATGCTAAAATGCTAAAATGCTAAAATGCTAAAACACTAAAATACTAAAATGCTATAAAACGTATCGACTTATTGCCTTTTTCCCATAGAGTTAAAGGCCCTTTAAATTATGGCCTGAATGTTTGAATGTTAGAGTCGCGATTTATATAAGGGACTTAATGGTCCTTCCGTCCGTAAAGAGATTTCTTAATTGATACGTAAAAATTGAGTTATGCAAAGAGGTGAAGTCATTTAAATATATTAAAAAAAAGGGAGGTATAATTTTTGGAAAGTGTATTTATTATTTTCGTCTTATGTTATATTACGTTTATATAAACGTATTATGTCGTTATAATATCGTTTCTTACGCTATTATTATATTGTTTTCGCGTATTACTTTTACTTAAACTTTTTAATTTTTATCTGATACACAAAAATTTAAATAAAAAAAAAAAAATATTTAAAAATGTCACTTTTAAATTCAAACCTAAATTGTAGTATTAAAATGTGTCCTCAAAAAAAAAGACGTTGGGCGTTAATGGGTTAAAAGATGCCTTCAGTTCTTGAACTTTTTCCAACATCAAAATATCTTAAAATTTAGTTTATTTTATAATATATATACGTAAGAGTTACAGTAGAAATATTGATTAGTGCACAGTTATAAACTATCTATCTGAAATTCTATTAATATGTTTACGTATTTCCGTTATTGTATATCATAAGATACGTATCTATAATATAAGCATGCAATATATTGGACCGTTTATTGAGCTGATTTTTATCAAAATTCGACAATAAAACGTGCACATTTAGAGCGCACTATTATCACGTTTCATGCCTTTGGGAAACATTGAATTATTTGACTTTCTCTCTCTCATTTCCGCTTTCCAAAGGCAGTTCACAAATGTACGCAGCTAGAATTCAGTAAAGAAAGAGTACATGTAACGCGTTTGTAAATTAAAATGACTGCTGCAGTGAATTGATACAAATGTATATAGAGTATGTATGTATGTGTGTATGTATGAATGTATACACGCAATTAACTTAATGCACACATAAATTATAAGTGAGACTAGATAGAACTCTATATATTATTTGTATATGCATATCACATTTCCTTTTAAAGTCCTTCTATTTATGTAGGACATTTATCATTTGAAGTGCCTTTGACACCGAATTTCCATAAAGTGCCTAGTTGGCACACCTAAAATTGTATTTTCATGACACCCAATCGTGACGTTCCTCGTCTTAACTTTGGCACATGTAAACGCCTCAATAAATAGATACGTGAAGGAATCGTAGTCGCAGCATATAAGTGAATAATGCTTGTAGGGAAGGGGGGGTGGGAGAGGGGACGAGTCACAAAGGGAGGGGAAGATAAAAGAAGAGAGGAAAGGAGAGAGAATGATTGAAAAGGTATACAAAATTATACAGTCATAACAAAACTGAGGTAAGAAACTATAAAAAAAAAGGAAGCCTTTCGAGAACAATCTGGATGTAAAATCCTTCCCGACCGCAGAACAGAAAGAACAAAGAGCCAAAAATGGCGATATCCTTCTTGATCCTGAGTTTCATTAATCACGTTTAAAGAACCTTTTCATTAGAAAGAAAAAATAAAAAAATAAAAATCAGTTTGTATGAGAAAGTCAGGGTCGAAATAACAATGGTTTCTTTCTGCAATGCTTAATAAACTTTATTTTCGTTCATTTCCTTGTTTCCTAGCACACACACACACACACACACACACACACACACACACACACACAATGTGTATATATTGTATATACAGTATATGGCTACATTGCGGCCATTATCGAAACACCGCTCCCCGTCGATCAGCGAAGTTAAGCGACATTCGGTCTGTGTAGTAGCTGGATCCCCCGAAAAAACTGTAGGCCCCCTCAGTCAAAGGCCTTAGATGTTGCGAAGGAGGTTAAACAACCCCATCATTTTATATATATGATATATATATATATATATATATATATATATATGTGTGTGTGTGTGTGTGTAAAATGTGTATCCTCAGTGAAAAGTATGAGACAAGCATAAAAAAATTTATATATGCTTGTATTAAGATGGTACCGCAGATAAAATTTTAATAGTTCATTTTACAGTGGGTTCGTTTAACTAGCTCTGAGAAGTTCATAAGTTTTACGCAATGAAAGTTTATATCAGTAATAAGTTTTCAAACTGACTATATCAATTTAGGGCGGGTCGTACTCAGGTGACAACATGAATCTGAAGGAAATCCTACCATCAGGGGTGTCTAAATTATGTGTTTTACATGGGGAATTCAAATATGAGCTTATTTTTTGGATAGGATAACTCTAACCTACATCATTTTGTATTTCTAAATTGCCAATTTTACCCTTTTGAACCCCTTTATAATATATTAAAAGATATAAGGTAAATCATTTATATTGACAAGGCCAAATCAACTTTACATATATTTATTAATAGGTGAACTGCATGTATATCACTGGATATAATTACAAAGATCATTCTCCTGACATCTTGAACTTTGCCAGGTTGCACAAATCCTGCTTTGACTCAGACTTGGACATCAGCTTCCTGCTGGTCTCCTGAGCCCTGATCCCTCCATCCCTCTTTTCCCTGTGAGAAGTACTTAGCAGAAGCCTCAGTCACCATTTTAACAACCTTCTCAATGCTTTGTGTGTGGCAAGGCCAGTTGCGCACCTCCATGGGGGTGTTGATGAAGTTTTTCACCTCTGAGGTGCTTAGAGAGCAGGTGAGAGGTGGCTCTGACACACCTTCTGACCAGCTGATCAAGTCACCGATACTGCAAGCATCACAATTGATGTCAGGTGTCCTTCTGCTCCTAACAGAGGAGTCCCCCAGCTGAGTGTCCGGGTCCCCTCTCCCCTGATGGCCAGGATTCTTTCCACCCCTTCAATCCTCTCCTTCTGATCCTCAGAGCAGAGTAGTGTTTGGAGGATGACTTCACTGTGGGCATACCAAGCAGATCTTCTCACAGTTGGCATCACAATATCCAGCACCTCCTTTCTCTGGGACTTGAGGCAGTCCAGCTGAAAGAGGATGTGCCTAGGCCCTTCGATCCAGGAGTGCTGACCTTCACGTTGAACCAACATGGGTAATACACTCCAATGATGAATTCCACAATGAATTGCAGAATCTTCAGGTTCTTTCCTTTAAGTCCGTGCAGCATATAAGTGAATAATGCTTGTAGGGAAGGTGGGGTGAGAGAGGGAACGAGTCACAAAGGGAGGGGAAGATAAAAGAAGAGAGGAAAGGAGAGAGAATGATTGAAAAGGTATACAAAATTATACAGTCATAACAAAACTGAGGTAAGAAACTATAAAAAAAATGGAAGCCTTTCGAGAACAATCTGGATGTAAAATCCTTCCCGACCGCAGAAACAGAAGGAACAAAGAGCCAAAAATGGCGATATCCTTCTTGATCCTGAGTTTCATTAAACACGTTTTAAAGAACCTTTTCATTAGAAAGAAAAAATAAAAAAGTTAAAATCAGTTCGTATGAGAAAGTCAGGGTCGAAATAACAATGGTTTCTTTCTGCAATGCTTAATAAACTTTATTTTCGTTCATTTCCTTGTTTCCTAGCACACACACACACACACACACACACACACACACACACACACACACACACAATGTTATATATTGTATATACAGTATATGGCTACATTGCGGCCATTATCGAAACACCGCTCCCCGTCGATCAGCGAAGTTAAGCGACATTCGGTCTGTGTAGTAGCTGGATCCCCGAAAAAAACTGTAGGCCCCCCTCAGTCAAAGGCCTTAGATGTTGCGAAGGAGGTTAAACAACCCCATCATTTATATATATGATATATATATGTGTGTGTGTGTGTGTAAAATGTGTATCCTTAGTGAAAAGTATGAGACAAGCATAAAAAAAATTTATATATGCTTGTATTAAGATGGTACCGCAGATAAAATTTTAATAGTTCATGTTTTTGTGGGTTCGTTTAACTAGCTCTGAGAAGTTCATAAGTTTTAAGCAATGAAAGTTTATATCAGTAATAAGTTTTCAAACTGACTATATCATTGTCGAGCAGCATAATGGAAAAGACCTTTTGGATCCGTTTTTTACATGCATTGAGTACCAGGCATCAATCCTGTGATTTTAGTACAATAAAGGTTGGTTAATTAGCGAAAAAGAAGAGTAAAAGCAAGCAACCGAAGGTGGAAGAGTTCAAATATTATAATCTCAACGGTTTTTCGAATTTGCATTTACAAAGCAACTAAAATGTTGAAGGTGTGCTGTTGCAAACCATATTTAAATATTATAGAGACTAAGTGTCATGCCTGTATGTATCGAACTAGCCGGGTAAGCCGGCAACCAGTCGAGGAAACAAACTATTAAAACTCAGTTCCCTCAAAATCGTAGCGAAACAGCTTTACACCTCCGTTCTGATCTATAAAACGGGAACTGTTGTTTCTCAAATACAATAAGAAAACTTAATAAAGAAGGCTGAAAGGTTGTAAGGCTTTCAGAGACAATCGCAACCAGAGGTTGCAGTGGGCCAAAAAGCAATGCAGTTGAATCTCTGAGGATTTGGCTAAAATGTTTGGTTTGATAGGTTTTGAAAGCTCAGATTCAACTGTCGTAAGAAGGAGAGTAGCAGAGGTCTACAATAATAACTGTAGTGCCCCGACAGTCAAATTTGAAGGAAGCAGCATCATGGTCTAGGGATACAGGTCCTTATTTGGCGTTGGAAAGCCATACCTATACAGGTATGCTAGGAAAGATCGTGAATTCTCTATCTACAAATTATTTCCAGAATCGATGAAATCTTATGCTATTTTTGAACAGGGCAATAACCAATGCCATACATCAATTGTCAGCTAGAGTCGACTTGCAAGAAAACAAGAGCGCTGTCTCGACTTGCCTCCTTAGTCTCCAGAACTGGGTACTATTGAACACTTTTGGGAAATTCTATGAAAACACTACTGAAAAACGTGTGTTCATTGAAATCTGATCTAGATGAAAAAATAACTAAGGAATGAGCTCTCAGTCTCAAACTTTCTCGGAAGACGTAGCCTTCCTGGCTGCTCCTCGACGTTAGGCGAAAGACTGCAACTCCAAGGAATAAGTCAGGATCGGAAATGACGCTTGGTAAGCGGCTTGTAGACAGTATGCCTGTAGACAGTATGCCTCCAAGGATTAAAGACGTAATGAAAACGAATGAAAGATGTATGAAATATTATTAAAATGTTATCAAACTTTCAGTAAATATTATTGTTTCTAATACAGGGTGTTCAAAAAGAAACGCAACCCAAAAAAAAGAAAAGAAAAGGTTTAGGTTACAATGATACATGCATTCTCCAGTGGATTGCGTTTCTTTTTGAACACCCCGAATTTATAACATTTATACTTTTCCTCAACCTCCTTGTTTTAATCCTCAGTCAGAGGGTATTATAGTTGGGCAGTTCTAACTCTAGAATTTATACATTTTGGCTGGAATTGAGATTACAATGAAACCTCTGTTTTATGGTCGAATCCTGGAGTTGGAATTGATTCCAAGCGTGAGGATAGAATTGGAATTGGACTGAAAATTAGTTTCATTGTCAAACGAAATCGAACACTAGCTAAAAATTTATTACACATTATTAATTGTTCTTTATAATAACGACAGTAAAGAGAGAGTGAGGCAACATTGCGGCGAAGAGAGAGAGAGATTGGAGACAGTGAGTAAGAGGCGGAGAATTGATGAGACGGAAAGCGTTTGATTCCATCCGGTCAAGTAGCTACAGTATGTGTGTTGAGCCACCCCACGTATGAGAAGCATACTCTATACAGGGGAGAATGAGACCCTTGTACAAAGACAGCAAATGAGTAGGAAGAAGTGAAGTAAAGCGAAGAAACTGCGGAGCCTGTACAGCACACCTAACCTCTTAGAAGCTGTTTTAGAAAGAGAGTATGTATGTGTAGCACCTAGAAAAAAGTCGTACATGATTTTCATATGATTTATTTACTAATTAGTCGATTAACTCTGAAGCCTTTATCGAGCTGACGGCCTTAATATATATATATATATATATATATATATATATATATATATATATATATATATAATTATATTAAATTTAGCGTAATTTCTTGCATCCTGAATGAAGATTTAAATTGTCTCCTACTTCATTAACTTTATATTTACATTTCCTGCACTCATTTACGTGTTAAGAAATGTGTGTGTGTGTGTGTGTGTGTGTGTGTGTGTGTGTGTGTGCGGGCGCGTGTGCGTATATGCTACTTTTAATTTTGACACTAATTACTGTTAATGTTCTGTGAAGTATTGCATCTTAAACAAGGGTTTAGGTCCTAATGCATTTATTTTTTTTGTCATTCATTCAAGGACATCTTTCTGCTCGTTTATGATGTAAAAATTCATATAGACGTATGAGTGGCATGATAGAAGTACGTGCAAGCACATACAATTTAATAAAAAATGTTTAATGTGATTCATCCGCGATAAACTCTTCCAACTCATTAAAAATAATACAATTTTTCCTGAATGATACTTGCCATTTCTCGAAATTAGCATTTGAATTTGAAAAGTCTTTCGGTAATGTTCATTTTTAAAATTTTTTTTTTTTTGCAAGAGTTACAGAAAGTCGTGACGTAGCGAGGGTTGAATTTTACATGCGCAAAAATGAGCGGTTAAACCTTATATTTCCATGCATAGAGTGCGCTATCATAAGTATTCGTACAGAGAAATATTTCAGTGTGAAAAGAGACCAACGCACGGAACTGCAACGAGGTAAACGAGTTATATTCGTCCTTATCTTTTGTACCATGCATTGGATAGTTATGAAAAGTTTACCGTTCGTTTGGAAATATTTAACAAATAAAAAATTAGCCCAACTCAAACATATAATGTAAAATATCAAAGAATTTGAGAAAAATTAAAAAAACGTTAAAATACCAAAGTTTTCGTACATTTATTTACAAAATCATTTAATACTTTGTGTGTCAACCTGAGGCTTAACCCTTTAAGGACGAAAGGTACAAATTGCTAGCGTTTCAACACGCATTTATAACTTAACGCTACAAAAAATTCAGGACTTAAAGGGTTAAATAATTTAGTTTTTATCAGTAGTGGGCCAAAAAACAGCCAATTTCGATTTTCTGCAGAATTGCTGAGAAATATAATAGCAAAAAGAATTTGCTATTTATTGGCACAATTACAATTGACTAGATGATTGCATGACACATTATCAGTCACTAATTTGACATATTTTTCAGAATTCACTGACTAATTGGCATGAGAATTAAAATCTGATCACGTGTTCGATCCAGCGACCATCTCGCCCCACAACTTCACCCACTCTAACCAGGAAGTTGTCCGTAACTCGTTGAATCATGTTCATGGGTATTGCCTGGATCGCCTGGATGCTGGATAATGTTGTTTTTCAGTTCCTACACTGTTTGTGGGTTGTTTGCATAGACATTGGACTTCAAGTAACCCCAAAAGTAAAAAAAAGCAGGTCACGTTAGGTCGGGTGAGCAGACTGGTCATATGGTGTCAGTTCACAGATCAGTTTTTTTTACTCTTACATACAAAAATATATAAATATTACAATTTCGTATTTCGTTAAAATTTATGGGCAGACATTTAATACAAACATTCACAAATGGTATGTGAAAAACCTCCATCAGATTCGGATAATCTCAAAAATATGTATCAGTTTCGAGATCCTTATAAAAATTCACTAAAGCAAAGTTACAAATTGGCAAAAATTACATCAACTTCTTTATCAAAGCATCATTAATCGCCAACAATGGAAAATATTTTTAAAAACCGTTCTAATTAACGAGACAAGTTAAATATGCCGTTAAAAGATGGGATATACACGCTTAAAGTGGTGGTTGTTTTCTATTCGAAAGGGATAACTACTTAGAATCGTGGTAGCATGCAACATACATTGTTCTAGATGTCTCAAAGTAATTTCTCCTTAAAAAATTTAAAACCTTAAGGTAGTGAAAGAAGCCTTAAGCCTTTCTCCAGGAAATCATTGCCACAAGGCAGCCAGTGAGAGGTCTGCAGTGTGTGGTGTTGTTCCAGCTTGCTGAAAACGCATAGTATCCATGTTCACTCCTGGCATCTGTCGATGATCTGGGATAAACTTGTCACATGTCACGGCAACATAACGTTGACTGTTGACGGTTACAGCTTCACCATTCGGGCGCTCGACAAAATAGAGGCCAACAATGCCTGCGCACCCTACAACACATCTAACAGTTAATTTCTTAGTACTCCTTTGACCAATGACAAATGCATGAGGTGCTTCAAATGCCCAAAAGTGCATGTTTTGCTTATTGATATGACCAGATAACAGGAAATGAGCTTCATCAGAAAAAAACCAGCCCTCGGAGTTTGCGAGGAAATTGCTGATCCTGTAGACTTCTCTATAAAATTGCAGTTGTTTCAACCTTGTCCTTTCCTTTAGAGCATGGTTGTCGAACCGGGGTGGTGCATGCACCCCTTTGGGGTGCTCGAGAGGTCTTTCCGATATACTCTTATTTTACATACTCTGTACTTTAGGCTTGTAATGCTTTGAAATCATAGATAGTTTATTTGGTAGGTTACGCATATTAGCTTGTGATTGTGCTCTTATAGTGCTCTTATATAAATTTCTGGCTCGCACAAGTTGCACTATCTTCGTTTGATTTTTTTGTTGATAGTGTCAACTGAAGTTTCTGAATTAAATTCATCCGAAATGGAATTACATAAATTTGTTTTAAGAATTTATTGTGAATTTTACAAATTTATTACAAATTTCTTCCTGATTGCTTTTTTCTCGTATGTATTCAAAATAGAAATACTTATTTTGGTTGTGTAATAATATACACATCAATATATTTTTGATGTGCACCAATTCTTCTTTTAAGAATTTTGGCTATTAATAACATTCGTGAGGTAGGGGGTGCACGGGCCGAAAAGAATTTGGTGAGGGGGTGCACGAGCCAAAAAAAGGGTTAGACAACACTGCTTTAGAGGTTGCGACATCTGCACCTTGTAAGGAAACATCTTTATCTGGCGCAGAATTCTTCTCAATGATGTTCGAGATAGTCCCGTTTGCTGTGACAACCTGCGAGTCAATTCTTTGATGAACGGTTTATTCTCTCTGTGACCTGTCTAATGTTTTCTGGTAAGCGTGCTGTTTCATGGCGACCACGATTGCCTCTATTCTGGTTCTGCAATGTCCCTTTATCTCGGAATTTCTTTACCAGGCGTGATACAGTTGAATAGTTGAAGCCTCAGGCAGATGTTGTTCAGGAAACTCAGCTTCGAACATTTTGCAGACTGCTGAGTACTTTCCTTTTTTTTGGATCACATAGGCACGTCTTTACAACTTCCGTACGCTGTTTAACTGTCAACTGATGGAACCCTTTTAGTGCCATTTGTAGAGTTAGGGAGCCCATATTCAACTCCCATGCATGTTGGAACCTGAAAAGAGAGAAAGAAAATAGGATTAGCAAAACGCATGCAATATTAATTCATTTTATTAATATAAAAAAAAAATATATATATATATATATATAATATATATATATATATATATATATATATATATATATATATATATATAATATATATATATATATAATATATATATATATATATATATATATATATATATATATATTACCAATTGTGTGACTTGTCAAGCAGAATCGATGCTTACGGGTAAGATGGGAAGGTGGAGAAACCTGAAACTCCTGAAGCCACACCAACGTAGATGCATGAAGTTCCTATCACTAATTCATTAGGTTTGTAACAGGATGTATTAAGATGTTAGACAGGCCATAAATTGCTATTGTAAGATGATGTACATGGATGTAAAAGGTTGTTATTGACTGTAAATGTTAAGGAGTTCGTATTTGTTAACGTCTCAGTATGGATTCCCAATATCTATGATTGGACACGATTTTCTGAGACAATTCTAGGTCGATAGATCAAAGATATATGGTTTGATGATTCATACTTATAATAATTAGATAGGAGGGGAGGAAACTGAAACAGCGCTCAGGCCAACTAATATGGACCATTGCGTTAATTCCTCTATTATTATTATTATTATTATTATTATTATTATTATTACCAGCATCATCGGGATTCAAACCCATGACTTCAATGTGTTCACTTCGCCTATAGGGAAACGGTGTTATCCACTGAGCTACAGCTGCAGTTGGCGGGATATATATATATATATATATATATATATATATATATATATATATATATATAATATATATATATTATATATATATATATTATATATATTGTAAGAAATTAGAATTTGATATAGGAATTTTTTTAATTATTTATTTATTTATTTTAGCGTTGCACACATAATATACATTAAGGTCAAAAGTTTAGGCATCCTTCGATGATCCACGATTTTCGAGGATGTCGATTTTACACTTAATATATCTACTATACCATACACTTTTGTCATTTTGTTAATACAGTGGATACAACGGATCAGTGCAAGAAAGATAGATGAAAAAGGATGTTTATTATGGATCGAGTAAAAGTGTAGGCGTCCCTTACCTTAATACTTTGTATGGACACCTTTCGTAGCAATAACCTGGAGCAACCGTTGTCTGTGCGTTGTACCAGTTTATTGATTCGCTCCTTTGGGATTCTGCTCCATTTCTCCTGACAAACGGCTACCAGGTCATATAGATTTGTAGGTCTTCTTGCATGGACTGCCCGTTTCAGATTTCTCCATCTCTTCATCTCTCCATCTCTCCTTCTGATCGCACTAACAAGCTCTCTCCAGAAGTTTTCTTTCTCATCCTCACACTTATCATCACATGGCGCATACCCAACCAATACAGCCACTTTCATTCTCACAAATTTAAATTTCACACACACACACACACACACACAATCCTGGATCTGACACACGAGAAGCCTCTAATCACTTCATGCTATACATCATTCATCACCCTTCTTTTCCTCTCTCCCTCTCGCTCACACCCGCCGTCACACACTCAACACCCTTTCCCCATTCAGACACTCCACCTCTTTTCACCACTGTTTCACACATTCCTTGAACATCACACCCTCCACTCATGAACCCATGCACTACTTCTGTTATCTTCCGCATATCAGTCATTTCCCTTAAATTCCACACACCCACACGAGCCTGCTTGCAGGTACGGGTGCGGCCTGGGAAAGCGCGGCGCCCACGCCCACTGCCCTTCGTGAGGAGAAAGAAGGAAGGATGGGTCCTGAACCCAATCCTTTCTCATCTGTATCGCAGGAGAATGCGGCGCTAGTTGCACCTTTCAGCGGGCAGTGGGATCGCTACATCGCCACATCCTTATTATTTAAAAGCTTACAATATATACTTGTGTGTGTGTGTGTGTGTGTGTGTGTGTGTGTGTGTGTGTGTGTGTGTGTGTGTGTGTGTATATACTGTATATATGTATGATAATAATGATGATGATGATGATTGAGGCCCTCTTTATTGTCTTCCAACATCCCATTAAGTATTTTGTTTCCTAAATTACTTTTGCAAATAAGAAATCAAAAAGGAATGTATGACGTTTAAAATAGGAGATAAAAAAAAATGAGAAACAATACAATTTGGTCAAACTTAATTTTATGATTTGACCACGACAAGCTTCGAACAATGGGGAAAAAATAATTCAATCATTATTTACAATTGGAACTAACGAATCAGATCTAACAAAACAACGGAAAATAAGTCGTCATTGGTATCCACTGGGAAATTATTTGTTACTTATTTTTGAGATAAAATCCGTTACAAAAAGTCTTTCTTATCGATGGTTATTTTTAAGAGACACCGAGTTTCATGAAAGGGATTTCTTAATAGACTGAATATGTTTTTAAATTTGTGCTGTTAAATATTTCGAGTTGAAAACCACTGAGTTTTTTTAACTCATTTCTTTTGAACTAATTTCAAGTCTCTGTATATCTCTGTGGTTTTAGACTTATCTGAAAGCCAAATGTAGACATATACATTTTTAAAGTATTATTTCGGCCACCGTAAAAATAAGGTTTTAATCGATGTTCTTAAAAGACCAGTTCATTTTAGCGTTTCGAACACAGAGTTGTTATTAAGAATTTAAGACTACTTCCCCGAGCGCCATTTTCCACAATACACATCAATTAGTTTTGTTTAATTTTACTCCAGCAAACATTTTTAGTGCTATGGACCGGTAATACGTACGACTATGATTTTATAACTGTGATTTTTAACCATTTACTTTTAAAGTTAATGAATAATATAAGTAAAAATTATGAAATAACTCGCAAAAATAAGTAATACCAAACCACAAAAGTCATACTTCCCTCCAAACTATTCGGATTAGTAAAACTTTACTATTAAATAAACTCCTTTATACTCGTTTTTATGTGCACATAAATATTGGCTCTATATATTGTTTTCCTCTCGTTCTATGTTGACACGCAATTTATGGATTGGAAATAAGGAAAAAAATACGCAATTCTTTTAGTATTTTATCGATTCTTAAAGAATTTTGTCAATAATTTATTCGAACTATAAGTAAAAACAAAAAAGTGATCCACCAATTTTTAAATATTGATATATTCTTTAAGACCAGGAGCGCCATGTTAAAGCTTCAGATCTCAAAAGAGATTGAAATTTTTTATGAAAATGATACACTGCTTCTTAAAATTCAATTTTATGACGGAGAGAAAACGAAAGCTTTATTTGGACTGCAGCTAATCTTTATTTTATTAAAGCATGAAGGATACCTGACACTAATTTATATATATATATATATATATATAATATATATATATATATATATATATATATATATATATATATATATATAACTCTCCATAAACCGCGCTAATTGGTGTGTAGGGGTGTGCGTCAAAGTGAGAATAGTGCGTCTAAGTGAGAGACTTTTTCCCGGGAATATATTCAAGTTGTAATAAAAAAGTAACAAAAACTAATGAAGTACATTAAAATAAAGAAGTCTCCACGACAAAATAGAAAGATTGCATATTGTGTACTCGGATAGCAAAAACACTAGCGAAACTACAATACTCTGAAATATACACACCACTGCATTAAAAAAGAATGAAATACTGTACTATATATATAGGCCCCCTAATCAAACAGCTGATGTGGACGAAGCATTATATCGTGAACTAAAGAGAATAATGGGTAGTGAGCAGGCTTTAGTTATGGGTGACTTTAATTGCGCCAACGTGAATTACGATACAATGCAGGGAGACGCGGAAGGTAATCGTTTAGTTAATTTTCTCGAGAATAGCTTTCTTATTCAAAAGGTTGGGGAACCTACGAGGTTGGACAGTATTTTAGATTTAGTAATAACTACGGATGATAGGCTAATTACTGATCTTCAAGTAATAGAACCGTTAAGCAATAACGATCACAATATGGTAGAGTTTGTCCTCTCAGTAAGTCACTCGAAACCAGCTAACTCGACTAAAATTCCTAACTTCAAGCACGCAGACTTTTGTAAATTTCGAAATAAATTGTCACGCGTCAATTGGAAAAACGTAATGGGGATCTCCAACGCAAAACTAATGTGGGAATCGTTTGAAACAGTATTTAGGACTATAAATGAGGAATGTGTACTGTACAAAATTAAGCGTGCGAAAGTAAACAACAAGCCCTTTGGTTTACTTCTAGAGTAGGAGACATTATAAAGAGTAGGGATAGGGCTTATAGGCTACATAAGTGCGATAAAGACAATTTGTGGTTACGAAACAACTACATATCTCTAAGGCGTGAAGCGAAAAGTGTAATAAAAAAGTCCAAACGCGAATTTGAAATCTCCATAGCTTGTGACGGTAAAGAAAACCCCAAGCGATTCTTTCAATACGTCAACAATAGAAATCCAGTAAAAAGTGTCTTGGGGCGTTGAAAAATGTTAACGGAGAGCTAGTTTCTGAAAAGGAAATGGCTACCTTGTTAAACGATTTTTTTGCGTCAGTTTTTACTATAGAAGATGTAACGAATATCCTTACGGTCATAGACATAATACCTTTTGATAATGGTAATATTTTGGATAATATTGTGGTTAGTGAAGGGGAGGTAATGCGTTATATTGATAAAATGAAAATGCGTAAATCACCGGGGCCAGATTCCATATATTCCATACAACTAAAAGAATTAAAAGATAGCATTGTTGTGCCGCTACCAACGATTTTTAATGCGTCTATTTCTGAGGGGTGCGTACCAGATAATTTCAAGTTAGCAAACGTAACACCTATCTTTAAGAAAGGCGATAAAGGTGCGGCGGGAAATTATAGGCGAATCAGTTTAACGTCTGTTGTAGGTAAGCTAGTGGAATCAATAATTAGGGATCGTATAGTCGAACACTTAGAATTGCATAACTTAGTTAGAAACACGCAGCACGGTTTTAGGCGAAACAAATCTTGCTTAACTAATGTAGAATTTTTTCAAAGCGTGGTTGACGTTAACGATAGTCATCGGGCGGTTGATGCAGTGTAGTTAGATTTTCATAAAGCGTTTGACACCGTACCGCACAAAAGACTCATTGAAAAAACTAAGGCTCATGGAATCAGGGGTGTAGTAATAAATTGGATAGAAGAGTGGTTGCGAGGTAGGAAACAGAGGGTGATCGTTGATGGAGCCGAGTCGTGTTGGGCTAATGTAGCGAGTGGCGTTCCTCAGGGTTCTGTATTGGACCCCTCGCTTTTTCTTATATATATATTAACGATTTAGATGTCGGCCTAGTCCAGTTTCAAAGTTTGCGGATGACACGAAACTGGGTGGTAGGGCGATTAATGACTAAGATAGAGGTAAAATCCAGGAAGATCTGAATAAAATCGTTGATTGGTCAGTCACATGGCAAATGAGATTTAACGTCGATAAGTGCAAAATTTTACATATAGGTTCGCGTAACGGTAATTTTGCGTATAATATGTCAGGGAAGGAGTTAACAAGCGTAGAGCAGGAAAAAGGTTTAGGAGTTATAGTCACTGGTGATTTAAAAGTAGCGAAACAAAGTACAGCAGCGGTCAATAAAGCGAACAAAGTGTTAGGTTTTATAGCTCGGAATTTTTAGTACAAATCGCACGATATTATAGTTCCTCTTTATAAATCATTAGTTAGACCCCATTTAGAGTACGCGATCCAATTTTGGAATCCGCATATGCGAAAAAATACAGACAAACTCGAAAGAGTTCAAAGACGAGCAACTAAGATGATTCCGTCGCGACGCGTCGCTTAGGTCAAAGTCGTACGAGGATAGGCTTAAGGAGTTAAAATTGACACACTCGAGACTAGGAGGGTAAGGAGTGATCTAATCCAGATTTTCAAAATTATGAATGGGTTCGATAATGTAGATAGAGATAGCTTTTTCGAAATATCTCCATATAATAGGACTAGAAATAACGGTGTAAGTTGACAAGTAGAAGGTTCGAGAGAGCAGTTGTCAAAAACTTTTTTACGCATAGAATAGTAAATAGGTGGAATAGTTTGCCGGTAGAAGTAATTAGTAGCACGTCTATAAACATGTTTAAAAATCGATTGAACTTCAATAGCTTTCAAATAAAACTTATTGAGTTCTTCTTTATTTGTATATCTTGCTTTTCGCTGTAGCTTTGTTAGTTTTTTCATAATAAATGTTTAAAATAGGGAAGATCATTGGTAATCACCTGTATATATACACGAACACTGAATAAAGTGGACGACCGAAAAAGTTTGCTATATTTTAACATCAGATTAACCCTTTAAGGCCGGAATTTTTTGTAGGGTTCAGTTATGAATGCGTGTATTTGAAATGCTACCATATATGATATACTGTATATGGTCACGCTCGGCTTTTGAGAGTTAGTTAGATTAGGTTTTATTTTATTTAAATTTGCAATTCTGTCTTCGCATATATATATATATATATATATATATATATAGAGAGAGAGAGAGAGAGAGAGAGAGAGAGAGAGATAATATAGGGCCAAAATACTGTATAATTCTAAATTCATTTCTAACTTTTACTGCATTATATCAACTTCTCTTTACCTCTTTAACGTAATTTAAATAAAAAGACACTATGCAAATATACTTCGTAACCATATTCTTTAAGAATATAACGTTACTTCGTATTCTTATGACTTCTGCGAAGGATACTTCTGAAGAAATACGTCATGTTATATGATGCATGCAGAGCAATCCAATGGAAGATGAACGTTTAAAGTCTTAGTTTACGTCAGTTCCAAATGACGACAGTTTTTAATTAAGCGTTAAAGCTTCTCTTTCAGCTGCGAATTTTTATTAAATTTTACTAAGTTTCTCGAACTCATTACTTTCACTAATTATGTGTAATTTTATTCTTTTGTTCATTTCTGCTGTTTTATTTCCGACTCAACTCAATTTCCTCCGTTGCAGTGTCAACATTTAAAGCTGTTAGACGTTAATCGAGCGCGGAGGAAGGACCTCTTGTAGATTTTTAAGCCCATTTTGGAAATTTGTCTGGCACTTTTTACTTTGAACAGTTTATGTTTTTTATCTTATTCTGTTCTTCATTTCATCGTCGTGAAAGATGTCTAAATGCTACGAACCTTTCTTTTAGCTCGGTTAGAAAGTTAGAAAATTAGAAGACGTTACGAAAATGAACAAAGTTAATACAGGAATTACAAAAACAGATCCACGAAAAACAAAACGACTAAATTTCTTTCCGTAAAAAGATTAAGAACAGTTATGACGAAGGTCCTTAAAATAATAAAAGACTTGACCATATGACGTGCAGAACCTTTCTAAAAGACAAAATGGGTATAAATGAAAATAATGGGTTTATTTTATAAAAGAATTAAAAGAGATCCAGCACTGGCGAAGGAAAGCACAGTTATTTTATAAACAGAATTGAAAATGAGTGGAAGGAACTCCCACCTAATGTTTGTTCCAGTTAATAAACAATTTTTTTTAAAATAAAACTATAGATAACTCTTGTTCATTATAATTAGCTTAATTAAAATGTAGTAATGTGTATATTTTCATAAACAAAAATGCTAACGTTGAAAATCATCTATGGGGAAGTAAATTGCATAGAAATTATCTTAACCCTTTAAGCCCTGAATTTTTTGTAGGGTTAAGTTATGAATGCTTGTATTTGAAATGTTAGCAATTTGTACCTTCAGTCCTTAAAGTGTTAAAGCAAATTCCAGCAGAAAAAAGATAAGAAATATACAAAAAAGTGTTTAAGTTAAAATACATCAATAAACACACTTTTAATTTTCTTCCACTTTTTTCGCAGGTTTAAAGCTTCTGCACATGTTAAGAGATTTGACGTTGCGTGACAATGTTGCAACATTACTCATATGTAAAGCAAGGTGAATGAAAAGTAAGAATTACACCTCAAACTTTTATTGACGAAAGGTGTAGTCGTACATTGCCAGAAAAAAAACTCTAAAACAAACAAACGTTTTCGTAACGCCAATGTCGTAACGCCGCTTCCCATCGATAAGCAAAGTTAATGTCTGGGATGTAGTTGGATTGGGGGTACCGTTCTCTGCGTCCAAATTATGGAACGACCCGTATGCTTCGGTTCTTACATAAATCTGTAGGTCTTCCCGTGGAATATGACCTTTCAGGGTTACTTCTAAGACAATTTTAGTGGGTGGGTTAAAATACTGTCGTGGCGCTTTTTCGTCATTTACCCGCATATTCTTTTTCGTTATTTACCCGCAAATTAAGCCAAACATTTATTGGCAAATATAAAAAAAAATCATGCGTAAATATAAACCGAACATTTGTTAGCAAATATAAAAAAGTTGAGTTTCCTGAGCCAATCAATAGTGTCCTTTGTAGTAGCCGTCAAACGATGTAGTTCTCGTAAATGTAAGGGCGTACAGTTAGAACCAGTCGTGATATTTTCGTTAAAACTACTAAAATATCACAACTTAACCTAACCACTTGTCAAAGGCATACAGTTAACCTAACCGGGCATTCAATTAATCTTGTAATTATATGGAAAAGAAGATATATATACAATAGCAGAAAAATAAAAAAAAATTGAGGGTAAATAACGAAAAAGTACCAAAATAGTTTTATTTTTGTATTTGATTCGATCACAAATAACACAAATCAAATCAAATGTATATGTTGATGCATACACTATACTCATATGCTCGTATATACTCATATATATGAGTTTATTTTAGCAGGTGGGTGAAATCTTTCTGTACGTGGGCAACTGCCCACCAAGGTGGATGGGCAGTTTCCCACGTACAGAAAGGTTTCACCCACCAACTAAAATAAAATAAGAGCATATATATATATATATATATATATATATATATATATGAGTATATATGAACATCTGAGTATATATGCATAAACATATACATTTGATTTGATTTGTGTTATTTGTGCTCAAATACAAATACAAAAAAAAAACTTTTAACTGACCCACTAAAACTGTCTTAGAAGTAGCCCTCAGACCTTATATGTTGCGAAGCATGTTGAGCAATCCCATCAAACATTTAAGACATAGGTGGAAAACCTAAATATAGATTCAGTGAACATCTAATATGTTCACGTGCATTCATGGAGATTCAGATTCATCATAAGTAATCGAACTTAAATATGTACCTCCAGAGTAGACACAAAGTCTCTTTGCAGTGAAATTACAGCATATCTGTGTGTTGCCCTTGTTTTTTATGCAAAGGGACTTTATGGCCATCCTGTATAATTTTAATACCTAATCTATTTGGGTTTTTCATAAGACTACAATATTTCGTAATATCAGCTAACTAATTATAATACAGACTGTACTCTATCTACTTTGAACTATTTGGGGCTACTTTGGAGCCGTGTCGCAACACCGCCTCACGTCGATCGGCAAGGTTAATCGACATTGGGTCTGTCGTGGAGTTAGATGGATGACCCTTCTCTGCGTTCAAGTGAGTAACCCATCGTACGGATCCAACGTAAAGCTGTAGGTTTCTTTCGTCATATGATCTTTGCCATTACGAAGGAGGTATTGTGCTGTAGTACTACAAATACTTTATTTTCTATTTTATAAGGGTTCGTCATCATTATTATCTTCACTCCTACATTTGGAGGGCGGAATTTCTCTTTAAAAACATTTTGAAGTACTAAAGTATTCAATATTTTCTTACGACAACATCAAAAACTTTACCAGGCATATCTTTCTATTAATCTCTCCACATTAAACACTTAACTGGTAGCTTATTCCCTGTCTAATTTTGTCTCTGTTTCCTTCCATCAGGCTATATTATTCCATATTCTTCTAATATATTTTCATCTTTATTATTAAATTTTATGATTTTGAAACTTACTTCTCACTTCATGCCTAACGCCATAGTTACTCTTTCACTATATTACTTACAAAATTATAACTCATGTTTATATCGAGAGCTTCCCACGAAGTTGTTCCTTCCCTCATTCAACCGGCGCACTTTGTCGGGTGCCAGTTGTATTGAACGGTGTCATTCTCTCTCGTTTTAACGCGAGATTACAGTCCAGAAGAGTTCTCGTTCAAATGGCTTGCGTTGCATTTTAAGAACTTCATGGGGAAAATAAGTTATGTTCTATGTCAATCAAAATTGATGTATAAAATGCCTCCAAAATAAAATATATTCAAAACAAGTTATATGGAGTGAGTATTTTACCAATAATAACCAGTAGAGAACTAAAACACATTACATATTACAAAAGAAGTTCTGAATGACATAAGACAGAAGGCGTGCCAGGGTACTTAAATGACGACCCTTGACAGCAGAAGGCATAGAAATGTTCATACATTGGCGCAAAGACGCGACGGAGGTGATCATAATACAAGCTCCACAGAACCAATAGATGCCGAACCAGAGACATATATGGGATAAACCTACTATTGAAACATAAACTGTGGACGTTCAGAATCTGCCAGATTATAACAAACCCACAAACCTTTCTGACACGCTAGCTTCTATCACCTGTATGAGAAAAAGTAAGTGTACCATTGGGGTTATGTCGTTTCAGATTCTGTTTTAAAACTTTTGAACAGTTGTTCAAATTCAACTAAAGTAGAGTTAAGACGTTAACGCTGAACAATATTCTGGTTTTGGTATGATCACTGTTTTTATCGAGGGAAACATTACATTCTTGTCTCTTCTTTTAGAAGTTAGTTCTCAGTATGCCGAGAATGACGTCACTGTATCGACACACTTTTTTTCGGACAGTTGGTAGAACCTTAGGTGTCGGAAGGGTTGTGGGTTTGTTAAAGTCTGGACTTGGCGGCAAAAACAGCCCAATGAACAGCTGCTTAAATGTGTTGATATAGTGACAGTGTTTAGATAAAGCAGCTTCCAGTCAAACTATATATATATATATATATATATATATATATATATATATATATATATATATATATATATATATATATATATATATATTAGGGTTTTCATACCTATAGGGTAAAATAAAAATGAGCTTGGAGTTTTAATCCACACGTTTCTCCGTATTCTAAAGAACAAGAAAACACGTTTGTGCAAGTTTGAACCAGATCGCGCTGCATTTAGAGGTCCCCAACTTTGACGACTTTTTGTCAGTTCATTTCTCGCCTGCCTGCAGTGAAGACGGTTTTCTTCGTCACTTGAGCGGTTCGTGTTGTATAGCCTATTGGACAACTATGGAGGTAATTATATATGCTACTAATTATCTCATTTTACTGTGGTATTGAAATTTATTATTATTTAATTTCTGTCATTTTACTGTGGTAGTGATATTTATTATTAATATTACATGAAATTAATTAGTCTGTTGCATATTGGACAACTAAGCTGGTAATTATTTATGATACTAATTAATGTAATTTTACTGCGGTATTGAAATTTATTTAATTAATGAATTGTCAAAGAGAACGTAGTGTACACGCATCAGTTTTATAAATAAAGAAAAGCAGTAACTGGGACTCGAACCAGTGTCATAGCCGTTTGGCGGCATCGCTCAAGTCGGCGTACACAGCACGCTATCCACTCCCTAGATGGTGTAGTGGATAGCGTGCTGTGTACGCCGACTTGAGCGATGCCGCCAAACGGCTATGACACTGGTTCGAGTCCCAGTTACTGCTTTTCTTTATTTAATTAATGAAATTAATTACGATGTGAAATTATTTCTGTGGAATTATTTAGTTTGTTTTCTTTTCCAGGTGTCTACCAGAGCGAAAACAGAAGTGTTTCTTATTGGCCAGACGGATGCGAACATCACATCAAGTGGCCTTCCAACTCAGTTGCAAGTACTCAAAAAGTACTTTTACCACCAAAAGGAGCAAAAATTTGGACGTACTAAATGCCTGAACCTGTGCCTGGATGCCTGTCTCATATTTTGGGAGAGAGCGAGAATCCCCATGATGCGTCGAGATTCGGCCTTGAGGAAGATGGAATCCCTTCTCAAGGAATACGACCGGCTTGTGAAGCACAAGTCACATAAAGCAGAGTCCTTCCGAGTGAAGGAGGCGATGTTCAAAGAGGCAATAGCGAAGGAGATCATGGACATTGCTCATTCACAGGCTAAGGAAATGATGAAGAATCAGGAGGACATCCACTTTCTCGACATGCAGCGTGAAGATCCAAATTCCTGCAGCATGGGCCCTGTTGACATGAAGCTTCACTATAAGGAGATTAGGAAAAGGAAGAGGCTGGACAAGATTAAGGAACAACAGGAGAAGGCCAGGAAGGAACAAGGAGCTGCAGAAGATACGGGGGCTTTAGTGATTTCAACTTCGTCAGAGACTGACTCAGATGTCGTTGACCCAACCGTGGAAGTTTTTCCATCCTCCTCCAAGGGAAATACCAAGAAGCGACGCAGGAATCTGATCTCACAGGATGTGACGACTACCTACGATCGGCTGAATATTTCGTACCGCGATTCAGCTATGTCGTACGCTGCAGCGGCTAAATCACTAGGTTTTGACTTGGATGAACTGTCCATTTCTGCCAGTACCATGTACCGCACACGCAAGGCTCTCAGGAAGGTGGCTGCTGAAAGTTATCAATCCGACGAAGTTTGTCCTGGTCAGCCTCTTGTCTTGCATTGGGACGGTAAGCTCCTACCTGACAATGAGCAATGGAAGGAGAGCGTTGACCGGATCGCCGTCCTCGTCTCTGGCGACGGCAAGGAGAAGTTGCTCGGCGTTCCTAAGGTGACGTCCGGAACCGGCGAGAAGATAGCGCGAGTTTGCTTGGATTTGGTCAAGGAACACAGGATGGAAGAGCGCGTGCGGGGACTGTCTTTCGACACGACAGCGTCGAACACCGGATTCATATCGGGGCCTGCGTCCTGATTGAGAAAGGTCTTGGCAGAGAACTCATGTACTTCCCCTGTCGGCATCACATCTATGAAGTCATCCTCAGCTCCGTCTTCAAGCGTGCATACGGCCCTTCAAGTGGCCCCGATATACCCGTTTTCAAGAGGTTTCAGGCACAATGGAAGTTCATCGACCGGTTGGACGTGCGGCCGTACGATTTTGCTCAAGTCAATGACTCTATGAGGGAACTGAGGGAGAAGTCAGTCCTGCTGGTGAGAGGGATGGTGAGCATGTCGCATCAGCGCGATGACTACAAGGAACTGCTACAGTTGGTTCTCATCTTCCTGGGAGAAGCAAAAGTGGTGGATTTCCCTCTCAGAGCCCCTGGCGCTTACCATCACGCTCGATGGATGGCGATAGCCATCTACTCCTTGAAAGTAATTCTACTGAAGAAGCAGTTCAAGATGTCGAGTCACGAGTTGGAAGCTCTGACAGCCGTAGGTCTCTTCGTGTCCCTCGTCTACATCCGAGGTTGGACTCGTGCTGCAACCTCAAGCAAGGCTGCCGCAGTTGATCTGGAATTTCTGCGTGACGCGGAAGCCTTTGCCATGTTGGGATATTCGTGTGTTAACGCTGCGCAAGAAGCCATGTCTCGACACCTATGGTACATCTCTGAGACTCTTATTGCCATGGCGTTCTTCGACGCAGATGTGGCAGATGAAGAAAAGGCTCAGATGGTCGTCAGTTTGGGTAAGCCCGCATCGAAAAAGGAACTCAAGCGACCCCAAGGGAAGAACGTCAGGAATCTTGCCTCGAAACACCTGGCGGAGTTCGTGACAGGAAAGACGATGGCTTTCTTCCATGCATTCGACTTGGACACAGAATTCTTGAAAAAGCCAGTTGCCGAGTGGACTGAAGTAGAGGGCTTCAAGCAAGCAGCGGCAACTGTTAACAAAATCTCTGTCGTCAACGATCGGGCCGAAAGAGCCATCGCGCTCACCAAAGAGTTCAACTGTTCTCTGACGAAGAACGAAGAGCAGAAGCAGTATTTGCTCAAAACTGTAATGCAGCATAGGGCGAAATACCCGAATAAAACCAAGAAGGATTTCATGGACAAATGATTCGCAAGAAGTGGTTATGTTTTTTGTATCTTTGTGAAAATGTGTAGTGAAATGGTACTCGTTTGTTGAATAAAAATTCATTGACAGATTTTTGTTTAATTTTTTCCGTTTATGATCTGCCAGAGCATCAAACTGGGGACCCGTAAACTTTAAACTATTGAATTAATACTTCGGTTTATCAGTCTCCTCAGCAAATGGAACAAGGGGATCCATGTGGATTAAAATTTTTCCAAACTTTTAATTTATGAAACACCCTAATATATATATATATATATATATATATATATATATATATATATGTGCGGAACTACTTGATGCAGCGCGGCAGTAAGTGCAACGCCGATTGGCTGCCTAAAGCGTCGGGCACGGCGTTACCTCGCGTTAAAACCTAAAATTGTTCGTGTTCCATTTAGGTAAGGTGTAAATTACTTTTTCGTATTAAAATGGTTCGCGTTAAAACTAGAGACACTTATAAATACTTTTCTAGATTGTTTACGTCTCTCATTGCCTCCATACCCTACACATCAATACGCTTCCCATACATTTCTCTCAACTTTGTTGTTGAATTTTTTTTTATTTTGAAAATTACTTCTCAATTCTTACCTTGCGCTCTCTAATATTGTAAACAAAAAAGTAACTACTCTCTATTCTGAATTCTTCCATCTCATTTAACGACAGACGCCATCTATCGAACAAAGCAATTATTATCTTTATATTAGCAATTATTATCTTTATATTAAACGGGGTATGGTTTCTCTGGGTTGTTTACAGTAGGTGTTTTCCTCTTATACCCTAAGGATGTTAAATTAGATTTTATTTTCAGTGATCGAATTATAAAAATGGGCTAAACTATTAAAATCATTATTATAACTTATATTTTTAAAACAGTAAAACGAAATTTCCAAAATAAACTTTAAAAGTGTGGAAGAATTTCATAAATGGTAAAAAATCATTAGCCAGATTTATATTTTTGTTTTGAATTTAGTTAATTACTCTCTATTTAATAAACCAATAATGATCGTACATGATGAGTTACGTGGAAATTTACTTATCTTCAGTTAGCTTTGCAAATAATGCGTTAATAAGTTTAGCATCACGTTTAATTATTTTTAAAAAATATTTATTTCTAGGCATACATTTAATGAATCCTGCCCCATCTTTGACAAAATATTCCTACTGTTAGAATCAACAATCCCTGGTTAACCATAAGTCTAAAGACATCCATCAATAGGTCTAAATACACTGTATTATATGCAGCCACTGGTGGTAATGCAGAAAAGTATAATTAGGAAGATCTATAGATCGAACAAACGTAATGAAAATACAAAGAAAATGTTCCACAAGTTAAAAATTCTCAAACTCAATTCTCAAAATTGTACAAACTAAACATTGCCTCATATACAGTATATATCAAACTGTCCAAAATACTGCACCAGAAATCATCCAAAATAAAATATTAGCTTTCCAAACTCAGCACCGTTTTAACACAAGACAACCAAACAAGTACAGTTGCGCTCATTATTCGTAGGACACTCTTGAGAACAAATAGCTACACCTGGCATATATTTGTGTGTACTACAAACGGTTGTAACATTTTATTAGTGAATCTGGGGTTTAGAGCTGATGGTTTGGTTAACTCACTGCCAAATGTCTTTAGGACATAATTATTTCCATGCATCACTCTGGTTTACATATATTACTAAGGAAACATAAATGAATAATTAAATATAAATTCAAGAAGGGGATATGTATTAACAAGGGGGATGTCAGTGAAGTGAATAAAAAAATGGTCTTGTAAAAACTAAAAAAAAAACCTTCGGGCGTGATGACAGAGTTCATGGTATTGGCAAACCTGTCATCCTGAACGAAATGAAGTTTCAATGTATAAAAAGAGAGCAGTTGGTAAGGCATTATTGCGCTCTGAGCAAATTCCACGACTTGCACTACCCATCCCTCCCCTGCATTTATTTATTGATTCATGTATGTATTTATTTATTTACATTTAATATTGAACATAGATTTAGATATTATTTTGTGTTATAACAAAGACAGAGCAATAACATAATATATATATAAATACATATATAGGCGGTTTATGAATGAAAAACAATGTTTTGATGCACATTAAATTTTAATAGCATTATAACATTACCAGATTGATGGGTATCTGTAGGTTTCATACGTCACTGCTTAGAATATCTTTCAATTGGCAAATGGACGACAGCTGAATGGATACTACTGGCATGGTATTGTTATAACCGGAGCAAATGCTATTTCTAGATCAGCAATAATGATATACTAATAAACAGTCACTGAGAGAAATATTATTTACAAACGAAGAATGTTTTGTATTGAGGTAGCATCATAAATGCATATAATTGTTTTATATTAATAAGTTCCATGTTACAACTTAAGTGCAGAACCACTGCAGCTGTGACTCTTGGCGGTCTCTCACCTCAAAGGAGAGAATTACAGAAAATAAAACTATTACAGTGATTCATATCAATAAATATAAAGCTATTTAAACGATGATGTTTGACAATTTTGCAAAGGTGTTACACATTCATAATTACCACTATATTTGAGAGATATTTTATTCATAACCACAACAAATTTAATATCTTGTCCAGTCGCTGTTGTTGTCTATGACTTCCTGCAGTCGATGATGATTGATTTGGAATCAAAATGAATTACATCTTGGAAGGCTTCAGTTGTATTTTATTTCCAATTTATGGGCAAAGTATTAAATTTGCACAAATTAATCGTACGTATAAAGACATATATAAACGTTCCTACAAGCCAAAATTGCTTTTGAGTTCTGAGTTAACAACATGTCCTGGTAACCATGAAATAACTGAAATTCCATCTGACATCAAAATTTTTGGGGTGAATGTTGCAAAGTTATCGATTTTTGAAAATTTCTTTTTCAAATATCTTTAATGAGAGTAGTAATAATTTTTACAATGGGGGTCCTATGCCCCATATGCCCCCCCTTATGTACGCCACTGTGTGTGTGTATGTATATATATATATATATATATATATATATATATCCTGTACATGTATACATACAATAATAAAACTGATGTTAAATTAAATTTAAAATTTTAATAAACCTTCAACGAGGTCAGTAGGTCCAAAATATTTATACGAATAAAATATTAACTATATTTATATGAAGGTATAATGAAGGTAAAATTTTGCGAGGAAATGTATATTATTTTTTAGATGAATTCAAAACAGTCTCATTTTTAATAGTTAATTTTTCAGCAAGTCTTGTTTGTTGTTTGAAACGTACGCATGGATTTGTTTTATTTATTTTGGGGTATATAATACAGGGTGAGTCACGACGAAATGTCATAACTTCTGGAGCTTATAGCTGAGGTAATTCCCAGTCAAAAAGTCCATATGAACATAGGTCCGTTTCTTAACGGTTATGGAGCTGTAGATGTTTGGATGTTTAAAAATAAGAATAACGAAGCAAATAGCTGCTAAAGTTTTTATTCATGAATTTACAATAACTCAGGGGCGTCCACAGGATCAATTAAGTAAAGGGGCACTTCCAAATACAGGAGGGCACACGTATTTGCGGGCGCGAGAGGCGCAATCTCTAGAGGGGTCCGGGGGGATGCTCCCCCTGGAAATTTTTTAAATTTACGTTGTCTGGGACAGCATTTCCTGCCTTCTGGAGGCAGTTAGGAGGGCAAATCATAGGGCTTCAAATACTGAAAAATAAGGATTTTTTTAGACATCCTTTGTATATCCATGATATTAGGGTGAAACCAGATACACAATAACTTGGTATATATACAAGTTTATTATTCTTACATAATATACATATAAATAATTGTCATGGGACTGAGAAGGTTATTGAAGACAGTATTCAGCTCGTTAAGTAATGTACAAGATATCCTTCCTAATCTGAATAATATCGACTGGAGGTAGCTACAAGATAGAAAAGTCATCATTTGGTTCAAAGGATTAAGATCAAATGCATAGTAGAAAAAAGTTAGGCAAGATAATAATAGTTGTAGTTCATAGTAGGCAAGTTTCAAGAATATATCTGTAAGATTAGGCAAGTTAATGATAGGTGTAGCTCATAGTAGGCGAAATTCAAGGAGAGCTATAAGAATAGGTAAGATAATGAGGGTTGTAACTCATAGTAAACAAAATTCCAGAATAGCTATACAATTAGGTAAGGGATGTTTCAGATAAAGCTCAGTAAGCCTTCTGCACATTCTTGATTTCTTGTGCTCTCATATTGGATCATAAACATTCCATTGCAAATTATGTAAAATTGCAATTGTTAATAAAAATTTGAGGAAACAGTATAAATATTGATGGTTTCATTTCATAATTCATATAAACAGTATATATTTAATTTTAAATCTATTAAGGGAAAATAAATAAAACGACAAAATTCAACTCGCATGATGGCTGCTAGATAATTAGCATTTAAAACTTAAAAATAATGAATGTCACGAAATAATAGGCCTAATTAAATGATTCTGAATGCTGTGAATTGACAGTAGGTTGCAACTCATGTCTATACACAATGCCTAGAATAACTGCAATTTTCTACTTTTCTCTGCAAACACAACAAGAAACTTATCCAGGTCAATTGATTTTGTATATTCAGACATAAATGCAAGCAGAACTAGATTTCTTTTCCGGTTATGAGTCATTGTAGATCTGTAGGGAGTTAGGACTCGAGACAGGGTAGAAAATGATGACTCACAGGCAGACGTACTTGATCCAAATGTCACTGCAGAAGCATACAAACGATAGACATCAACAAATGCCTCTCGTAAAGGGAACAACATTACAGCTATATCACTTAAATTCTTGTGAAGTTGCTTGTTGAATTTAATCTGTATCAGATTCTTGGCATCAGTGCACTCTGCTGCTAGTGCACTGGTGTCTACACCACACCAGCCAAGTCAACTACAGCTGCAAAATTTTCTGGCTTCAAGAATTTTTCATTTTCTGGCCACAAACTATTAAAGCATTTGTGAAGTTTATGGTTCCTTTCTGAAAATCGGGCTTCTATTTCAGAGATGCAGTTATCAAAGACTGCATAGTGTAGTCGAGTGTAGCTTTCAATCTTTTGTTCTACTTCTAGTGAAGGCACAAGTGAATATATGACTGAATCTTGTAGTTTAGCTTATATTCTCTGTTTGCGTCGTACTGGTTCGACTTCTACAGTGTTAAACTTCTGAACATTCTCCATCAATTCATTGATATGCTCTTCAGTCCTCATATCATGTAATACCTTCACACTGGCCTCAATAAAATCTATGCCAGTTGATAAATCACATTCTCTACTTTGGAGCTGCCGATCAGCTGGCTGAAGAGCCATAAGGAGGTCCTTTACCAAGCAGGCAATAAATATGAATCTCTTGTTTTGTACTTGTTTAAGCAAGCCAACTGCTTCAATCTTTGTTGTGGCATCAACCGAGGAATTTTTTTAATTTTTTTAATTAGCTACTTGGAATATTTTTGTAATAAAAAATGGCACAATAAAAAATAATTATGTATTTTGGTCACAAACGTACGTTTCTGCGTTTGAGCATTTTTTGACCCGTGAATAGCAGTAATAGGCTATTGTTGTACATTCTCATTTCTCGAATAATTCATGTTGCTAAGTAGGCCTACTAAGCTAAAAATAACAAGAACTCGTCTTAAACACTAATTATCATAAATTTCACGGCATTCCAAAATTTTATAAGCTGCATACAAAATGCAACACATGCTTGCGATAATGGCCTGTAGGCTGCTTTACACTTTCAACAGCTTGCTATACACTTACGACACTTAAAAAATCGCAATACCTATCACATATCACTGATATGTTGTATTATCATGTTTATGTACAGTACAACAAGAGGACATGTTATATCTACTAACCTAGATAGACCCTCGTGGTGGCGGAACACTATTTCTTATGGCGTCTGGCTGCAGAATGTTGTGACGAGAGGTTCGGGGCAGTGTTGTCATATACGATTTTATGTTCCGCTAGATTAATCTCTATGGTGTATAAAAATTGCTAGATTGGAATAAATTTGGTAATTTTGGCCTATTTTAAGTAGCTATTATGACTTGAAAACCGGCTAGATAGGGAGTAAATTGTATTTCCTTCCGCTAGACTGCTATTTAAAAACGCTAGATTTAAAGGGAAAATCGCTAAAATGGCAATACTGGTTTGGGGCCATGTGGCCGCGTTCGAAAAACACAACTATCTCGTAGTCGCGTCCTCCACAACAAAATTTACATGTTTTAATTTTAATCACAGGATTTTCTCTTCATATCAACAATATGGGAAATTATACAATATTAATAATATATACAGTAAATATCAACAATATGGGAAATTATATAATATTAATAATATACTGTATATAGTAACCAATTACTATCTTCAAATATTATGACTGGATTTTGGGTTTATGATAAAATCTATCTGTAAGCAGTTGACGAAAAAACGAGGGGGCACCATTGAAAAACGAAGGGGTATGGCCCCCTCGTGCCCCCTCGTATGGACGCCCCTGCAACAACTGTTCAAAATGACTACCCTTGGCCTCAATACACATCGCGGCTCGTCTGTGAATTGCGCGTGTAGCTCGCAGTAGTTCATTACGATTGTCCTTTATGAGGGCTGCAGCATTCAAAATGCAAGTAATTGCTCAGCTCCAGAAGCGGTTGAGTAATGGAGTTGAGCAATTACTTGGACTGCCGAAACGTCCCTGAGGAACTGGCAAAGAAACGACCTCAGCTGTTGGCGATATCCTCGAGGAATTAGTAGTAATCAACAGACTCAAGGGTATGTGTTTTGACAGCACAGCTTCGAATACCGAACCGGAGAACGAAGCAAAGCATATATCCTGTTGGAGCAAAGGCTCAACAAGGATTTGTTATATTTCGGATGTCGGCACCATATCCACGAAGTCGTGCCCGGGGCAGCATTCACCATATGCAATGGGCCTTCGTTCAGCACTGAGATTCAAATCTTCAATCGTTTTCAAGCAAAATGGGCTTCCTTCGATTACAAGAAATACGGGACACCTCTGAATGACGAATTCACAGCCACTGCCGTCGCAGACACCAAAAACGCTGTCATCAAGTTTGCCGAAGATGATTACAGGGAACTCTTGGAGATTATAATTCTTTTTCTTGGAGGCACGCCTGCCCGTGGAGTTCGTTTCATGGCACTTGGCCATAAGCTCAACAACGTCCTTTCCTGTTATATCAGGAAGCAGTTTCTCATCCCAGTGCACCAGCAAAGGAACGGTGGAGCTGAATATTTTCTTAATGGCGTGATGTGTTCTTGGCGTATGGAGAAGCGATTGACATTCGGGTCAGAAGCTTTGTGGCCGAGCTTCTCTGCAGTGGAAGTTAGCAAGAGTGTAGCACTTCGATCACTAATCTTGAATCAGTCGAGAGTGGCAGCCATGGTGGGGGTCAGAGTCTTCTGACGTGCTCTCTTTGGAGCACGATGGGCCTCCAACAGCTCTCTCCCTCTCTCCGTTTCGGCCGTTGTGTCTTCGTCACTGGTACTGGATAAAAAATCCAAGACAGTGGTCTCATGGCAAGTCATGCTCGTTTCCTCCTTTCTTTCCCTTCGTACATCTTATAGCGGAACGCCCGCTTGTCCACCAGAGCCTCCTTCTTTGAGAGGCTAGGAACTCCTTCGGGAATTTTAATCAACTTCAAAGGCTCCGCGTGAGTAGTGTCAAATAGGCGATTAAGACTCAGCTTGAAGTCCTCTTCCTCCTCATAGGCGTAGGGGCCAGGTTTTGTCCGGGGTGGGGGGCAAGCAAGTTTTGTCCGGAAAAAAATAAGCGAAACCGAAAATCGATTTTTAAGTCGTATTTTTATTAAACATTATTTGTAGGTATACACAACTGTACTAAGGCTGAACACCAAACAAGTTACAACAATAGAATAAATTGTAACAGGATATTTAAAATGAGGTATATAAATACTGCCGTTTTGCGACAGGTTTTCCTTTCTATAACACTGGGGAACAAAAAAAACATTTTTCTTGGTGCCTGAGATTTTAGACCTTATTCTGGATATTTTCATGCCACTGATTCAGAAAATATCATCCATTTTGTTCTAGCAGCTCTAGTTTTTGAGATATTGCATACGTCATTACCTACTTTATTACCCTTCTGGAACGGTATTATGAGTTGCTCGTAAATCTAAATGCATCTGTATAATTAAATTGTAGCTATGATTTTGCTGATGTTGCTGTTTTGCATGTGTATTGTACATGTACTAACGTGAATTCTTTCCTGTTACAGGTGTTGACATGGCTTCATCACGAAGAAAGTGTTTAAATCATCCAGATGTGTTTTGTTTTATCTGCGGAGAGTACACGTTCATTGAACAGAGAAAAACTATTACTGATTTTGTGAAAAAAGCTTATTTTGCCTATTTCAAAGTACAACTAGGGGACCAAGATAAGCCATGGGCTCCTCATGTTGTGTGTAAAACGTGTACGGAGCATCTGCGGCAATGGACCAACGGAAAGAGGAGGTGCCTGAAATTTGGTATACCAATGGTATGGAGAGAACAGAAAAACCACAGTGATGACTGTTACTTTTGTTTGGTGAATATAAAGGGCATCAATGGACGTAACCGGAGTAAATGGACGTATCCTGACATAGACTCAGCTAGACGGCCTGTTCACATCAGATGAGATACCTGTCCCATCATTCAGCCATTTTTCCAGAGCTCCCTCAAAAGATGATGAATCTGCTATAGACAAAGAAAGCATATGTGGGCAAAAATGACAGTGATTTCGAAGGGACCGTCCATCAGTTGCAGAAGGTTTTAGTCAACACGAATTAAACGACCTCATAAGGGACTAAGTCTTTCGAAGAAATAGTCTGAATTGTTAGCTTCCAGGCTGGGAGAAAAAAAATTTCTGCTGCCGGAACCCAAAATCACGTTATATCGCGACAGAGAAAAGGATTACTGCCCTTCTTCTCAAAAGAGAACGATTTAGTTTTCTGCAACAATGTGCGCGGATTGATGCATTGAAAATGGGCATATCGGAATACACACCAAGTGAATGGCGTCGGTATTCATAGATAGCTCCAAACGGAGCCTAAAATGCGTTCTTCTACACAACGGCAAACAGATACAGATCAAAGCCCTAGAAAAAATATCATACCGAGACCACCAATGGGTGATCTGTGGGATCTGAAGATGGTGAATTTTTCTCCTGGGCCAGCAGAGCGGGTACACCAAGTACCCGTGCTGTTATTATATGTCTCTGGGACAGTAGAGCTAAAGATGAACACTGGGTGAGAAGACAGTGGCCTCTGAGAGAAAACATGGTGGTTGGAGAAAAAAATATCATCAAAGAAGCTTTGGTTGACAGAGAAAGGATCATATTGCCACCACTGCACATCAAACTAGGTTTGATGAAACAATTTATAAAGGCTTTGAACAGAGATGGGACGTGTTTTGGCTACATATGTAGAAAATTCCTGCGCTGAGCATGGAAAAGCTGAAGGCAGGTATTTTCGATGGACCGCAAATCCGGGAACTCATGAAAAGACCCGCGTTTCCAAGATTCAATGGACAACATTGAGGCACGTGCGTGGTCATCGTTTAGTATGGTTGTGAAGAATTTCCTTGGGAACTCTAAGGCCGATATAACTACGGTGAACTAGTGGAGAATATGCTCTCTTCTTTTGTAAACTTGGCTGTAAAATGAGCATCAAACTGCATTACCTCCACAGTCATTTGGATCGTTTCCCAGATAACCTCGGTGATCTAAGCGAGGAACAGGGTGAACGATTTCACCAAGAACTAAGAAACCATGGAAGAACGGTACCGCGAACGATGGGATACTCCACATGATGGCAGATTACTGCTGGAGCATCCAACGCGAATGTCCTGGCACTCTCATCGCAAGAAATCTCAGAAACGCGGTTTATGTGAGATGTCTCAATGAAAGAACTTTTTTTGCCGTTCGTGTCTCAAGCTTGTTTGAATTTAAGAAATATTTTTTCGTACCTTATGCTTGTTTGATGTTAATACACTATTGTGCTGACATTCATCATACTTTTGTATTCAATTGACAACAACAGTGATTGCCAGTCAGCAATTATATAATATTATATACATTATATAGAAATATATATAGATATATATCATATCTTGATAAGCAGAGCTGATGGAGAAAAACTAATGTCATTTTTAGAATCAGCGACCTCAATATACCCAGAAACAGGTCTAACATCTAAGTCACCAAAAGTTGTGTTCCCCAGTGATAATCAAATATGCATGGTTCAAGATCTGAAGACATACATTTCTGACAAAGAGATGATATCCTATATGAAAATCATAAAAAGTTTCAGGTGAAATCGTGGTGATTGAAAATACGTGTACTGGGCTTTTGTCTGAATTTTCTGGTGTAATTACCGGAAAAAATTAAATCGGGCTGAATTTGGCTGGTCAATTGACCCCCTTGATTCCCAGCCTCCTACGCCTATGCTCCTCCTTCTGCACCAATGCAACTAATCTCTTAATTTGATGTTTTGGTTCTTCTTCATCCTCATCCACTCGTTAAAGATTTTCTCCGCTGCACCGATAACGTGTTGCTTTTTGCGAGAGGGAATGTGAGCTCTATTTCATACAGCAAGGGTGTTCAGGACGTCGATCGCGGTCGACCGGTGGATCGTTAATACGTTTCAAGTAACTCGCTCTTGTAACCTGTTTGTATTCCTATTCCTGAAGCCGTCCCTTTTTTTATTGCCCATGCACTCTACACTCTAACTCGTCAATTTATTTTTTCATTATGCACTGATTTTGTTGAGACGTTCTTTTAACACGTTTCACGAAGAGTATTGTTCAATGAGTTGCGTCACGAATTCTTACGGTACATAAATTGTCGATTTTACCCGCTGTGAGCGACGGACATGTCAAACTTGGCAACACTGCAGTCATTTCGCCAATCAACAGCCGTTATTATAGAGTTGTCAGTAGTATGAAGGTTGATGCAAAGAAAACAAGTACGTGTGAGTGTACTAAATTTCTAAAATTCTAAACTTTCATAGTAGAAACTACTCCAAACATACATTTCCAGTGAAATTTTCAATTAAAATTTTAGTGGAGGGCTAATCATGAGTGCCGGACCAAACAACAAAAAACAAAATCTTATAATTTTCACATTGAGTGGGAGGAAGATTATTTTCTCACACTGATGAATTCAAAGTCCGTGTGTTTCTTCTGCCATTCGACCGTTGCTCTTCTTAAGAAGGGAAATGTTGAGAAGAGTTCAAAACTGTTTAAAAGAAATATGAGAGCGACTTTCCAGCCATAAGTGAATTGCGCAAGGCGAAGATGAAGGAATTGCTGTCCAGTGGCCAACAATCCATATTTACTAGGCTCATCGAGAAATCAAAGGCAGCCACAAGTGCATCCTTCTGTTGAGTAACGTGTTAGCTAAGCGCAAGAAGCCGTTCGAGAATAGAGACATGGTTAAGAAATGCATTTTTGGAGGCAGTAGACGCATTGTTTCATCATTTCAAAAATAAATCGGAAATAATTTCAGCTATTAAGGAAATTCAGCTATCCAGACACACTGTTACGCGACGTTCAGTAGTGAAGAGTGAAGATCTGAGAGTGCAACTAAATAAAAATATAAACGAGTGAGTTTTCTTTTCACTTCAATTTGTTGAGTCGACAGATGCTATTGACACAGTTATGCATTTTCATAAGAATGGTATTTAAAAATGTGACTGCTAAGGAGGAATTGATCAAGATTAATCATACCGTTGAAAGGAAAAACTTGAGGAGAGGACATTTTCCAGCTGTGGTTTCGTTGCTCTCTGCAGAAATGATAGTAATTTTCCTAACTTCCATCAGTGTATAAATCATCAACAGGTTCTGTGTAGTAAAATGCTGAATATGAAAGGAGTCACGAAGAGTGTGTTCAAGATCGTATGTTCTATTTGGGCAAGAAATTTGCAGAAGCGCCTTTTTAAGTCTAAATTGGAAGAAAGTGAAGCCGAACAGAAAGGCCTTTTGCTACACACTCATGTAAGATAGTTTAGTAAGGGAAAATTTCTTCAAAGATTTAGAGATTTGTTGACCGAAATCAAGGAGTTTCTGGCCTCAAGAGGTGATGAATATAAGCAGTTGGAAGATAAAGTGTGGTCATTAGATTTAGTTTTTTTTTACTGATGTCACTGCTAAGCTGAACGAACTCAATTTAGAGCCTCAAGGAAAAGATAAAAACATTGTCCAAATGATTAGTTCTGTGAATGCTTTTAAACAAAAAGTAAAATTGTTCCGCTCACAACTGCAGCGATACAAGCTGAAACATTTCCAAAATATGATGTCAGAGCTAGAAAACCAGAAAAAAAAACCTACAGATTTTGACAATGATCGATATTTAGAACAGGTGAACCGCCTCATCACAAAGTTTGAGAGGCGCTTCCAAAACTTCGCAATGCTAGCACCCGTAGCAAGAGTTATGCGCTTTCCGTTTGATGCAGACGTAAATGTTGAGAAAATTGCATTAAAAATGACAATATTATTTCACATGGACACATCTTACATTGAAAGTGAAATTTTAACAGTGCAAAGTGACCTTTAAATCAAATCGAGGCCATCCGATAAAAAATTTCAGAATCTTCTCGTGGAGGAAAAATATCCAAATTTGAGAAAAAGTGCCATGTACTTATTTGACAGCATTTCTTGTTTCCACGTACTTCTGTGAATCAGCGTTCTCAAACATGAAGATCATCAAGTCCAAGTACCGAGCCACTCTAACAGATAATCATCTGGACGTCTGCTTGAAGCTAACAGTTAGCAACTATAATCCAAACTTTGCACAGCTTGCTGACGCCATGCAGTGCAAATCATCTACCTCTTTTTGATAATGTAAGAACCAAAAAATGTCTTCTTGTTACATAAGTATTATTATTACTGAAATAAATGCATTTTGCATGAGTAAAGAAAATATATTGGCATGCAAATTTTTTTTTGTCAATTTCAGTGCTGGGAGATCACGTTAGGATGAGACTGGCAAAAGTAGAACTTAGGTAGCTAATGTCTGAGCACCCCTGTCATACAGCTATCGTAGTCTCAGTCACCAGAGATGCACTTTCGCGCAACGTCTTCTTCTCAGTGAAATGACGAAAGAAGAGCACCATCATCACCTGTTTTGAGGGCAACTTGTTTCCTGAAAGCTCCTTAGACTGGGGTCCAATGAGCCACACTTCAGTGGCTTTTCGAATAGCAAGCGCCATAATTACAACCTACAAACGAAATACTCATGTAGTCATGAAGTTTGCAAAAAGCGAACTTAAGGAAACCACTTTATTAACAACACTGACGGCCAATGCAGTTGACTAGCTGATCGCTGATTGGTTATTGCTTGTGTGCCTCGCCCTTTGGCTGCCCGTGGGGCGTGGCATTGGGAAAATTTGAACCTTCAATAGAAACCTCTAAATATTATCTTATTATTTTAACAATATGCTTTTCTTGCAATGATAAATAAAATTGGCCAGTTTCCTGAAAGAAAATAAAAAATTGAAAAATAAGGACCACCCTAATACGTATACTGTCAGGAAAGGTTAAAAAAATAAAATAATTATGCATTTTAATGCATTTACGGTTTAAGTAATTCAATAAGTATTTTATATAGTATGCTTTGCTACGACTCGTATAAACGGGAAAGGCTAATTTATACCCAGTCCATACGTTCGATGTTAAAAACTGGATTGGCCTCGACTTATGAACAAGTTTTTTCTATTTAACTCCGATATTGTTTTAAGTATTAATGGAAAATGACTTAACTGCAAAACATTATAACACTTTTCGTTACATACTGTATACTGCAACACAATAAGAACCTGCTGTTTCTGACTTGTTTTAAATAAAACCGGAAATGGTTTCACTACAGTAATAGCTATTGGAAATATACTTCAATAATCTTTCGCTTGTATTTATCCATTTTTATATAACTCTGTGTATGATAACTTCGTCTATGTTTAAAAGTCCGTTAATATCAGTTTATTTTAATAATGCTTACATACTCTAAATACTATATCACTTAATGAGACTAGCTAATATTTCTGGGAAGTTGACAAGCTAATATACCTCTGTTTAATTATATTCAAGTGACGTCCTTAATCGGAGATTTTTCGGCGTAATGTAGGCGGACTACATCGTAACCAATGTCGTAACACCGCTTCACGTCGATGAGCGAAATAAAGCAACATTGTGTCTAATTAGTAGTTAGGTGGGGTACCGTCCTTTGCTTTCAGATTATGTAGCGACCCGTGGTTCAAATCCCACTTAGGACTGTGGTACTCTCCGTCATAAGACCTAAGACGGTGCGAAGGAGGTGAAACAATTTCAGCATTACATAAATGCAGAAGGCATATAAATTATATTTTTTAACATGCTTAGACGGAAAAATGTCGTTTCCTATTTCGCCGTAGCAACCAGTCGCTGTTAATAATGAGTAATAACTTCTTGAATCTAAAAAAATTACACGATTAGTCACATAATGTAAAGTTTTTCAGACGCATGTGCCGTAATTACGCATGTGCATGTAATCAGAAGCTACTGAGTTCAAATCTCCCGAAACCATCGAGTGTTCGATAAATCCTATGCAATGATCCTATGCAGCAATTTTCCTAAAGAGGTGTTGTGTATTTGTGTGTTCGTTTGGTCTCTACGCGCCGAATCGGATACTCCGCTGTATCCTGAACTATCTCATTATCATTAGAAAGTAATTTCGAATATGATAGCTTTACACGTTTTACGTATAGATAAGCGTCTAATATTCAAAGAACAATAGGTTATGTCGGTGCTTCCGTGCCGACGAGATGTTTAGGCAAACTAAAGCAGGTGCTTCTGTGAGTTTTTTTTAATCGGTCTTACTTATTACAAGTTTAGTGTGGAATTTAAAATCGGTGTGTAGTCGTGAAAATAACGTATGGAAAAAATTGGTGTTGTGGTTAGCATGGCTAGCTGCGAATCCATCGGCCATGGGTTCAATTCTAGGAGGAGAGTGTGGACACCATTTGACCAAGGAAGTGCTCCGGGGGAAGGACGTTGGGCAGGAGGCAGGGAATGCTGGAACTCCCGTTTCTCCTGTCACTGTCCTCCGTAGCTAATCTTTTTTCCGAGTCTCATCTACTGTGTGAGCAGTTGAGCATGCTCTTAAAAGCATACTTCTCCCTCGATTCCTCACTACACACATGCATGCATATTATACACTACACAATTTCTTCCAAATTTAAATATATATGGCATCGCTGAGCCAAGGAGACCTTGATTTCGGCTCACTCCACCTATGGAGGGGCGTTTTCGTGGGCAGTTCACTACAGTAACTGTTCAGCCACCCTTACGAAAAACGATTGGTTGGTAGATAAATGGATACCCTGGGTAGCCTAGTAGTTAAGACGCTGGGCTACGGATCAGGAGATCGTGAGATCGAGTCTGAGCGAGGACTTTGTAATATCTGACTTCCAGGAATCAAATCAAAGGTTTATTAAGGTTTATATAAACTTAAAAATTATCTGGGTCATCATTCATGTCGGACCGAACAAGCCTTGCTTTAAGACAATAAAAATAGCTAATAAATTTTAATGGTAATTCATTTCCGCTTATGACGTTGACAGGATTAACTAGCAAAAAAAACTGACCCTTCAAAACTTGTTTATGTCGGAAGAATATTTAAAAATTCAAGTTCCATTTACAATACTGACCACTCTGCGGATGCAAGAAGATATGGTTCAGGGTAACAATTCTTCTGCTAGGAGTAAATATCAGTGATCAGCAAAAGGCGACCTGCAGACGACCGTTGTCTGGTCTACCAATTTCGCTAAACTATATGGTCGCAAATATGTACTTTTTTAATTTCTAAAAGTTACTTCAGCATTAAAACAAGGGATAATTATTTTACAAACTATAACTTTATGTAATTAAGTTTATTTAATTAAGTTTAAAATATCATTATCTAATTGGATAGTGTGTTTGCCTCTGTTGCAGTATAATGAAACAAATATTTTTCGTTTCCTATTACTACTTCTCTTCAAGTTATTTTCTTCTCTTTACTTCTCTTATTTAGAGTTTTTTTTTTTATTATCTCATTAGTACCTGTCTTTATACTGTCTCGAATATTCTCTCTCGTATTACATAATTCAGGTTTAAGAGCATCTTTTGGCTTATATCCGGAAAGTATATCCTCACCAGTGTTAATTGCCGCCCCTACAGCTTTACGGTGGCGATATTTTATTCCTCGTTTTAATATAGGTACTAATCTTCTAAATACCATTAAAACAAAACAACAATTACTTCGCTGATATCTTTTGCCCTGAATAATGTTATTTCATTTTGTAATATGGACAAAAGGGAAGGTTCACAGTTAAATTCTAGTCAGCGAATTCCAGCAAATGTGCACTTTTCCCCATTGACGTCTCTAATATCTGTTTATATATTGCTCACTATGGATATAGAGACAGGCACACAGTAAAGATTATTGTAAGTTAGAGACACGTTGCCCTTATCTGGGGGATTTGAGCAATTCTAAGTAACTGTGTTAAAATACCACTAACAAAGTGACGTTCCGCTATACTGTATTAGTTTATATATAAAACATTGTCGGCGGTTTAGGAAAGGCTTCAAAACTGAAATTAACAGAATAAAGAGTACTTCCTCCGGTGCTTCATACAGTCTGTTCATGCAAAAGTCGTTTCACTAGTTTTGAGGGAATAATTTTTAATAGATTATTATTTCTTATATCAGTTCTTTTAAAAAAAATAATTTTAATTTTCCAGAAGAAAATGTGAAACTTAAGTCACAAGACAAAGATGATCGACGAAGAGTTTTACTGATTTCTTTTAGCACATGAACAATACCATCATAAATAGTACTGTGGCATCAAATAAACTCTTTCAGCCTCAAATATTTCTTCGCCAACTCACGTTATTTTAGGATTATTTACTTCATTTCACCCTTTTCTATTCCTTTGCTTTCTCTTCAGTAACGTTTGATTATACTCGTAATGTTAAATGTGTTAACATTCATTTGAAATTCAGAGCCGGACCTCACATCTGTCGTATTTCAGGCTTAATGATTTTTGTAATTCCTTTACATAATAAGCGAGTGTTGTAAGGATACATACTAAATGAAGCTGACAAGAAGAGAGTAAGATAAGAATGGTCTGATATCATCCTGTAACTTACTATCCTTTATATATGTTACAGTCAGTGTGGAAAATTAAGCAACTTATAAATTAACTGAAATTCAGACAATGTATCAAATTGGTGATACACAAAACCTAACCTAATCTAACCTTTCTGTTAATGCTGCATATGCATGCCCACTGGTATTTTCAAATATGTTGCCTTGGCTAGGTTAGGTTAGGTTTAATTGGGTATTAAGTAAATCAAGAATTTGACACAGTGTCTATAATTTCATTAAACTTATAAATTGCTTAATTTTACATACTGACTATAACATATATATAAATAAAGGAAGAAATCGAAGATGCCAACCACTTTAGTAAACACATTTTTTCTTTATTTTTATTTACTACTAATTATATTTTCGATTTTAAATGTTTTATTAGAAATGTTAAACCTCATCTTTTGTATTTATTCAGTATAAAATTCCCCTTTATTTTTTCCTATTCAAGTCTTCGAAATAATGCAGAAGAGTGCTACACTTTGCAGACCATCCTTGCTGGAATCCTTTTATAAATACAGCATATTTTCACATTTTGACAGGCGCACGTAGTCACTGATTTGAAGCTTTATTTTACATTTGGACTTATTCAGCAAAGAGTCTGGCAATAACGAAGACTGCTTTATAGTTTATAGGTGTTGGGTGAATCATTCTATGATACTAATTGTTGTAAATATTGATTAAATGGTACAGTATATATCTATACATTCCTAGGAGTTTTTCTGTGCAAAGTAACGATTTTTTTTTCGTTTTCATTTTATGCTCTACTGTACTCTTCCTATGAGGAATCCTTGTTTTACGGAGTAGTTAGTATTATTATATCCAATTTAAAATTCTTTTAACATGTTTTTGAAAGTTGGTTCCTATGAATACACAATCTACGAGTAAATCATTAACTATATATACTGTATATATGAAGATATTTATTCACTCCCCAGTATCGGATCTTTCGTTGGCATAGCAAAGGCACTTGATAGCTTATTCTTAAGAAGAACTAAGCATAGGTATCTCGGCTCGAAACCACATCTATAACAGAAAGAATATATTTTTATTATCGCTGTAATTAACATATCTCTGCGTATCTGCTACATAGACTTGCCATATGTGATCCATTTTACTAGGAGTATAGGTGCAAAAATGTGGAGGGATGGGGTTAATGCACAAAATGAAAAATGAATCATTGAAATATAATGTAACAAATTCTCTCTCGCTCGCCCTTTTTTTTCTCTCTCTCTCTCCCACGCCAAACATATATTATTATTATTATTATTATTATTATTATTATTATTATTATTATTTTTTTATTATTATTTCCCCATTGGGAGTAAGTCAACGATGAATATTATTATTATTATTATAATTATTATTCTATTCCCCATCCCCATCCCCCAAGATTACCCATCTCCAGTCAGGTCACACACACACACACACACACACACCTCGTATGATCCATTGATAAAACTCAGAGGTCACATGATACAGACAGCATTGTGGCCTTGTGCGTGCTATAAGCCACTTTCCATTGTATATAATTTAATTATACATTAATCCTTATTATAATTTTCGTATGCTGGTCATTATCAGTCGAGTGGTGATTTAAAAGGGTTTTAACATCAATTAAAAAAAAATCCAAATATTGACCGTCAGCCCCACAAAGCCTAACAAAGCCGTGTCACAACTAGATAAACCAAGATCCTTACGACCGTTGATGAGATGTATTTGAGAGTAGGGGGAAGGATAGGCTAACCTAACCTAAACTAAAGATAGACCGGGTTAAGGAAGACTTCATAAACTTTTAGAAGCTATATTTGAAGATCCGTGCCCGCCCGACCGCCGCGTCCCATAGTTCCACCTGGCCGTTCACGACCCTGTGCAGTGTGCATGCAGGGAAACAAAGCTCTCTCATGCATTATTTTTCTCCTGTTTTATAATATATATAATATATATATATATATATATATATACACATTTCAACTGCAAACAACACACAGTATAATTAACGTAAAGAACGACGCTGGTATAGAAGAACGTTCCGCGCAAGATGAGGAGGGAGAACGAAACGTTCTTCTATACAAGCGTCGTTCTTTACGGTCGTTATACTGTGTGTTGTTTGCAGTTGAAATGTATATATGTGCGGCATGCGGGAGGTACCCCCTCAGGGCATTGGTTTCTGCGCGTATGTAGGAGAATTACGACTTCTGATTGAGTGAGGCCCATGGTGTAGTGGTTGTCATATCTGACCGGCAATCGGAAGATCCCGGGTTCGCTTCCCGGGTGGTTACCTCATTTTTTCATTTGTTTGTTCTCCCTCCTCATCTTGCGCGGGACGTTCTTCTATACAAGCGTCGTTCTTTACGTTGATATATATATTATATATATATATACACACACACACACAACACCAATATATATATATATATATATATATATATTGATGCGCCTCTGTAGTGTAGTGGTTAGCGTCGCTGACTACGAATCAATCGGCCTCGGGATTGAGATCCGGTGACAGCAGGCAGCTCACAGCAACATCCAGCTGTTCATCCTTCCACACAATAAAAGAAATTGGTTGGTAGATAAATGGGTACGCTGGGTAGCCTTGTGGTTAAGACGCTGGGCTGCTGGTGGGGCGTGGTTCGGATTCCACGTTAAACTGTAAGTCTAAGGTAGAGATACAAGCTTGACCTCCTTCGTCAGAAGGAACAATTCGGGCGGAAGCTAAACCAAGGTTAACCAAAGTATACAGTAATACTCTGAGAATAGGCTGCCAAGACTTTTTAATAGCCAGCACACTGATAACCAAGTCCTACAAACGAAGTGAAATGCAGCAGCAGCAGAAGAGATCAGTGGTACAAGATCACGATTTTTCTCTCCTATAGTTACAAATTTAAGGTCAAGTAAACCTTGAGGATGGTCTCCCATATAGACACTCTTCAAACCCAAGCTCGTTTAAATTTAGTGTTCGAAGGGGGACTTTCATACAATCATCACGTGAAAAATTTGATGTGTTCCTAGAACTTGCTTAGATTCCTCAATTTACTAAAATACTTGCCGAAAAGTTATCAACGTTAGTGGAAATACATTTTATATTACTGGCAAAATATTCAGACAGCTCAATCTGGTATCTATTTTATTATTTTAACAGGAAGGTACCTAGCCAAAACAAAAATCAGTACAATTTTAGAAACAGCCTAATTCCTCACAGGGTTCTAATAAAATAATTTTTTTTATATAATTCACCCAGTGCAGTCAGAAGGTAGGAGATTGTCTTTTTACTTCACTTGTACAGAATTGGTAGGTCCTTATAGTCATGCATGCATGCATGCATGTTTTAACACAGAAACTTTGATATTGTTTTCCCATGGTTGAACTGTTACTTAAGGAGCTGGTGATAATTTGAACCAGGTACTTAAATTTTTGTTCATCCTTTATTTGTTCACCTCTCATTTTGAAACTAATATCATCTGACTAATTAGAACTTTTAGGATTGAACTAAATAACCCTAGTTTTGGTATCATTAAAATGACTATCATAGTACTGCAAATATAATTCACAAATTTTTAGAAGACAATCCAAACTTTTAACAAAAGGGCTTCTTAATACCATATCATCGGCAAAGACTAAGATATTTATCTTCATATTAGCTAACCTATACAATGTCCAACTTTTGCCTCATTAAGTGAAACAATTAAACCATCACTATACACATTAAACAGCAGAGGAGAGAGCAAGAAATCCTGACTCACTCCCCAGGAAAAACCAAAACACTTAAACAAATACAGTACCCCACTTACCTGATGAAGATTGACAGGTATATGAAAATTTCAATATGATTAATATGTACAAATTTGCTTTGAACCTGGAGAATGAAAGTAAAAAGTAATTTACTATTTTTTATATCCATTTGAAATAATACAGTACTCACATTAGTAAAGGAACTCACATAAATGAACAATATACTTAAGTTATATTTGTCAGGATGACAACTTCTGTCTGGCAAAAGAAAAAAAAAGCAGGTTTTTCTAGGGAAAAGCCAGGAAGTTAATTTCCCCACAATATGAGAGTGAGTGCATCCAAAGGATCATCTTCTGTCTGAAAGTTAACAAGATTAGTGGTCAACTCAACTCAACCCACGAGCCAGCAAGCAGGAATGAACCAAAGCTTCACCAACTGCTTTGAAATGAACATAAAATTTTTAATACGCCACGGCAATTTCAAAGCTCTCCTTTTTATACAGGAAAGAAACCGTAATAAAACAAATTAAATTTAGCTAACATGCATGAGTCTTCTCTCAAATATATAATCTTTAAGTGCAAATATCATAACAGAGAGATCTGATATGAACAAGGGAGAAGTAAGGAAAATAAATGATTGAGGAATAAAAATTCCGAGTCCATGTAAAAATTTAATATTTCTTATGAATGAACTATCTAAGCCTTTAGACTTAACAAAATACAAAAAACTTCGTGTACATATAAGAACCCTTTATTAAACTTTAACGTAAATCAAGATTTATGTACATTTTAATCATTCTAGTGGTAAATGATGGAATGATTATAACATTTGAAGGATATGCCAAGTGTTATTAAGTAGACCTAAATAAGTATTTATCTAACATTAATAAAAGTTTGTATTTGAAGTTACAATTTTATCTTCTATTATGCCAGTTTATTCTAGCATCAGTAATATGTTTTAGGGCTTCACTAATTTCTTTTCATTGTCACATAAGTTTAAAATATTCACTTAGATAAGAAGATGAAGAAATTCTTAGTGTTTCTAGGTTTCTATTCCCAGAACTTATCTATAATAAAATATGCAAGTTCCGTCCTTCTGTCTCCGGCATTTTTCTTGGAAACTGCTCAACGTAGAGTACTCATCCTTACACCGTTAGAAAGGTCTCTGTTCTCGGAAGATCCTGAGGATATTTATTTTTTCGTTCGCCCACGCATACGCAACTTTTAAACGAATCCAGATAGAGAAAAAGTTCATGGAAGAAAAAAATGTTCCTTTTGGTCTGTTTAGGCGCAACTTTTAAACGAAGCCACACAGAGAAAAAATTCATAGACGAAAAATGTTCGTTTGGTCTGTTTAGCCGGAGGGTGGTGTTGGGGTGGTGTGGGACATGTGGGAAACTCCAACCTGTCATTTTTTGGCGGGGAGGGGTGTAGGGGCTGTAGGGGTGGTGTTGGACATGTGAGAAACTTCAACCCGTCATTTTTTGGCGAGTCCCACCAGCCGAAATTTGAAGGTGCATAAAGTACAGTACATACAAAAATGTACTTGGCTTCCCGAGTATATGTTTTATTGTTAAATCATGAAGTATCTCTTTAAGTTTCATGTGAAAAACTCTTGCAATAATATCTGGTCTATGTTCTGGTCTTTGATAAGCTTCACTACTTTCATCGATTTCAGTCCATCTTGGATTGCAAATAAGCGTAATAAATAGATCCGGCTTCCCAAATTTTCTTACAATTGCCATAGCGTCTTAATAATTCTGCTGCATTGCTCTTGGGCTGCCTTCATAAAGATACTAATTTGAATGCAGATGTTTTGCATTTATATTCCTAAGCCTGTTTTTACGCATGGACAGCTTTATGTAGCTTTTTTCTAGAGTGAGAAGTTTTGATTCTATTAAAGTCTTTGGTGAAAGAATAACTAGAAATCCTGTATTCAAAGCAGTAATGTTGCAATAAAGATACTAATTTGACCGCAAATGTTTTGCTGGACTCTACTAGTTGAATTACCTTTTCCAGTTCCTGAAAATATCTACTTTAATGAAAATGAAATCAGAAGAAGCAATGACATTTGATAATAAATGTTATTAAAAATTTCAAGGTGCTCTCTGTAACAAGAAAAACGAACACATCAAACAATTTCGCAGAGATGTAACGATTTTGCGACTATATTTCGTAACATTCAGTGAGTTTCATCACCCCTTTTATAATCAACCTTCTCCACTCCAGCGTCACATTTGCTATGTTACAAATTATTTAAAAATAACTTTATGATGGAAGATATGATCAAGACGCTTGGCAGTAATTAGGGTAAAAGTTAGTTTGAAACAACATTTAAAAATCAAATACAAGGCAGTACTACGTTTCGGAGCAAAACTTGCACTTAACAGGTAAGCTGTAGTTACATTTCATTACCGATGAACAAACTTTTCAGTAATTGATACTCACACGGTTCCGGACCAAAACGTAATCAATCTTTAGCTGCGTACCAATAAATCGGGTGAGGAAACTTATTTTGTTCATTTTTAAAGCTTGATTTTTAGTTTCGTAATTAACGAGTGACTTTGGTTTCCAAATATGTGTGTTAGCTGATGGTGTTATCTTATGTTACTGAATATATCGTTATAATTCTTTAAGTTTAAGTGTACCAATGAAGCTTGGACTCTACAGGGTGGTTTTGGCGTTTTAAAAGTTTTTAGTTTTTAATGTTTCCTAGCTAAACTCCTAATTTCTTATCATAACTATCTGAAAAGATGGTTTTCCTTATTAAATTTCCTGTCGACTGATAACTATAACGACTTTTTACATGTATTCCTTCCACTCAAAGAACCTTTCAATCCTGAAACTATGATTAAAAAATTTAAACATCTATAGCCTTAGCTTTTCACTAATTTATATTTGCTAAATCTCCTTTGCTATAATTTTATGATCACATTTATCGAAGACTTTAACAAAATCACGTGTGATAGCCATGACCTTCCAACCCTAAATCCATATCTGTTCGGATTGAATAATTTCTTTTCTTGAAGGTAGTCAGCAATTTTGTCTCTAATTACACGATGTTATTTGAACTATTTGTGAACTGAATGTACGAGACTATGTTTCCTCAATTAAATTCCTATCTATCCATTCTTTCTTCCCAGCATTATCTAGTCGAGTTTATACTGCACTTTTTAATATTTTTTAACGCGCTTCACGCAAACGCAATCATCAAGATCTGTGATTTTATTATTCGTTCATTTTATCGCTTTTTTATAGTTTCTTTTCAGATTAATGCGTTCGTAGTATTCAAATGTATTGAACAATAATGCTCTCTAGGCCACTTGTTATTTATACGCAATTTAACTTTCACAGTTGTCTATACCTTTCCACATAATTTGTTTTTGTTTAAATTTCTGAGTTTAGAATAGTTTTCACATTTTATTCTGCTGCTTTTCGTTAGGTTAGGTGAGGTTCAACCATTTCTAAGTGGTCATTTCTAAATGGTCACTTTCCTTCTCCCTCAAATTTGGGGAGTACTTGGTTTTAAGAGCCTCTTCATTTTTCCGGCCCTCGTTCACTTTATGATACAAATAAATAAGATGTTACTACTCAGCTGAATTATCCTAGAATTATGAAATTTTTAATTGTGCAAACTATACACTACTGTTCAATTTCACTCATCAATTTATTACCATGTTGTTGAACACAGAACAAACACAAATGCGTCTGATCACCACGAGGGTACACACACACACACACACACACACACACACACACACACACACACACACACACACACACATATATTGGAATGTTCCTTTCCAGAAGAAAAATTGGGAAAATAAATTGCAGACACTCAATTGTTCCGTCGGACTCATACACCGATTCATGAATGATTTTACTCCTCCTTCCAACCTTTTTTTGTGATTTCAGAAAGATATATATATATATATATATATATATATATATATATATATATATATATATATATATATATATATATATATATATATATATATATATATAAAGAAAAAACGACGTTCCACAGGAACATAAGAAAGCTCAAGGAGGATATAAAGCTGTAAGGGGACTTCCACAATTCCCCAACTCAAACAAACAAATCACGAGCTACAAAGATTAATGAATGAACTGAGATCAACGCAGGTGTCCGCAGTTTAACAGTAACAATTAAGTAAATCCTTTAACCTTTACTTGAAGAAACCAATATATATATACATATATATACACACACACACCACACCTTTGCTTAGCTTCCGCCCGAATTGTTCATTCTGACGAAGGTCAAGCTTTTCACTCCACCTTAGACCTACAGTTTAACGTGGAATTCGAACCACGCCGCCCCACCAGCAGCCCAGTGTCTTAACCACTAGGCCACCCAGGGTACCCATTTATCTACCAACCACTTTCTTTATTGTGTGGAAGAATGAACAAATGGGTTTTGCTGCGCGCCGGCTGCTGTCATCGGGTCTCGAACCCGTGGCCGATGGATTCGTAGTCAGCAATGCTAACATATATATATATATATATAATATCACTCAATTAATGTCTAAAGTACTTTTAGCTATAGTTTAGGTGGAGGATGAAAAGTTCAATATTTTTTCACATACAGCATCATTCTGCTCATACGCCCATTTCAGAATACAAGCAGCTCGTAGCAGCATTGCCAAGTAAACAGGGGTCAATGTACTGATGAGGTCTCCGTACATAGTTCATCGCCATTGAAAGTAACAATGCTCCTTATAATCCCAATTCAAAGCATGTTCAAATTAGTATTTGTTTTCGTGCAATTTTCTTTAGTTTGTGTGTTGACACGGTTCCGTTATTATCAATCCATGCATGATTTCTCAGGAGCATATATATATATATATATATATATATATATATATATATATATATATATATATATATATATATATATATGATACAACTCTTGGGGCCTCTTTGCGAGTAACCCAGTGCCCACGTTGGGCCTTCCATCATGAAAAAGAAAAATGATAGTATTTGTCATTTATCATTACTTATTCGAACTATAGTGGATTTAATTTCCCAGAAGAGTTCCTTGTTCCATGCATGGTCTGTCTGTAACATACATACATACATATATATATATATATATATATATATATCTATATATATATATATTATAATATATATATATATATATATATATATATATATACAGGGTGTCCGAGAATTATCTGTACAACTTTTGACTGTAATTAAAAGTCAACCATGAAGTGTAGAAATTCCAGTGTTGTCCCATTTTACAGAGAATCTCATTACGTTTTTTCTGATACCAAGTTTTGACAAGTTTTTTAGAAATTCCAGTGTGTCCGAAAATTATCTGTACAATTCATCTTTTAATAAAATTCTTGATAACACACGTAAAATTCTTAAACAAGATTATTTAGAATCTGTATTTTCAAAAGTTTCTTTTATTAAAGTAACGTTGTTACAAACATTCGATATGTGCACCATCAGTGATTCGCAAAACATCCAATCGATAATCCAAATGTTGCCATGTACGCTGCAGCATATCCACATCAATTCGCTCAATAGCAGCTGTGATTCTTGCTTTTAAATCACCAATGTCTGTGTGTATGCACCTGATGGTGCACATATCGAATGTTTGTAACAACGTTACTTCAATAAAAGAAACTTTTGAAAATACAGATTCTAAGTAATCTTGTTTAAGAATTTTATGTGTATTATCAAGAATTTTATTCAAAGATGAAATTGTACAGATAATTTTCGGACACACTGGAATTTCTAAAAAACTTGTCAAAACTTGGTATCAGAAAAAACGTAATGAGATTCTCTGTAAAATGGGACAACACTGGAATTTCTACACTTCATGGTTGACTTTTAATAACAGCCAAAAGTTGTACAGATAATTCTCGGACACCCTGTATATATAAGAGAGAGAGAGAGAGAGAGAGAGAGAGAGAGAGAGAGAGAGAGAGAGAGAGAGAGAGAGAGAATGTATTTGACTTCTACTCACTTCGATGACGGGACATTCTATCGACACTCTAATAAACTAATTTCACCCAACAACTAACCTAACTTAACCTCTAAAAACTCGTCAATTAGATTTGCACGTGAAGAGAATACGTGTTTAATTCTGTTAGTGCATTAATAATTAATACATTGCGGATTATACACGCGTGTGTACATACCATAATGGTGATTTAAGGGTGGTAAACCACTTAAATTTTAATGTGATGAAATTTTACTTTCTAAAATAATGTTAAGATCACACGCGAAAGTTCCTAAATTATCATTCTGCTTTTTATTAGAAGTTATTTTATGTGATCTTACAATCCATTTTTTCGTAGACTGATCACTTTATGATCTTACCCAAAATATAGAAACTATTTTGTTATTAACGTAAATATATTCATGTATTCCGCAATAAATCACTCGATTAAGTAATTTGGCAGTGGGTGATCTAGTTGAATCTTATCTAGATCAGCTTTTATTGGCGCCGTATTTATTTGCGTCAGAGCCAAAGTCCTCTCCAATATTTATGGTCTGGGAAACACCTTGTTCTCGCGTTTCCTCACGAGTGAAAATTCTCTCATTCGAAGTCTGCCCAAAGATTGAGAATATTGACATAAGCAGAATTGATGAACGTTTGCCACTGGCTGAGGAAAATCTCATTTCGTATTTCTTTCGGAGAAATAATTTGAATATCAATCGTTACACGCGTTTTACAAGACATTATTTACGGGGAATTTTTATTTGTCAGGGAATGTGTGACCTATATGTATACTATTGTTATTTTTTGGCAGGAAATCTGAAATTATCTTAGATTTTAGTTTCTATTTAAGTTTTTTTTATTATTAAATACAGTATCTTCGGTGTTTAGTTAAAATTTATATTAAAATAAGTTGAGCAGCAATTGTCTTGAATCACTTTTGTACCAGTACCATCGCTCCTCGTGAAGAATGGAAAATAAGCTTTGAAATAATATATGTATGTACGCATGCATCATATTCATACTAAAATAACAAGGTATGAATACTAAATTTTGCTCACCTTTATATTGTATTTGCGCTTGACTTACGGTTAAAAATTCGATTTATCAATACGTTTATTTTATCAGTTGCTCTTTCGTTATACATTTTGCAGATGGATACATTTAACATTCGAGAAGCTCGTCCGCCTGCTTGTTTCATGAAGCCTATGCTTATCCATAAGCAAACATGTTGGCAATGCATAACAAGAGGGTTCGTGTCCGGAATACAGAATTTGTGTAGGAGAACCTTTCATTTGAAACATGTTTGCCTTGTCGTGCAAATGAAACTACATTAAACTGAAAGATGGGAAACAAAAAAATAATTTTCGACATATATTGTATTGTATAACAGCATCTACAGTTGATATTTGTAAATAGCAATGCCCTCGTAAATTCTGGAATTATAGCCATAGGCATTAGTGATTATTATCTTGCTTACATTATATACGATAACATTGCTCAGGTTGCAGATAAAACAATTATTCATTATAGAATAATTTTAGAGGTTAAAAAAGAAAATTCACTGGGGCTGTAAAAAATATTCAATTTGAATGTGACGAACCTATGAATGATCTAGATCAGGGCTTCTCAAACTTTTTTCCCTTGCGACCCCTTTGGATCAGACAAATTTTTTCGCGACCCTTCACTCAATGTCATAAAAGCAATAGGTATTAACACTGTATATTTATGAAAAAAATAATATTTTCAAATGTTTCTGCGACCCCCAATAATATTTACGCGACCCCTAGTTTGAGAAGCGTGGATCTAGATCATATGTTTAAGTTCTTCTCTGACTCTTTGTTTCATATTTTTAATACTCGCTTTCCTTCAAGTCGGTAAACAGTTTCGCTCAAAGTGTCTCAAATCCATAGAACACACCAGGAATTATGATTTCAACAAAGAACAGATAAATTATTGAAATTGCAATTACAAAGTAAAATTCCTAAAGTACAATATACTCAATATAGAAACAAATTAACTAAAATAATCAAAATTTCAAAATATAACTATTATAATGATCTATTTTCCGAACACAAAAGAGACATGAAAAATACGCAGACAACCATAAATAGTATTATTAGAAACTAAATTAAGAAAAATTCACTTGAGAAACTAAATGTTGGTAATAAAGAAATTACTGATGATATTTCTATAGCACTCTTTAAATAACAACTTTACTTCAACAGCTGATAAGCTTCGCTCACGGTTAATAAATAATGATCATTCACCGTTAGACTACATGTCATCTAGCCCATTGCATTCATCTTTTGTTTTATTTTATTTCTAATTAATATGAGAGCCCAGTTAAGCTTGAAGATTAAGGGCCAAATTATATAAATTAAATATTGAAGCTAACAGTATTAGTGTAACATAACAAATTGCAATTTATTATTTATATTATTGTATTATTGTCACATAACAAATTGCAATTTATTATTATATTATTGTATTATTGTAACATAACAAATTGCAATTTATTATTTATATTATTGCATTATTGTAACATAGCAAATTGCAATTTATTATTTATATTATTGTATTATTGTCACATAACAAATTGCAATTTATTATTATATTATTGTATTATTGTAACATAACAAATTGCAATTTATTATTTATATTATTGCATTATTGTAACATAGCAAATTGCAATTTATTATTTATATTATTGTATTATTGTAACATAACAAATTGCAATTTATTATTTATATTATTGCATTATTGTAACATAGCAAATTGCAATTTATTATTTATATTATTGTATTATTGTAACATAGCAAATTGCAATTTATTATTTATATTATTGTATTATTGTAACATAACAAATTTCAATTTATTATTTATATTATTGCATTATTGTAACATAGCAAAATGCAATTTATTATTTATATTATTGTAACATAGCAAATTGCAATTTATTATTTATATTATTGTATTATTGTAACATAACAAATTGCAATTTTTATTGTATTATTGTAACATAACAAATTGCAATTTTTATTGTGTTATTGTAACAACAAATTGCAATTTATTATTTATATTACTGTATTATTGTAACATAACAAATTGCAATTTATTATTTGTATTATTACATTAAGGTAACATAACAAGTTATAATAGTATACGATTGCAACATAACAGAAAATGTAATATTCGAATATTTATTTCAGAATTAAATTTATAAATACAAAATAAAAAAAATTAAAAATAAATAGTTTCAAACATTGACTTTAATCATTTTACAGTGATTTAAATTCATTGTCTTATTTTCAGCTATTATTTCCTTTATGTATTTGAAATTAATTAATAATTCTTATTCATGTTTTATATATTATTAATATTAACCATTTATGAAGTGATGTTTTATCTTTAGTTAATCTGAGAGCCCAGTAAAGCCTAAAGTTTAAAGGCCAAATTAAATAAAATGAATAGTTTAATTGACAATTATTGCTTATTTACGTTAAAATCATTGTAACCCCCAAAAATTTTTTTAAATTATAATATTTATTTTATAAATAAAGAATTACTCTATGGAGATTCAATGTCTAGTTACTGTAGTTAGTTTAGTTAGTTAGTTTCAGTGTTATTTCAGTGCATCTAATATTTGCAAGTAATTGTTCTCAAAATATATTGACCCATTTCTGCGAAATAGACTAACTGTTCATACCTTATATATATATATATATATATATATATATATATATATATAATCGGCGGTAAAATAAATAAAGGAATATATATATATATATATATATATATATTATATATATATATATATATATATATATATATATATATATATATATATATATATAATGTCAATCGTGCAATGACCGTACTGGAATGATGTGTAAGTTAAAAAGTCCGATTTAAAAATAAAAGATAAAAGCACCAAAAACTACAAAGCTTTTCGAGTTGATCTACTCCTCTTCGTTCAGGTAAGAAGATTAAAATGAAATAAAAGTTACAGGAAAAGAACCTTATGTATTTGACAGATGAAAATGGCGCAAGAAAGATTTAAAGACTGTCTCGAGCTAAAATTTTATTTAAAAATGGATCCATGTAAAAATTACCTCTATCATTGTTGGAATTATCAATATTTTCAATTAAAATGGAATCAGTTAATTTCTTCTTATTTTTATCTTTTATTTGTAACTGAAGGGCCGAATTATTAGGATAATTTGAATGATTTGAGACAGTCTCGTGCTGATGTAACTTTTATTTAATTTTAGTCTTCCTACCTGAACGCAGAGGAGTGGAGCTCCTCGAAAAGCTTCGTAACTTTTAATGCTTTTATTTTTAATTTTAATTGTGATTTTTAACTTATATATATATATATATATATATATATATATATATATATATATATATATATATATATATGAACAAGAGGGGCTTTTGTATGGAACCCCAGTGATATACCAGAGATATGACTTAAGTACTGCCATTACCTCGAGTGCAAGAGGGTTAACATCGTAAGATACCTCGGAAGCGAAAGCGTTAAGTGTTTTCTAGTTTTTGTTTAAAAATAAGACAGAGTGTGTTAACTTTTATCCCGTCGTAGTGCGACGGTAGCGCTCGCGTCTTCTCGGGAAGGCCAATGTTCGAATCCTGATGGGGACATTTTTGCTATATATATATATATATATATATTAGGTGGCCTAGTGGTTAAGACGCTGGGCTGCTGATTGGGCGTGGTTCGGATTCCACCTTAAACTGTAGGTCTAGGGTGGAGTGAAAAACTTGACCTTCGTCAGAATGAACAATTCGGGCAGAATCTAACCAAAGGTGTGTGTGTGTATATATATATATATATACACACGGTGAACCAAAAGTAGGTGGACAGTAGGTTGAATACGGTTTGTGTTATATTATATTATAACTATGGTGTTCATTATAACTATGGTGTTTGTGTTTTATTATATTAAATATTATAACTAAATTTATTTAAATTTTATTTTGTATTATAGTATAAAAAAAAATTAAATATGTATTCTCAAAATAAACGTTATCATTTACTGTCCACCTACATTTGGTTCACCCTATATATATATACTTACTTACTTATGTCCCATCCGGCTTAGAAGCCGGGTCGGGTCCCCCAGATGGCGTCTTCGTTCCAGGTTCTCGTTTGTCACTTCCCTCCTGTGGACCATGAAAGGAAGCGGCGTCGGTTCGCCCGTACGCGGTATGCGCCATCATCATAAGGTTTTTTGGCAAATAAAGCAGCCGGTCTGCCATCCCTCTGCTGCTTTATATATATATATATATATATATATATATATATATATATATATATATACATACATATATATATATATATGCATGAAGCACGATAGCGTAAAAAATAAATAATATTTCAAATTATTTATAGAAAGCACACTTCATAAATTAAAAAAGAGCTTCCTGCTAAATTTAAGCCAGGTCCAAAGAAAAGACACCCGGTGATTTAAGGGTTGGGGTACAGTCACTTCGTGAATACCCATAAATCCTTCGTTGTTGTTGTTATTTTGAAACCATTGATGATATATAGAATGTTCTGAAAAGTTTGGCAGTAAATAGGAATGTTGTTGTCAACGATAAAAAATATGGACAAGGAAAACTAACGCAAAGTTTACCGTTAGAATACCATGAAGTATCGCAGACTTTGATTTTATCATAGTTTCATCCCTGCAACTAATCATTTATTTATTTATATTTTCGGTAATATTTTAAACGTTTGACACTTTGAAAGATTTGTATTTTTTCTATTAATTGAAATTAAAGCATGAGATATATACTGTACATTCTCTATACATGAGGAATTAGTACCCTGGCCTAGTACAAAACATAATCTATGCGATGTCCTCTCAGCTCACGATATTTATACGATACTTTCGACGGAAAAGTCCTGTCCAACAGATTTAGTGCGGTTTATGATAAAAGAATATCATGGCTACCATCATTAGTAGATCTAACCCGTTTGACTTTTATCTGTGGGGTTATTTAAAAGAGGAGTGTTTAACCCTTTAAGGAGTGAAGGTACAAATTGCTAACGTTTCAAATACAAGCATTCATAACTTAACCCTACAAAAAATTCAGGGCTTAAAGGGTTAAATAGAATCCACACACAGTAGAAGAATTGAAAGTATCAAATGAACAGGAAATTTCTCAGATTTCGACAGATACTCTCTTCAGAGTATTGCAAAATGCTGTTGTTCGTTGCAAAGAGTATTATCATGCAATTTTATTTTATTATTTATTTATTTTTTACAAATTTATACGATTTTCATAGGTGTATATAATTTCATTATTAAATACAGATGCTGTATACAGTTGTAAACTGCCTTTAGCAAGCGTGCACGCTTTACAGGCCGAAATCTACAAGTGGGATATAACACTGGTATGCATATGAAATTTTTTTCTGCTGTGAGGGTTTTTTCAACTCATATTATATAATTCGACCATGCTGAATTCGAAAATGACATTGGTTTTCCTCAATCAGGTCAGGTTTTTTCTCTATTGGCCATTTATTATAAGTCCAATTTTATCCCCAAATTTATTGATTTTTTTAGCTTAAACACTGTAGATACGAGTAATATTATAAGAACACTCGTGAAAAATGAAAACATTGTGTGAATAAATACTTTTATTCATACAATGAATATGGAAAAAAGTTTATTGAGGAAGGAAGGAAGTTTTTTGGCTTTCCGTCTGTGTTTTTCTTCGGGCACGTCTCGCTTCAAACACCAGCAATAGTCCGCCAGCATATTGATATCCCAGTTTCCCTGGTACCTCTCTTCCATTATTTTGATATCTTGGTGAAATCGTTCACCCTGTTCCTCACTATAATCCCCGCAATTTTCAGGAAAATAGTCCAAGTGGGACCACAAAAAGTGCATTTTTATGGACATGCGCGACCCATGAGCTTTGAAAGCTTCCATCAAGTTTTCGACAACGGACTCGTATTCTGGACTTCTACGCTTGCCAAGAAAATCAGTGACAACTGATTTGAATGCCTGCCAGGCATTCTTCTCAGTTGGAGTCATTGCGTTTTCGAACTGAGTATCCTTGATCAAAGTTCGAATTTGAGGACCATCAAAAACCCCAGCATTTAGTTTAGCATCAGATATATGAGGAAATTTACTCTCGAGATATCGGAATGCTGAACCCTCCTTATTCATTGATTTGATGAAGTTTTTCATCAAGCCCAGCTTAATATGAAGTGGTGGGAGCAAAATGTTTGTTGGTGGTACAAGGGGCACTGAAACGACATTATGCGACCCAGGTTCAAAATTCTCTCTGGATGCCCATTCACGCTGTGCATAGTGCTTCTCATCCGCTCGGCTATCCCATTTGCAGAGGAAACATGGGTATTTCGTGTATCCCCCTTGCATTCCCAATACAAATGCCACAATCTGAAAAAAAATGAAAATATTTAAAGAATTTAGAGAATTTGTTCTATCAGATAAAAAAATCTATGCATTGGACTGTATCACTTCTGTGGGGAAGTTAAGTGTTCTTATACGCTCTCAAATAACCTTTGGAAAAACAACATAGTCAATAGCAATAGTTTACTTATGATATTAGTATTACCTTCAAATCTCCACAGATCCTCCAGTTATGTTGGTCGTATACGAGAGCATCCAGTAAAATTTTCATGTTATCGTAGCTCTCAGTAAGTTGTACGGAATGTGCTACAGGGACTGATGCAACCCTATTCCCAATGTTGAGAAGTACTGCTTTTAAACTTCGTTTAGACGAGTCTATAAATAGCCTCCATTCTGATGCGTTATATGGCAGGCCCAAGGATTCGATTAGCCCCTCAACATTGCAGCAGTACGCTAAGGAAGAGGTATTTTCGTGCACTGCAAAAAACTTGCGGAATTCTTCCTCTCGTTTCCTATACCAGGAGAATGTTGTTCCCGGAGCCAGCAAGTTGTCCTCTCGAAGTCGTGAGCCCAAGATCTCGGCAGCTAATTTGGAAAGTCCTAAATCCCTGGTAAGATCATTAAGTTTGGCCTGGTTGAGAGGCCTCGGCTCATTTGAAGCGGTATTTTGAGGTATATACGACTGGGACTGGTCATTGGCATTGGTCATTGATTCATCATCAGAATCATCGAAGTCCAGGGTTTGAGGTGGGTCGGGTATTGGAATTCCAGGACCATGGGGTACAGGTCTCATAGCAGAAGGAATGTCAGGGTATACAACAATATGTTTATTCTTCTTGGTAACTCCTGAAAATAGAAACACAGAAACATGGATATAAAACTTGCATATGAAATAGAAGAAGCATTCAGACAGTGGCGGCTCGTGAGGGAAGGCTGCGGTCTGTAAGATATGAAATAGGTCGATGGAGTCTGTATATTTTCTTTCTTTTTCATTCATATTGTCCCTTCGGGGACAATATGAATGAAAAAGAAAGAAAATATACAATCATTGTATATGTAAATGTAACTTGTATAACAATATGTATGTGTAAATGTATTTTCTATAACAGTATGTATATGTAAATGTATGATTACCATTATGGTGAATATTATGCTATATATGGTGAATATTACATTATGGTGAATATTATGCTATATATGGTGAATATTACATTATGGTGAATATTATGTCAAGTTTCATACGAGGATTTCAAAATATTTAAGAAAATAAATTTATAAGCCCACCTTGGAGGTTTGTCATGCAGAAATAGCAATCTGTCACGTGATCCTTTCCTTCTCTCCAAATCATGGGAATTCCAAAAGGCAAAGATTTCGCTCTGCCTTTGCTCCATCTTCTCAAATTTTCAATGCACGTCTTGCAGCACATATGAGGGGCGAAATTTTTGTCCTGGTCCCCTAGCTTAATTCCAAAGTATGCTCTATACATTGTCTTCACAAATTTAGTGATTTGGGACTGGTTATTTGGCATGGTAACCGTCCCACATATGTAGCAGAATCTATTGGGATCATTTTTACACGCTCTATTCATTATGAAATATTTTATCTATATGCCTGAAAAGTAAAAAAAGATATTATGCAAGTGAAACAAGTGATGATAGATGGTACTGTTCCAATTCCGCTTTGACAAAATCACGAAAAATTCTATTTTACTTATGAGGCCATAGCCGGATAACCTGAGCTGATTGAGAAAAACGGATTGCAGATTCGAAATCAGCAGGAAAAACTATAAGAATCACTTACAAAACCCTTGACAGCAAAATTGATGCATACCAGTGTAATTATAATAATTATACATTATAATAGATATGATTACGAGATTTTTCTAGATTTTCATAATAGGCTTAAAAGACTAAAGGGAACTTACAGATTAGGACATATACTTATACTAGGAGCTAAATACAACGATTAATGAAACCAGTATAAAACTGTAAGGAACTTACAGACTAGGACATGTACTGTTATTAGACGCTTTGTACAAAGCATAATGAAATGTGAGGTGTGGTGAAAAGTTGATAGGAGAAATTTTTAGAGAAGGATAATGAAAATTTTAGCAAGGAGAAAGAAAGGAGTGCCTTCGGTAACTTTGGGATTTGTTAGTTTTTAATCGCTCCATAAAAGGTGAGAGAGCATTGATTGTTTTTTAATTCATTCGGTAGATTGTTCCATAATTCCACCGCTAAATAAGTGAAAGAATTTCTACTACATTGAAGAGTATTGTTTGCTTCTGAGATATATTCATTATCCATATACCTTGTTTGATGTTTGTGACGTATCTGATTGTTCATTATATTCTCGATTAATATAGTGGGAGGAGATTGTTTTGTAACTCTGAACATTAGAGAGGCATCTGTATTTCAAATATGTCTTTAAATTTTAATATATACGCAGTTGCTTGAAGATTTCTGATATATGAACATAATAATTACTCTTGTTTATTTTTCTAATAATTCTCTCTTGGTTTATGATTAAAGGGTTGATAAGGTAATCACACGCATTCCCATGTAGGGTAATATTGTACGCGAGAGGTGGATAAACTAAAGAGAATTATAACGTTTTGAGGGTATTTGTGGGAAGGAAATGTAATTTTGTCATGTGAACAAGAATTACGATAGTTTATGATCTATATTTCAATATGTTGACGAAAGGATAGTTTGTCCTCAAACACAACTCTAATAATTTTCACTCAGTGATTCGAGATATCAAATGCAAGTCGACAATAATATTGATGTCTGGTATTAATTTCTTTTTTTGTGATTATCAGGAAGTTTGTTTTGTTTTTATTTAAGGATAATTTATTGGCCTTCAGCCAGTCGCATACTCATGCGATGTCTCTATTTACTATTTCGTTAAGGGATGTGAGATCGTTCTCTGAGTATATCAGGGAGGTGTCATCTGCATATTGGAAGCCTTTCCCGTTATGAGAGTTATAAAAGTCATTTATGCATGAGGCCCAAAGTGGTTCCTTGTGGAACTCTATGTGTGATTTTTAGTTCGACGGTGATGTTATTATGTTTGATGTATTAGATTCTGTTGTATAGATATGAGTTAAGCCAATTTAGAGCGACGTTATTTATGTCATAATGAGGTAATTTATGAATAGGTAAGTATATCGTTTATAAATAAGTATATCGTGGGAGATTGTATTAAAGGCTTCTAATAGGTCCATAAGCAAGAGAACAGAACACTCTTTATTATTAAGGCTTTTATATAGCACGCTTAATTCGGCTGAAATCGCGTTGCCTGTTTTATGGCCCTCCCGAAAACCAAATTGATAGTTCGATATAAGCAGTGGCGGTTCCTCATATGGGCAATATGGGCAGCCGCACAGGGCGGCATTTGTGGAGGGGCGGCATGAGCGCCTGCAAAAAAAATAAAAATAAAAATAAGAATAAATAAATAAAGAAATAAATAAAAATAAAAAATAAAATAAAATAAAATAAATAATAAAAGATCAATAAATATATTTTTATTAATAAAAAACCATCTATTGCATTTTCCATAAACCTTCCCATAAAAGACCTAAACAATGCAAAATGCTTCCAGATTAATATTATTGGGAATAAAGGCCCATACTTTAACATATGTAATGTTATTTTTCTGGGTTTGGTTAAATAGTGAAATGTATATTATTTATTACAGAACGAATCTTCACACTAAGCCACTAAGGTCTGTCAAATAACCGCAAATGGATAAGAAGAGGTCAAAGCTATCAGGTGCTCAGTTTAGAAAAAAGAGGAAAGAAGAAGAGGAGAAACGAGCAAAAGATAAAGGTATAGAGCTATGTCATCTACTCTTCACTGCTATATTGCACTGCTATTTTGTGATATAGCTTTCTGAGTCATTTGAAGTGTACTATTATGTATATAATTAGCCATTAACCAAGGAGGTTGTATTATTCATTTGTTTCCTATTCTAAAAGTTTAATAAATTGTGCTTAATAACATGTTAAATTAATTGTACTAGCCTATTCATGCATTGGTCTGTTATGTTCTATTTTACTATTTGCAGGGGCACTTTTGAAATATTTTGGAACACCCTCTGCCACTAGCCAGGATGAGAAGCCGTCTACTTCTGCCATTATTGAGGCTGAGGAGCCATCTACCTCCTCAGCCTCACATATGTCTCCACAAATGCAGTCTGATCCTGAGGATGAAGACCCATTTGCTTCTACTTCTCCCCGGCAGGACTCTTCAGGTGAGTTTGTGTGCACATATGTCTGTGAGTGTGTGCGTGTGTGTGTATGTGTATGTGTGTGCATCCCTGCAAAGCATTTTGCAAACAGTTATAAATTATAATGTTATTATCACTGGGTCTGGGTTACTGGGTATGTGTGGTGTTTCACCACCATAATTCCATAACACACCACCATAACAAAGTGCTGTGAATAATGTGTTATCTAACTTAGGTGTGTATACTAATGAGTAATGCTCTTGTTCTTTCTATTAGAAATGCCTGGAGCAGAATCGCCTCCTGAGGATGAGTCTCTGTCCACCGACCCTGCTAACTGGCCTTCAGTTCTGACTGAGAGAATTCGGACACAACTGGTTTCCAGGGGACCAAGTCAAGTACCATCTGACTTTGTATTCCCTAGAAACGACAGTGACGGAAGAAGTTTCCACCATCAATACTTCAGGAAGTCATTGGTTAGTGGGGAAAATATAACCAGAAGTTGGTTGGTCTATTCCTTAAAAAACAACAGCCTTTTCTGTTTCTGTTGTACATTATTTTCCAAGAGGAAAATAAATTTAACAAGTTTGGGACTCTCGGACTGGAAGCATGCAAGCTCATTGCTCACATCACATGACAACAGTTCAGAACACCTAAATTCTATGAAAATCTGGAAAGAACTGGCAGTGAGGATGAGAAAGGGGGAGACCATTGACAAGCAGGAGATGGCACTTCTGGAGGCTGAGAAGTTGAGATGGAGAGCGGTGCTGACACGTCTCACTGCTATTGTGCATTCTCTGGCAGTTAGGAATTTGGCACTAAGGGGACATACAGAAAAATTGTTCTCACCATCAAATGGCAATTTTCTGAAAGAAGTTGAACTGATGGCACAATTTGATCCTATAATGCAAGAGCACATTAACCGTGTCCAAAAAGGGACCTCCAGTCACACCAGCTACCTCGGCCACCACATACAAAACGAACTCATTGATTTGTCGAGCAGCAAGACCATTTCAGCAATGGTGAGCGACATCAAACAATCAAAGTTTTTTTCAATAATTCTAGATTGCACTCCAGATATCAGCCACACTGAACAGTTGTCAGTTGTGATTCGGGTTGTGTCACTGGAGGGGAAGCCCCATATAAAGGAACATTTCATGGGGTTTTTGGAGGCAGAGGAGTCCACTGGTCAACATTTGGCATCTCTGATTCTGAAGAGACTGGAGGAGCTAAAAGTTCCTTTCATGGACTGTAGAGGACAATCATACGACAACGGGGCCAACATGAGGGGAAAAAACAAGGGTGTTCAATCCAGGCTCCTAGAAATTAATCCCAGAGCTCTGTTTGTTCCATGTGGGGCTCATTCTCTGAATTTGCTTGTGGCCGATGCTGCTAAGGGATCTATTGATGCCACAAGTTACTTTGGCATCTTGCAGAAGCTTTACAACTTGTTTTCAGCCTCCACACAACGATGGGCCATTTTGAAAAAACATGTGAACATCACATTGAAGATGTGGTCTGATACAAGGTGGGAAAGCAAGATCAAGAGTGTGGAGCCCCTGAGATATCAGGCAGCTGCAGTGAGAGATGCACTGATCGAGGTGAGGGACCACACCAAAGACTCTGTAATAAAGGTCGAGGCTCAATCTCTGTCAGAGGAGGTTGGGTCATACCGCTTCGCCATTTGTTCAGTGGTGTGGCATGACCTGTTGTGCCAAATTCAGCATGTGAGCAAGCAGATGCAGTCTCCTAGCATGCACGTTGATGTTGCAGTAAATCTCCTAAAAAAAACAGAGAGAGGTCTCCGCAATTACAGGGCAACAGGTTTTGTGGCTGCACAAATGGCAGCCACAGATATCTGTGAACAAATGAATGTGGAGGCTGTGTTAAAACAAAAACGGCTGAGGTCCACAAAGCGGCACTTCTCCTATGAAGCATCTGATGAGCCCTTGATTGATGCTTTGAAGAAGCTGGAGGTGACATTTTTCAATGCAGTGGTTGATGCTGCAACATCAGCCATTCAGGAAAGATTTTCCACGTTGGAAATTGTGGGAGAGAAGTTTGGAGTGCTGACACATTTCCAAAATCTCACATTTGAGGAGCTGACAGAACAATGTGTGAACCTTAGTACTACACTACACTTTAAGGGACAATCTGACTTGGATGGCAGAGAGCTTGCACAGGAGCTGAAGAACTTGCCTGACTTGCCATCAAAGACCATATCCTTGCTTGAACTGCTGACATTTATCCATGAAAGGGAGCTCTCTGAAATATATCCAAATTTGTGGACTGCTCTCAGAATTGGTCTTACTCTTCCAGTCACTGTTGCTGAAGCAGAGAGAGGAGCTTTTCAAAGCTGAAGCTCATCAAATCCTACCTGAGGTCAACTATGTCACAGGAACGCCTTACCGGTCTGGCCATCATCAGTATAAATCATACAATTGCTGAGCAGATTTCATATGATGATTTAATTCATGACTTTGCATCAAGGAAGGTAAGAAGAGTCAGGCTTTAGATGGCAGTTGTGCTGTGGTGCAATTTATTTTGTTTCTTGTTCAAAGTGTAGCATAATAATTACCCTCTCTTAAGTGTCTTATTCTATTTATGTGATAGAGCATTTGTACAATTTAGAAATTTGATTCTCTAGTTTATTTATGGCAGTTGTGCAATTTAATTTGTATTTTTCCTGTTCATAGTATCATAATTACATTCTCTTAAGTGAGTTATTCTATTTACGTGATGAAGGATTTGTAAAATTCAGAAATTTGAGTCTTTGTTTTGGTTCTGAAGTTCCAACAATTAGTCCAATAAAAAGTTATTTTGTGAAAGAGTTATGTCTGTCCTTTATTTTGGGGGGATTCGAATGTGTGTGTGTTGGCGAACAGGGGGGGGGGGCGCTGAAGGTGAGGTTCGCCCAGGGCGTCATGTAAGCTAGGACCGCCACTGGATATAAGACTATTTTCCTCGAAATATTTCGAGAGCTGTGTGTACACAAGTTTTTCAAATATTTTTCCTAAAGTAGGTAAGATGGATATAGGTCGATAATTCGAAGGTAGTGAGTTGTCTCCTGATTTGAATATTGGACAAGCGCATACCTTTTTAAGTACGTCATGGAAAATACCAAGGCGGAGAGATAAGTTGAATGATATTGATAAAGTAAGAGATAAGTATCTGAGCAGTATTTAAAGACAGCGTTTGGAGTAGAATCAACGTGACATGATTTGTTTTTAAGGGTGGAAATAGCCGTTTTGACATCTCTGGGAGTGATAGGAAAAAAGGAGAAAATATGAACTGGGGATTATCAAGTATTCTTCGTGGATGCGTATCGAGGACGCTATGAGATCAGTTGTATTTTTCCCCACAGTAGCAAAGTACTTATTTAGATGATTGGCTATATCTAATGATTTATTATAAGTGGTATTATTTAATTTTATATTTGTGGGAAAACAACTTTGTTCTTTCTTCCTATGTAAAGTTTTGCTGATAAGTTTCTATTGTTTCTTAGAATCACGTTTGTATTCCTCAAATTTATTGCTGTAGTACTCTGATTTTGCTTCTTTGATTAGGGTATTTAATTTGTATCTGTAAATGGTGCAAATTTCTTGGGGCATTGTGCCTTTTTTAACGTGTTTAGAGATTAAATGTTTTTGCCATATAGCTTTTAGGAGAGGTTTATGTAACCATGGTTTATTTTGCCTTTAAGAGGTCGTGTTTATAGTAGTCACAGGACAAAGCTCGGTGAATGAAACGAAGAGTATGTCTGAAAACTTAATAGATTTTTCATTTCTGTCGTTTAATCAGTTGAACATCACCTCTTCTCTAAACCTTATCTTCTCTTCCTCACTAAAACTCAGTGACTGATACCAACTCCTTTCCAGTACTCTCCCACTTTTTCCATATTCAATTTCATTCTAAAGGCGGATGTTGCGTATCTGTACGCAATAACCTAACTTGCTCTTGTGTTCCCGAACTTGAATCATCCTCCGAATTCTACACCCTCTGGCTACGGTATACATGTCAGTCTCAAACTAAATACATCTGCGCTGTTTATCTTTGACTAACTTTCTTCCAAAGCGGAATACATTGTATCCCACTCTCCTTTTGCTGAAATCTCCATTTTAGGAAATTTCGATGTTCACCACAACCTTTGGCTTTCCCCTCATTTCACCAACATCCCTGGTGAACTAGCTTACAACTTTTCTATCCTCACTGACCTAGAACAGATTGTACTCGTATCCCCGATCGTCTTGGATATAGGCCCATCATTCTGGATTTATTTCTCACTACTCATCCTTCTTCTTAGTCTGTCAAACTTTTTTTCCGTTGGGCTGCTCCGACCACAATCTTGTATCTGTTTCCTGTCCTACTGTTCCAAATAGGTTTTTGGATCCTCCCAAGAGGAGATGCCGTTGGCGCTTTAGGGCCACTGAATGGGGGAGCTCTTAGGCAGTACTTCTGTGATTTTCCATGGAATGATTACTGCTTCCGTGGACGGTATACATGTCAGTCTCAAACTAAATACATCTGCGCTCTTTATCTTTGACTAACTTTCTTCCAAAGCGGAATACATTGTATCCCACTCTCCTTTTGCTGAAATCTCCATTTTAGGAAATTTCGATGTTCACCACAACCTTTGGCTTTCCCCTCATTTCACCAACATCCCTGGTGAACTAGCTTACAACTTTTCTATCCTCACTGACCTAGAACAGATTGTACTCGTATCCCCGATCGTCTTGGATATAGGCCCATCATTCTGGATTTATTTCTCACTACTCATCCTTCTTCTTAGTCTGTCAAACTTTTTTTCCGTTGGGCTGCTCCGACCACAATCTTGTATCTGTTTCCTGTCCTACTGTTCCAAATAGGTTTTTGGATCCTCCCAAGAGGAGATGCCGTTGGCGCTTTAGGGCCACTGAATGGGGGAGCCCTTAGACAGTACTTCTGTGATTTTCCATGGAATGATTACTGCTTCCGTGGACGGGGCCCCTCCGGCTGCGCTGAGCGCATCACGGAGGTGAGTCTCTCTGGCATGGAGGCGTACATTTCATATTCTATTCCTACTACCTTGGTTTAACTTTGGTGGTTTTAATGCTATCCACAACAGAGAGGAGTCTTCCAGAAGATAACGTCGCCATCCAAATCCTGACTCTCACTTAGTTTATATTTCTGCCTGGAATCGTGCAAAATCTGTTCTTCGACTCGCCAAACATTTCTTCATCCGACAAAAATGTGAAAACCAATCCAATTCTAATTCTTCTCGCTCTGTCTGGCATCTAGCTAAGAACCTCTCTAACAACTTTACTTCCACTTCTTTCCATCCACTTTTCCATTCCGACGGCTCAGTTGCCGTCTCTTCTCCTGGCAAAGCTGAACTCTTCACTCACACTTTCGCTTACAACTTAACCCTGGACGATTTCGGTGCTGTTCCTCCATCTGCTCCTTCCCCTGGCTTCATTATGTATGAAATTAGAATCTCTTCCAAAGATGTTTTTTCTGCCCTATCTGGGCTGAACTCTAGGAAAGCGTACAGTCCTGATGGTGTTCCTTCTGCTGTTCTCAAGAAGTGTGCTTCTGTGGTGACACCTTGTCTAGGCAAATTTTTTCGTCTTTATCTTTCATCTACTTTTCCTTCCTGCTGGAAGTTTGCTTTCATTCAACATGTCCCAAAGAATGGTGAACGCTCTCAACCCTCCAACTATAGTCCGATTGCTTTGATTTCTTGCCTTTCTAAAATCTTTGAATCTATCTTTAATAGGAAGGTTCTTAAACACCTCTCTCCTCACAATCTTCTTTCATATCGTTAGTATGGGTTCTGCAAGGTTCGCTCTACTGGCGATCTTCTCTGACTCTTGTCCATCCTCCTTTCGGGATTTCGGTGAAACTTTTGCTATTGCGCTAGACATATCAAAACTTTTGATAGAGTCTGGTACAAATTTTAAATTTCGAAACTGCCCTCCTTCTGTTTTTACACTTCTTTCTGTGCTTTCATCTCTAATATCCTTTCCGGCCGATCTATAGCTGTGATTGTAGAAGGCCACTGTTCTTTTCCTAAAGTTATTAATAGTGTTGTTCCTCAGGGTTCTCTCCTGTCACTCACTCTTTTCCTTTTATTTATCAATGATCTGTTAAGGCGCACTTCCTGTCCTATTTACTCCTAGTCCTATATCGATGATGCCATCCTTCACTTCTCCAGCCGCTTCACAAAGCGTCCCTCTTAATAGTTACTCCATGATTCGCGTAGCATGGTGGTGGTGCACCTGACCTCTGATCTTTCTGCTGTCTCTGATTACGACAAAGAAAACCTTGTGGCTTTCAATGCCTTAAAAACTCAGTTTCTTCATCTGACTAATCGTCACAATCTTCCACACGACTATCTCCTTATCTTCAACAATACACAACTCGATCCTTCCTCTTCTCTTAACATTCTTGGTGTTTCCTATTCACGTAATCTTTCCTGGAACGATCACATATACTCTCTTTCCAAACAATTTCTTAGAGTTTAGGTGTGCTGTACCGGCTTTGCAGTTTCTCACTCCGACTCATTTGCTCTCTCTGTACAGTGGTCTTGTTCGCCACTGTATGGAAAACGCTTCTCATGTGTGGAGTGGCTCAACCCACACAGCCCTACTTGACCGGATGGAATCAAAGGCTTTTTGTTTCATCATTTCCCCTCTTACTGACTGTCTTCAATCTCTCTCTCTCTCTCTTTGCCACAATGTTGTCTCACTCTCTCTTTACTATCGCTGTTATAACGGACACTGCCCTTCTAAACTTTCTCACTGCATATCTCCTCCTTTAAGGAAAGCACGCCCTACCAGACTTTCGCCACATTCTCATTCCTTTTCTGTCCAACTCTCTAACGCAAGGGTTAATCGTTATTTTCAATCTTTCATCTACTCACCCGGTGAACTCTGGAACAATCTTCCTCAATCCGTCTTTCCTCCTGTTTATGACCTCCTCTTCGAAATGTAGAGTGTCCAGGCATCTCGAAAACCTTGGACCTTGATTCTGGCTCTCTTCTTTCTGTATGTGGGTGGGCGTTTTAGCGGGTATTCGCCCTTGGCCCCTCCTTTCTGGATAAAAAAATAATTAATAATAATGACAATAGTAAATACTGAGGGGTTCTTACTTTAAAGCATATCGTTATAAACGCTAGAATATTCTCGTATTATTATCATTAGTTATTATTAGTGGGAGATCTATTGGTGTGGCCCTGTGAGTGAGTGTTTGAATTAATTGGGACGGGGTCTATGAAGTCATTTGGATCAAAATTCACTTGCATTAGAAAATTATTGAAGTTATAATCAGATTTTATTGAAACTTTTACACCGGTTGGTGAGCTCTTTGTATATCGTGTCCCATTGCGAGGGAAGCACTTCGAGATCTCACCTGGGATGTCCTTCCTGAAATCTCTTATCCTTTTGAAGAGGTTTCTCTTATAGCTGGTCAGATACTCACTAACGAAAGTTCTTGGTCTCACCTGGATGCACGTGCCTACGAATTCCCTTTTCACATCTTCATTCGGGATCACAATCCAGATTGGTCGTGTTGGTGGTGTTTTCCTCGGGTCAACCTTTTCTATAGGCTTCTATGATATCTGTTGATTTAACATTTATTCGGAGATTTCTTCGCAAAATCTCAACTGTTTTTTGTTTCAGGTCTTCATTTTCGTTTTCAGTAGGTGTCTCTAACCCACTAATTACCATAACATTCTTATATTGTGTTTGTTGAAGGTGTTCCATTCTCTCTTTCAGTTTCTCTGGTTTTTTTTTGGGTTTTTTAAGGGTTTCAGCTCTCTCCTTATGTTCAGCGGATTCTTTCTGCAGGAGTTCAACGTTCTGGCTGAGGGATCTAACTTGCTCCGTAAGCGTCCGCGTAATGCCATGGAGCTCCTAGATTAAGAAGCTCTTGAGTAACTCGAAGAGCTTGCAGTTATCATTGCTTAACCCTGTTAGCAGTTGCTGCTGTTCACTGGTGCCTTGCACAACGGCAGCACCACCTGTGGAAACAGGTGGGGGAGACATGTGGAACCACCGATTAGAGCCCAACAGTTGGGTATGTCGCTCTGGGTAGAGGAACTGGCACCGTTGTTCTTGGTATATCGGTGAGAGACGTTCACGTGTTCGCTCCTCCTGTTTGGTGATAAGTCGGTAGACATCCGGTTCTTGCTGCCTTTACCCGTTTTGATTTTCAATTTACTGTAAGATTTCTTATGAAATTGCTACTTTCCTAGTTGTGAGACTAAATTTTATATATATATATACATACATATATATATATATATATATATATATATATATATATATATATATATATATATATATATAATGAATTTCACACTTAAACACGTGAAATGAATGAATGATGCAAACCCACGAGGAAAAAGAAAGAATGAATCCAAGGCCTTTCGTGTATTCAACAACACACCTCGTTATTCCCTGACGAGGTTTATTGCTGAATACACGAAAGACCTTCGAATAATTTTTTCTTGTTTCTTGTGGGTTTGCATCATATATATATATATATATATATATATATATATATATATATATATATATATATATATATATATATATATATATATGTGTGTGTGTGTGTGTGTATGTAGATCAAGTAATTTAGATCGTGCATAGAACACTGGGGTTTGTTTTACATGTAGATGAGAGAAAGCAGCAAGATCTGAACTTCCACAAACAAACAAACACACATCCTTCCGTGGTGAAGGTCACGACAATATAATGTGACTAAGATCAGTGAAATAGCAAGATATGTATAAACAACACCTTCAGCCATTCATGTCATTTATTTTGCGGAAAAAAGTTACCACAAATTAATTTTTAATTAAAAATTGGAAATTGGCACAAAGCCTTTCCCAATGAAGCTTCAAATGCAGAAAGTTTGAGATATTAAGCGTAGTTTTCCTCAAAATTTTCAGTAATTGCTTACAACTTATAATGAAATTAAATGGTTTTAGTAAGGAATTGGTGGTACTCTCTAATGAAACCATATCATCAATCAACTTACCAAAACATGCTAATTGTTTTATAATAATTTTTTAGTTCGATTTTAAGTTCGAAATATTACATTATTTGTTAAATCCCATGTATATACACAGGGTGTTTTATAACATGTGGGACGCACTTTCAGGATGGATTCAGGACCTGAAAACAACGAAAGAAGTTTATATAAACATATGCCCGAAATCGCTTTGTTTCCGAGTTACAGCCCGTTTTGTGTTCCAACAATTCTTTCCGTAAACTGTTTACAAACACTGCTTGCCGACAGTGTTTGTGAGTGTGTACGAGACTTATTTCATGTATGGCCTTGCCGATTGTAATGTTTCGTACACTCTATTGTGGAACCTGGAACCTGGAACCTTAGAAGTTAGGATTTTTCTTCTTTGAACTTCATATTGTTGTATTTTGCTCACTTGAATAATGTTTTAATGTCACTTCGTAATTTTTCTGTCATCTTCGTTTGATATTTCCTTGCATATCTTTGTGTAATCTGCGAAACATATTACATCTATGTTTTGTCCTCAACACAATGTTTCATATATATATATATATATATAATGATAAATAGGAGAACTAAAGCTTATAGTACAGGGTGTGTATAAAGTAACGCAAGTAAAGAGACAAATCCGATTTGTATAGAGGTCGATGGTGGACATTTTCAACACCTCTTTTAAACATTACTATGGAATATACAGTTGTTATAAAGTACATGTAATAAATATTTCTTGTTCATGTTCACTCATGTTAATATAATTCAGATCGGATTTGTCTTTTCACTTGCGTTACACACCCGGTATTATGCTTCACTAATTTACCGCAAACGTTTCGGAATTTCTTCCATTTTCAGTACTAAATTAATACTGAATATGATTATTTTATGTACAGACAAAAAGAGACACAGTTAAAATTAATCGCCATTTTTATCAACTTTATAAAATAGAATTATTTGATTATGTGAAGGTGAAGGTTCATTTTTAAACCGAAAGGTTGAATGCAGAAATACAGAAATATAATTGTTCAGGGTGGGTTTTTCATGTAATATGTGTAATGATTCTAAAATATGTAAGTCCGTTAATTGGTTAGTGTTGGTGGTGTCAATAATTTTGAAATGTGACGTGTGTAATGGATGTAATAGATGATTCTTTGAAGAGGAATGTTCTCAAACGGAAGAGTTTGAAGGTTTATGTAGAGGTAATGATGTTCCCGATGAAATCCCAAAGTGTTCGTTCACCCAAAGTTGATATTAGCGGATAGTACTACCAATATAATTTACTTAGCGGTGAATACAATCAAAAGAATATATAATAAACGAAACCAGGGCATTCAGAAGTTTTCTTCCTGGGATAGGTACAATTTTATACTGCGATTATTGGTAAATATCAAACGAAAATTTATATGTTTATAGAGTATGAAGTTGTTTTCTAATTTTAATGTTAATGTAACCGTCATATAGAAACTCAAAATATTATATATCCTTATTATTTTCGGAATTTTGTTTGTCGGTTTATAAATATTTAAAAAACGTTTAAGTGTTTGCTGAAATATATTCTTTATATAGAAGTTGTCTATAGAATTTGTTTGTAGATATGTTATGTCGTTGTCGAAGGGATATGTATGTTGAACGAAAGTGATATAATCGCTAAATTAAGTTTTGTAATTGTTAATTTTATATATATTGTTGGTATGTTGCTGAAATAATTGATACCTAAACTTGTGTTGTTATTATGCAATATTAATGCATAATGTTATTACATAATTGTAATTTTCTGTAGATAGAAGTATGAACGTTGTTTTCTCTTTTGCTAATTTTAATATTAAGAAAAGGTAAAGTTTGATTAGTTTCTTCCTCTTTAGTAAATCGGATATGTGGATCTTGATAATAAAAACCCACTCTAATAGACAGAGTTTATTTCCACAACAGTTTCGATGCCCACTGGCATCCTCTTCGGGGTGGATTCGTTTTTCTGTATCCAACCGAAGAGGATGCCAGTGGGCATCGAAACTGTTGTGGAAATAAACTCTGTCTATTAGAGTGGGTTTTTATTATTATATTTTGACCTTCACGTAGAAAAAAGTGAAGTTTTTGTATTTATGTGGATCTTGATTATTTAAATAGTTAAGGAAATCATCAGAATTGTCTCAATTTGTAAATAACAGAAATGTATCGTCTACGTATCTTTTGTAAGATTTTGGTCTAATGTTGGTAGGATAATTTTGTAGCCAAATTTTCTCTTTGTGACATAGGAAAATGTTCGCTGGAATTGCGTTTAGGTGGAACCCCATTGCGAGAGAATTAATTTGCTGATGCATTTGATTGTTGAAAATGAAATGCGCGTCAAAGGCAGTCAACGCTTAAAGTTAGAGAATTCTCGTTTAGTCAAATTAAAGATATTAGATACGTCATTTCAGTACATTTCGTTTACGCAAATGCCGATGGCTTCAATGATGAGTACTTCGGTGTGCTTCGACTCAATGTCGAAGCTATTCATGAATAATTTGTTGGCGTTGTTGATTCAGATTTCTTTCTTAAATACAAATGAATTTAAGAGAGAATGTTCAGTTCTCGATAATTTAGATGTGTGGGGGATTATGAATTTAGCTCGTTTATAGTCTAATTATGCGGTTGTGTAAGCTGAAAGGATAGGTCTAGCTGGAATATTTCTCTTATGTGTTTTTGGTAGGCCATAAAGAATTCATGGTGCAGATCTTGAAGAGTATGTGGATGTATAAAATTCGTATATTATTTTATCTTGATCGAGTAGTTTTTGAGAAAGCGATTCAGTTTATTTTCGAGTCTAAGTGATATTAGATATTATTAGACCTTCGTTTATTTTTTAAATAAGAATTGTATTTACTCTATATATATATATATATATATATATATATATATATATATATATATATATATATATATATATTAGTGATGTATGTCACATCCGCATCCGCATTCGCACCTGCGGGATGCGGATGTGTACTATTTACTAAATTGCTATTTTTGAAGCACAATTTGCCCCTCATTCAGTTAAAATACTGAAACTTGTGCAGCCTTCATTTGATCTTTAATGTAACTGGCAATGTCTGTTCTGTATTTGTATAATTAATTGTTCATGCTACAATACATAATGTCATAAGCACATTATTTTCCAAAGGGTGGTAGTTGTGAAAAGTGGTTGGTGGGACGCAAGACGAGTTGGGTTCCCGTCCCGCATCCTGGTAACACACAGTTGTGTGGCGAAAACTCGTCCAAAAAAAGTGTATGTAAAAAAATTATAATTACAAAATAATATTATCTAATATCTATTATCTAATATTATCGAATATCTAATATTTATAGCTAACCAAAAATCGAAAGTCAATTAATAAATTAAGTATGAATTTAAAATATCATATTATGAAGCTGACAAATTTTTGCATGAACATCCGCATCTGCATCCGCATCCGCACGGATGTCAAAGTTTGGTTTCCGCATCCACCATTGTCTGAAATCTGACATTCGATACATCACTATATATATATATATATATATATATATATATATATATATATATATATATATATATATATGGAATGAATTTCACAATTAAACACACGAAAATAATAAATGATGCACACCCGCTGGGAAAAATGAAAATTGTGCATTTAGCAATGCACCTCGTCAAGGTGCACTGCTGACGAGATGTACTGTCAAATACAAGAAAGGCCTTTGAATCGTCCTTCATTTTTCCTATGGGTTATAGAGTCCCAAAAAGTGGCCACATTTTTCAATGGGGTTAACAAAACAACAATCCAAAGATAATTAATTAAAGGAAATAGGAATCATGTTAAAATCTTTATATTGTCCAAAAAAATGAGAGGTACTTTATTTGAACCAGATGAACAGTCTCTTTACAAATTCGCCTTTGAACAATAGTTGTTAAAAATAAAGTTGACAAGGAGGGTAATTAGAGACTTTACTGAACATTGAAAAAGTTTACAATGAACAAAATCAAATTGAATAAAACATTAATGCAGCAAGTATTCAATGTGTCCTGCGTAATTATCAGTGACCAATTTTAGCCTTCTGCGTCGCTATTTAGTTGACAAAGTTTACAAACAAAGCAAAACCATATATATATATATATATATATATATATATATATATATATATATATTGGTGGTGACGTGGTTAGTATCGATGACTACGAATCCACAGGCCCCGAGTTCGATTCTCCGTGACGGCAGTCGGCGTGCAGCAAACTCTTCCATCCTTCCATACTATAAAGTTGGTTGGTAGATAAATGGGTACCATGGGTAACCTAGTGGTTAAGATGCTGGGCTGCTGATCGGGAGACCGTGAGGTCGAGTCCGGGCGATTACTTTGTAATTTCTGACCAACCGTATTGGGTCGTGGTTTTGATTGCACGTTAAGCTGTTGGTTTAAGTTAGGGCAACAAGTATGACCTTCATCAGAATGAACAATTCGGGCAAAACCAAGGTTATATATATATGATAGATACTTTATGTGAGTTCGAACGACGGTTTAGGATCGATCTGCGGTCGACCCCTCATATATATGTATATATATATATATATATATTAGTGGTGAACCGGATATCCGCATCATTTTTAATATCCGCATCCGCACTTCTGACTGCGGATGTTATGCGGATATTACCTCTAACAAATTATGCAATTTACAATTAAATTAGCTTATAAAGTAGCTTATAAAGCCCAGTCATGCACATTTCATGTAAAGTATTAATTACACCGGTCTGCATGAAAATCGATTTCTTTATTTTGAGTTGTGATTCTGAAGCAGTTCGCTGCGCTGAATTAAAAAATGCTACCAGTTTTTTTCTATCACCCAGTTTTAAAGTTATTAGCAAAACAATTTTGGGGCGTTTTGTAATTTTTTACCTTTTTTATCTTTAAATAATTTCGTTTTTTCATATTTTTCAGATAGATAATTCTAACATTACGTCTTTAAAATTTTAATAATGGCTTCTAGAGGATGTACCCATAGTCCAGACATATTTTGTTATATTTGTGGTCGGTATGCTGTTGTAAAACAAAGGACAAATGTAACGACCTTCATTAAGAGAGCTTATCATGCTTATTTTGGAATTAAATTAGGAGATCAAGACAAAAGTTGGGCTCCACACAAGGTTTGTCCTACGTGTGTTGCGGCACTAAGGAATTGGAGCAAAGGTAAAAAGAAAAGTTTGCCATTTGGGATCCCTATGGTATGGCGCGAGCCTAGAAACCATACCGACGACTGCTACTTCTGTTCTTGCAATGTTAAAGGTTATAATGCAAAGAATAGAGAGAGCCTTCAATACCCAAGTCTTCCATCTGCAATAAGGCCGGTACCCCATGGTCCAGAAGTTCCTATTCCCCGCCCACCCGAGAATCTGGATCAATACAATTCAGATTCTGATTCAGCTCAAAATCCAGACAATGATGATGTTTATGAACAGCCAACAGCTGACCGAGATCCTCCTAAACCATTAACCCAAGCCGAACTAAATGGCTTAGTCAGGGATTTGAATCTGCCTAAGGACTCTGCAGAACTTTTGGGGTCTAGATTGCAGGAGAACAATTTATTGGCATCCGACACATACTTCGCTTGGTACAGAAATCGTGAGAAAGACTTCGTGCCTTTTTTCGAAGAAGATGGTCCCTTGGTATTTTGCAAGGACATCACAGGATTAGTGTGCAAGCTAGGCATCGAATACCAAACCAGTGACTGGAGGTTGTTTATAGATTCCTCTAAAACCAGTCTAAAAGGAGTGTTACTGCACAACGGTAACAAATATGCATCAATCCCAGTGGCCCATTCTACTCATTTAAAAGAGACCTATGATAACATGAAACTGCTTCTGGAAAAAATTCAGTGTCAAAATCACAGATGGATATTGTGTGGGGATCTCAAAGTCCTTTGCATGTTACTTGGGCAGCAATCAGGATACACTAAGATGCCATGTTTCATCTGCGAATGGGATAGTCGAGCACGTGACCAGCACTGGAAGAGGAAAACTTGGCCTCCTAGAGAGAATCTTACCCCAGGATCAAAGAACATTTTACATGAACATCTAGTTGAACCAAATAAAATCCTCCTACACCCTTGCACATTAAGTTAGGCTTGATGAAGCAGTATGTCAAAGCATTGAATAGAGAAGGTGAGTGTTTCAAGTACATTTGTTCAAAATATCCAAAGATTAGCTACGAGAAAATAAAGGAAGGTGTTTTTATAGGTCCTCAGATTAGAAAGTTATTGACAGACGATCATTTCCTGAACACAATGACCAATAAAGAAAAAGAAGCATGGCTTGGTTTCAAAGATGTTGTTGAAAACCTCTTGGGAAACTACAAAAGCCAAAATTATGAAAGACTGGTGGAAAATATGCTTAAAAAGTTTTGCGCCTTGGGCTACAACATGAGCCTGAAAGTTCACTTCTTATTTTCGCATCTTGACCGTTTTCCGAAAATCTCGGAGATGTCAGTGAGGAGCAAGGGGAACGATTTCACCAGGATATCAAAACCATGGAAAGAAGATATCAAGGAAGATGGCATACAAATATGATGGCGGATTACTGCTGGTGTCTGCAACGAGATCAACCTAACGCACAGCATAAGAAAACATCAAAGAAGCACCGGTTTAGTCGTCATTAGTCAGATCTACCTTCGTAAGTAAAGAAGGTAAATATATTTTGTTTCTTTCAGTTATTTTTTTATTCTTTCATAAACAAGCAATATGCTTGTCCAAGAGCTAGGAGCTATTTAATTCTGCTTTAATTAGGTTTTACTCTATCACCTAAAGATTTCGTGCTAGAAGGGGTGTTGTAATACCTCATCTGTCCCCAAATGTTAACCACCCATTGATGGGAGGGGAGAGAGTATTTTGTTGGGAACGGGACTGGTTGTTATATATATTTACCCTACATTATTATGTAAGCGTTACTGTAGTCTATAACAACAAAATTTATGGTTTAGCATGCGCAATCCAATGTTGGTCTCGATAAGATGGTTCACATTTGGGGATAAATGGGGGATTTATGACACACCCTGTAGTAAGAAAACCATACGTGATAGGGAAAAACTAACTATATTTTTTAGATCAGCGCACTCAAATTATATAGAATCACCAACTAGTTTGTAAAAATCGATCGACAAGTTTTCAAATGTGTACTAGTGTTATTAACGAACAAACAAATATATAAGCCTCAAAATATAAATACAGTACCATTAAATCAACAAACACTGCCTGTGCCGCTGTGCGTACTCCACTGTTTTTTTTTTCAAAGCAACACAGTAACTTTTCAGAATGAAATTGTTCGTATAAGATCAAGCAGTCAATCGTGTTTCGAACAAGATTATTGTAAATAAATACAAAAAATAGTAAATTCTTTAGCAAAAATAAAAATGCTAATTTTCTATAGCAAACACATTGCAAAAATGAAAACATTAATATTAATTTTAATTCTTATGCATCGCCTGCCATAATAGTAATATCACGAAATTTGAAAAATTATGTCATATATTCATAATTCTATATTAAATTGATAGATTAACTAAATATCCGCATCCGCGGATATTGAAATTAAAAATCCGCATCCGCAGATGTTCAAAAACTGACATCCGGTTCACCACTAATATATATATATATATGGGATGAATTTCACAATTAGACATATGAAATGTATGAATGATGCAAACCCACAAGGAAAAAGAAAAATGATTCGAAAGCCTTTCGTGTATTCAGAAGTACACTTCGTCAGGGATTGCGTCATATATATATATACACACACGAGTGAATATATAATAATTACACTGGCGAGATTTTCCTGCAGTAGTTAATCTGAAATCTCCAGAGATATTGAGATATGAATATTGAATTTAGTTTCAGTTATGGAATAAGCACTAATCCAGAAGCAAAATTTCTCACACAAATTTAATCCATTTTTCTGCCGTCAGTGTTTCACAAACGGTGAGCGCGGACCTAATTTTAGAATGAAACTTTACTTCTGTTGTTTTTACAGGATATTCGACGCGTTTTGTACGACACCTTAAAGTGAAAGCCTTCTTCTTTTAATACGTGAAGAGTTTATCAATATTTATATTGCAAAACGTTTTTATGATCTCCCCGTACTTGTTTTTCCTTTCGCTGAATTTTGTATGATCGAAGCATATACACGGTGTTTCACAACCAGTCTGCCATATTTTGGGGTGGGGTGATATCGGGGGTGATATCGAGTAAAAATGTTAATGCAACATCGGTGCTATTTCCAACTGTTGAGGAGCTACGGACGTTTTAAGGTGTACGGAAAAAAATAAACGAGAGTATTAATCTGATGTATTTATTGCTACATTTTATGAGATACATCTTATAAATGTTCAAAATGTCCGCCTCGGTTTTCAATGCACAGCCTTGCTCGTTCCAAACAAGAATCCACTGCCCATTGAATCATTTCGGGGTGTTCTCGTATGTAAGCAGCGGCATCCATAATCTGACGCAAAAGTTTCTCTCTCGTTTGTACTTTGATCTTGAGACCATCTCTTTCATAAGGCCCTATAAAAAGAAATCTAACGGGGTTAGGTCCGGAGATCTCGGGGGCCACGATACTGGACCAGCACGATCAATTCAACGATTCCCGTACCGCTGATTCAAATAATCCGTAACATGAAGACCAAAATGTGGTGGCGCCCCATCATGCTGAAAGAACATCCTGTGCCTTGTCTCCAAGGGCACGTCCTCCATCAAAAGCGGCAATTCGTTCGTCAGGAAGTTCAGATAAATATCAGCAGTTAATTGTTCCAAAACGAACAGTCCAATCAGCTGTTCTCCAATTACATCGCACCAAACATTCACCGAGAATCGATGTTGAAAGTTTCCTTCAACGATACTGTGGGGATTATCGGCGAACCACAAGTGGGAATTTCGTCTATTGTTAATTCCATCCCGAATGAATTGTGCTTCATCACTAAACAGTATGCGATTAAGAATTTGGTGATGCGTAACCATCCACTGGCAAAACTGAACACGTTTATCGTAATCATTCGGTTGAAGAGCTTGCACACATTGCAAATGATAGGTATACAAACCCTCATCATGTATGGTTCTCCATACACCCGATGCGGATTCACCAATTCGTCTAGAAATCTTTCGAACACTGGTCGTTGGGCTACGTTGTACTAGGTCCAGTATGCGTTCCTCCACAACAACGACCCGTCGTGCTACATGTTCTTGGTTACGTGGAACAATTGTCCCTGTTTCCCTCAATCTCTGGTGTGTCACTAAACACTTGCCCGTTCGGTATTCGGCGGTTTGGAAAACGTCTTCGATATTCCTCAACTGCCGTTCTGCTGCTACCATCACAATTCATGAATGAAATGGATATCAACGTATTCAGCGGGTGTGAACTGTTGATTCATTTTGATTGTTCCCCTTAGCTCAACACAGTGTCTCGTACCACAGATCAGAACCAACTGAAAGAAAAAACTGAGGATTAGTAGTGGTAACTTCGTTAACCGAAACTACCACCAGTGCTGCCATCTATCGAATTACACACAAGTAGGGATTCGTTATTTGCACATCTTAAAACGTCCGTAGCTCCGCAACGATTGGAAATAGCACCTATGTTGTATTAACTTTTTTACTCGATATCACCCCCTAAATCACCCCCAAATTATGGCAGACCGGTTGTGAAATACCCGGTACGGAGGGTTGACAAAAGTAAATAGACACCTTCGGTTTTTTTTTTTTCCATAGTTTTCGATTTGATAAAGTATATAAATATTAACAAATGTAATGGATCAATATATTTAGAATCCTGTTACTTTCCCTTTTGCATAAAGTAAAGCTGACACATTTCTACCATTCCATTGATGAGCTTTGCCATATGTTCTTGAGGATAATCATCGTGGTGTTTATTTACTGTCGTCAACCATCTGTATATATATATATATATATATATATATATATATATATATATATATATCGGATGATCCATTTAAACCGCAACCCAGAGAATATTATCGTATTGTAGTGGATTGCGTTTTAATTGTATCACCATGTATATATAATATATATATATATAGCTACATACTTATATAATTTCATTTATTTATTTCATTTGTGTGCATATATTTTCAGTCCTTTTAATAAATGAGATTAATTAATGTAGAACGTTTCATTAATATGTAAATTAGGTACATTTGTTTAAAAAAGTTCTATTGGGAAATAAACACCGTGGAAAGAAGGGAAAATTTTTCAAAATTGAGTCAAATTACGATCACGTGACAAATTACAATTACACCGTATTCGGCACCTGATCATAAAATCCAAAGACTCTCTGACGTATGAAATTGGTATGATTAACCAATTGTGAATTATTACTGAGTTTTGGAATTTTCAGGTTTTTTTTTCATAAATTTTAATTCCTTGTCGAACGTTTTAGAACTGTTCATATGCAGGGTGAGTCAAACGTTCTTACTCATGGGTTTCATTCATGTTCAATTAACATAACATAACACGACTCTTGGGAGTCAAAACTTCCGAATAGTCATACTCATCTTCAGGGAACCTACTTAGCTAGAGTAGATACTGTGTATCAAAATCTAGCAAGAAAAAAAAATATGCATATACAGTATACATATATATACATATATATATAGCTAACATGCTCTCTCTCTCTCTCTCTCTCTCTCTCTCTCTGTATATATATATATAATGCTTGGGGAATTCTTAAACTGGGAAGCGCTGTCCAGTGTTCCCTTATCTGAGTAATTCATATGCAAAGGACGCAGTATAAATTAAGATATGATAAATCTATTGAAAAAGTGGGAAAATCATTTTCTTCATGGACACTTTTATGAGAATTCTTAAATTGGTGTGTGCTGACCAGCTGGAGGTACCTATGGATCACTGCCCCCCTTATCTAAATAATTACAATGCGAAAGATATCAATGAAAATAGTACATTTTTAAAAGCAAATCTCTCAGCACAGTGGTTTTGGCACGCTACGGAGAAATGATAAGTTCTTGTACGTAATAAATAAATAAAATTCCTTTAAAAGAAGCATAGTGTTGATTTGATTAAGTTTAGTAATTCATGCTATTCTTTATTTTCCGTTGTCCTCTAATGCGTAACTATGTACACGAGATAAGGGTACACATGGTGTGAATGAACTGTGAAGCTATTCTCTTCATTATTCTTTATCCTACTTTCCTATAAATCTTCTTTCGCAACTATTTTCTGTCAGCAATGGCTGCCGGAGGGAGAGAGCTTTGTCTGTTATATACTTTACTATTAAACTATTTCTGTGTGAAAGCTTTACGCGTCTCTAAGTGGTATGGTATAAGTTTTTAAGTGTTCGTTTTTTCATTGCTATGTCTAACTTTTCTATCCTTCTTGGGCTAGCCTAGAATGGATCTTACGGTAACTCTGTAACAGATAACTTGAAGCCACGAGGGTTTATCAAGGTCAAGAAACAATGAGGTCTAAAATGAATCTTTCATAGAATCCCTCTTTAATTAGGGCGCTCGGTAGCTCAGTGGTTACGATGGCAGACTCTGAGTGGTGAGGCTTTATCGCGTGCACTCACCACAATATCATGGGGAAAGGAGTTTCCTGACTTTTGCCCTTTTTTTATCTCACTCAATTTATGAAGGCGTCATGTCTCTCTTTGGGTATATCTAAAAGTTGTTTTCTTTACTAATGCGTAAAAGAACCAACAAGCAGAAACGATATACTAGATTTAGTAACGAAAAATGAGAACCTTATTCAAGATGTTGAAGTCGGGGAGGAACTAAGTACTTCCGACCATAAATTAATACAATTTAGAATAAATGTTAAGCTTAACGCTGAATATAATTGCTAAAAAGTTGGTAATTTCGGACACTCCAACTTCTATAGAAGCCAACTTCGTCAAATAAACTGTAATGTCATTTTAGATACGAGTAGCGTAATTAATGTGTACGTTAATTTTAAAACTGTAATTCGAACCGTATTTGCTAAATGTGTACGAAAAAAGAATGAGAAAGTATAATTTAATAGGAAGTCGCCGTGGTTAAGGTACGAAATAACACGACTTATTATAGATCAGAATAGCGTACAAGTGCGAAAACTCAGCCAAATTTCAATCAGTACATTCTACTTGGCGTGTTAAAAGTGAAGTTAAAAAAACAAAGCGTCAGTATGAGTTAGTGCTTGCAAAATCATGCGAGCAAGGACCTAAGAAGTTTCATGTATGTGTTAACAATAAAACTCCAGTTAGGGAGACCATTGGAACAATATTAGATGCCAGTGGAAACTTAAAAAGAGGTCAGAAACAACTGGCGAAGGTATTAAATGACTACTTTGGTCAAGTGTTTACAAAAGAAGACGTATCGAACATACCAGAAGCACGATCTATGTTTAACCTAAATGGTGAATTAATGTTAAGTGATATAGCTGTATATGAAGAGGAGGTTTTGCATTACATAAATAAATTAAAAATTGGTCAATCGTCAGGTCCTAATTTGGTTTCCCCTAAGCACTGGAAGGAATTTAAAAGAGAATTAATACCCATTCTCGTTAAACTTTTGGATCACCTGAAGATCAGGGCCCCCAGCCTTCGTTAGTTAGCCTTATAAGGCGAACTAACGAAGGCTGGGGGCCCTGATCTTCAGGTGATCCAAACTTTTTAACAGAATGTTAAAAGAGGGAAATATAAGTTGACAACTGTCACTCAGATATTTAAAAATGTGATTAAAAACTCGCGGTAATTACAGGCTGATTGACTTAGCTTTAATTGTGGGTAAACTTTTAGAATCAATAATACGTGATAGAATAGCTCATTAGCATGAAAGTTATAGTCTGAGTAGAAACAGTCAACACGGTTTCCGTAAACAATGTTCGTGTCAAACCGACTTAACGGAATGCCTTCACACTATAAATATATAGAGGGTGATTCAAAAGTCAGGTTACATAGGGCTTTTCTGTTTCTTTGCAGGTAAATCAGTTATGAGATGTTATCGAAGGAGGAGCGCATTGATGTGATATTCCTAGCTGGCTCGTTGAGCTACAGAGACGTCGCAGCGGACGTATCGAACATGTGATGTGACTATTCCCCTGTATCATTACATAATACAGTATATCCCTATGTAACCTGACTTTTGAATCACCCTGTATAATCAACATACGGCGGTGGGCGTTGTGTATTTCGACTTTGCATAAAAGTTCGACACGGTTCCACATAAACGATTACTCAAAAAAGAAATCAGGCGCACGGTATTAGGGGTAGCTTATTAAAATGAATTGACAGCTGATAAACAGATAAAAAGCAGTGAGTTGTAATAAGTGGATCTGAGTCGGAGTGGACAAGGGTAACTAGTCGGGTCCCTCAGGGGTCTGTATTGGGCCAATTGTTTACGTAAGTGATCCCGATATTAATTTGATAAGTAAAATTTCAAAATTTGTGGATGACACGAAATGACGGTAAGGCGTGTAGTAGACTCGATAGAGAGGAGTTGCGAAGTGACCTTAATAAAGTCATTGATCGATCGGACGAATGGCAGATGAATTTAATGTCGGCAAATGCAAAGTAATGCACATCGGCTCTCAAAATAGCGAGTTTAGTTATCGTATGGTAGGTAAAGACTATTTCTACAATGGATAAGAAAGGTTTAGGTGTTACAGTTACGAATGAATTAATTTTCAAAGCAATGCGTCGAAGCCAGTAAAAAAGCTAATAAAGTGTTGGGGGATTGTCATTGTATTAATAATATTTGTCATATAGACTATAGTTTGCCAATAAACCTTTTCATTTTCATTTTCATATCCTGAAATTTCGAGTACAAGTCTAGAGACATCATGTACGATTATATAAGACTTTAGTTCCACTACATGTAGAGTACGTCGTACAGTTTTGGTCTCCATATATGAGGAAAGATATAGAAACACTCGAAAGAATTCAGAGAAGAACGACCTAACCTTCGTAATAAATGTTACGAACAAATATTATCAGAACTTGATTTGTTTTCACGAGAAAAGCGAAGGCGGAAAGGCCAACTTAAGTTTTTTTTTATACAGGAAGGAGGGAACAAGGATGAATGCCCGCAAAAGCGCCCCTCCTCCGGCATAGAAGAAGAAGAGAGCCAGAATCAAGGTCCAGAGTTTTGGAGATGCCTGGACACTCTGTGTTTGAAGGACTGGAGGTCATAGACACGGGGAAAGATGGATTGAGTAAGATTGTTCCAGAGTTGACCGGTTCAGTAGATGAAAGATTGAAAATACAAATTAACCCTTGCGTTAGAGAGTTGGACAAAAAAAGGAATGAGAAAGTATCGAAGTCTGGTACTGCGTGTTCTCCTTAAAGGAGGAGGCATGCAATTAGAAAGTTCAGAAGAGCAGAGTCCGTTATAATAGCGATAGTAAAGAGAGAATGAGGGAACATTTCGGCGAAGAGAGAGGGATTGAAGATAGTGAGTAAGAGGCGGGGAAATGATGAGACGAAAAGCCTTTGATTCCACCCGGTCAAGCACGGCTGTGGGTTGAGCCACCTCATACATGAGAAGCATACTCCATACAGGGGCGGAAAAGACAGCAACAGCAACAGAACGGGGTGAAGAAACTGCGGAGGCCTTACAATACACCTATCCTCTTAGAAGCTGTTTTGGAAAGAGAGTATATGTTATCTTTCCAGGAAAGATCACGAGAAAAGGAAACGCCAAGAATGTTAAGAGAAGAGGAAGGACTGAGTTGCGTGTTGTTGAAGGTAATGGGGTAGTCGTGTGGAACATTATGACGAGTAGACAGATGGAGAAACTGAGTTTTTGAGGCATTGAAAGCCACAGAGTTTTCTCTGCCGCAATCAGAGGTGGCAGAAAGATCAGAGGTCAGGTGTATCATAGCCGTCCTACGTGAATCATAGAGTGACTGTTGAGAGGGACGCTTTGTGAAGCGGGTGGAGAAGTGAAGAGTGGAATCATCCGCATAGGAGTGAATAGGAGAGGAAGTGCGACTTAAAAGATCATTGATAAATGAAAAGGAAAAGAGTGGGTGACAGGACAGGACCCTGAGGAACACCACTCTTAATAGCTTTAGGAGAAGAACATTGGCCATCTGACCATCTACAATTTAGCTATAGATCAACCAGTAAAGAAATTAGAGATGAAGGCACAGAGAAAGATAGGAGCCGAAAGAGGGCAGTTTCGGAATTAAAGATTTGTGTCAGACTCTATCAAAAGCTTTTGGTATGTCTAGCGCAATAGGAAAAGTTTTATCGAAATCCCGAAAGGAGGATAACCAAGAGTTAGAGAGATATCCAAAAAGATCGTCACTAGAGCGTTCGTTGCGGAACCCATATTGATGATCTAAAAGAAGATTGTGAGAAGAGAGGTGTTTAAGAATCTTAAAGATAGGTTCAAAATCTTTGGAAAGGCAAGAAAACAAAGCAATTGGACGATAGTTGGAGGGTTGAGAGCAGTCACCCTTCTTTGGGACATGTTAAATGAAAGTGAAATACTGAAATGACAGCAGGAAGGAAAAGTAGAAGATGAAAGACAAAGACGAAAGAGTTTGCCAGGCAGGGTGTCAGCACAGAAGCAGCAGTTCTTGAGAACAACAGGAGGAACACTATCAGGACCGTACGCCTTCTAGAGTTGAGCCCAGAGAGGGCAGAAAGGACATCTTCAGAAGAGATTCTAATTTCAGACATAACAGAGTCAGAAGAAGAAGGAAATGGAGGAACAGCACTGGAATTGTCCAGGGTTGAGTTGGAGGCGAAAGTTTGAATGAAAAGTTCAGCTTTGTCAGGAGAAGAGACAGCAACTGAGCCGTCGGAATGAAAAAGAGGATGGAAAGAGGAAGTAAAGTTATTAAATGGATTTGATGATGTAAATTTCGAGCACCTTTTTAAATTAGATAATGAAAGCGTAACCAGGAATAAGAGATTTAAATTTAAGGGTAGAAGGTTTAATAGCGCGATAGCCCAAACTTATTTTCTTATAATATCGTTAATTTTTGAATAGTCTTCCGCCGCAGGTCGTAGTTAGTACATCGGTCAACATTTTTATAAATAGATTAGATAGATATTTTTCAAAAATCGAGTTCTATTCTGTAGTTGGACTTTCGGGTGAGTTAAAAGAGGACAAATGCGGAGAGATGAGTAAATGATGGTGTGATAAAAAGATGTTCTCATGAAACGATGCTTCTTTTGCTTAATAATTTTTTTAAAAAAAGTATGGTGTAGATTGCAGATTGTTTGGTTTAGTGTTTCGCGCTATCCTTTTTTTGTGTTCTACTTCTTACTACCTCAAATTTTCATGTGTGTTTGGTTATACGAGGTAATGTGTATGAATGTGCATAAGTGTGAGCATGGTATGAATGTTGCATTCGGAATTTTCTATTTCATTTCCTTTTCTTTCCTACTTTACTTTCTTCTGTGGCTACTTTATAGTAGATCCTCGGGTATTTGGTAACCTGAAACTTTTGTAAATACTTCTGTAATTCAGCACTAGTGAGTAGCAAGGAATGCGAGGAATGGCCGATGAGGACAAGTACACACTCTGATAAAGAAACTTGAATTAGTTTTTCAGCATGGACTCTAGTATTAAGTCAGAGACGTAGAATTAAAATAATTTCGGAAAAAAAGGGGTAATTCATCGTCTTTAGAGGATTAGAAACCCACACCAAAAAACGTTTATTAAAACCAATCGGTTCTCACTCTGTGGCAGCAAAAAGAAAAAAATATTTTGGTTCTCCAGTTTGCGTTTCTCATATATATGGAAAGGTGGGCACCCGGGTCTCAAAAAGGACCGACGGTCCAGGTCCCGGTCCTTGCCTCAAACTGGACCGCCCGGTCCCGGTCCTTTCTGAAGATAGGACCTAGGAACGACTCGGTCCTCGGTCCTTATATATAATATAAGTGAAAATTTTTATTAAAATGAAAAAAGAAATTAAAGACCGGAAATCTTTAATTTTAATAACGTAAATTATAATTAATACAATACATAAATGATGAAAAAAAGTTATTAAGTTAAATGCTTCAGTTTCCCTTCAAGAAGACTAGCATTTCAAAATGGCTGTCACTGAGCCCTGACCTTTTCGGCTTGAGGACGTCCTTCCCCAAAGAGAAGAGCCTCTCCACGGCGGCACTGGATGGTGCCAGGTGTTGAAACAAGTTTCAGTTCAGTCTCAGTCTCTTTCTGAGTCTTCTGGAGGAAACGATCCATCTTCTTTAGAACTTCAAATAATCACTAAACACACTAAAATAACTAAAAAAGACCGTCCGGACCGGACCGTCCGGAATTGCTTAAAAATGGACCGTCGCTCCTCATTTCGGGCCTCACTGAGAAAAGGACCGACTTTCCCGCACGGTCCTTAAAAAGGACCGAGTTCCTGGAATTCGGTCCTGCCCACCTTTGTATATATGTATGTATGATACAATTCAGAATGGTCCCCTGAGAAACTTTTATGTTACACACAGACCGTGCATGGAATAAGGAACTCTTCTGGGAAATTAAACTCACTATAGTTCGAATAAGTAATGATAAATGACAAATACTATAGTTTTTCTTTTAAAAGAAAAACGATAGTATTTGTCATTTATCATTACTTATTCGAACTATAGCGGATTTAATTTCCCAGAAGAGTTCCTTGTGCCATGCACGGTCTGTGTGTAACATATACAGTATATGATGTAAAATAACGCACTGTAGCAACGAAGTATGAAGAAGGAAACCACTCTTCAGTAAGACGTAAAGGTGTTAAGAAATAAAAATTTACGTCTTCCTGAAGAGTGGTTTCCTTCTTCATATATATATATATATATATATATATATATATATATATGGCCTATCAGAGGGGGTAGGAGGGCCATTTGGCCTGGGCCTCAAGCTTAAGGGGGGCCTGAAATTTAGAAACTTTCAGGTTTGAATATAATGTTTTGCAGTGACATTAATAATTGGGTTTAGCTACGGGCCTCAAAAGCTGGAAGTGGCCCGGGCCTCTCTGGACCTCTGATATATGATGCAAACCTATGGCGAAAAAGTTATTCCAAGACCTTTCGTGTATTGAGAAGTAAACCTCGTCAGGGAATTCCCTGGCGAGGTGTACTTCTTAATACACGAAAGGCCTTGGAATCATTTTTCTTTTTCCCCGTGGGTTTGCATCATTCATTCATTTCACGTGTTTAATTGTGAAATTCATCCCATATATACTGTGTAGGCCTATGTATATATATTTTTTTTTTCGTGTACTAATGCAGCACGTATTCATTTCTTACAAATAAGCCAATAGCGTTATCCTGCATTTTAAGCAACATCCTAAATCCAAAAATGATGTTTCATTCATTTAAAAATAATAATCAAATAGATTTTCTTTCTCATTCAGTAAGATTTTGATGAATGGATGTTAAACAATGCGATTAATCTAAAGCCGTGCTTTGAATTTCAAGTAAATTATTTAAGAAATAGTTTACAGATATATTTAACTATTTCTTTATGTACAGTATATTATATATATATATATATATAATATATGTATACGAGGGTGGGCTGAAAAGTAATGCCTCCACTCAAATAAATTTTAAATGGGTTGAAGGATTTTATCGAAATAAAAGCAGATACGTACCTCAGAGTTTATTCTTCAAAACGACATATTTACTTTTCTATAAAATCACCCTCTACCTCGATACATTTACGCCAGCGATAAATGAGTTTTTGAAATCCATCCCGGTAAAACTCGGAGCTTTGACTACGAAACCAAAATTTCACTGCGGCCTTAACTTCTTCGTCAGACTCGTAGCGATTTCCACGGAGATGTTCTTTAAGTTTAGGAAAGAGGTGAAAATCGCATGGTGCTAATTCGGAGCTATATGGTCGATGAGGCAAGACGGTGAAATGCAGATCTTCAATTGCTTTTCGCGTTTGAACACTGGTGTGAGGCCGTGCGTTGTCATGGTGAACAATGACTGCGTTTTTGTGGGTGCGGTCCACCAATGCTCAAGACCGACTGACAGAGCTAGGAACCATTGTAATTGAAAGCTAGTTAGCCTGTACTTTAAATTTCATCAGAATCATTTACCACTTTGCTAGAGAGAAGGCAAAGAAAGTACACTTCTAATTATGAAAATCTTGCCATAAACAACTGTCTTGCGTGCATGGACTGGTACTACATTTGTAAATTGTATGGTGATAAAATTAATATAATTGATTGGAAAAATAAAATGGTCATTTTCTTCTGATTGGTTTAATCATACTGTATGTTTTGAATAGTGACTTGGACATATAATCAGTTTGCTTGTTATGTACACAAAAAACATTCATAATAAAAAACTGAGTAAACAGGGGGGCCCATATACCAATCCTTCCCCGGGGCCGTTGGCAGCTCTCACCGGCTCTGGTTACAGGCCTTCCACTTCACGGTTTGTCTCACAAATCTTCTTGCCCTGCTTCTCCTTCTTTACACTGCCTCGACCAACGTCGAGCGGCACTCGCATCGACACAATGTTTGCCGTACACAGCTTGCATTCGCCGATGAATGTCTATGGGAGCAACACTTTCCGCAGTCAAAAATTCAATTACGGCACGTTGCTTGAAGCGAACGTCTTTACTCCTTTCCATTGTAATCGATACTGAAATAACGTGTGGAATGAGTGTAGGCTATATTAGGCTATAACACAAAACCGGTTTTATCTGGTTACCTGTACACAATCTAGAATGGGGTAGGGATATGAAGTTACAACACAAAACCGGTTTTATGTGCCTCCCTCTACACAATCCAGAATTATTCAAGTGGAGGCATTACTTTTCAGCCCACCCTCGTATATATATATATACTGTAAAATGCTAATTAAGAATACAGTTAACAGGTCCAGCTTAGACAAGAGAGAGAGAGAGAGAGAGAGAGAGAGAGAGAGAGAGAGAGAGAGAGAAACTACACGCATTGAAATCTCTGTACTTTCGAATTGAATTAATTTTGCTCTATCGTTGGAAGAAGGAAGTTCTCTGCTTCCTGTAACACACTCGGAAGCCAAATGTCGGAATTTATTTGAATTTAATGAAACAACAAAAGCGAATCAAATTGGAAGAATGGAAAGTTATTTCAAATCGTTTTCAATTGATTTGGCTGCTGGTGCTGTTAGACCAAATTCCATTGTTGAATAAATTTATATAAATATGAGAATTTATACATATAAATATATATATATATATATATTGCGAAAAGGATATAGGAATTCATTTTCATCCACGAGGACGAGAGAGAGAGAGAGAGAGAGAGAGAGAGAGAGAGAGAGAGAAAATGGGAAAAAATGAAATTTTGGCAGAAAAACTTAGGAATAAAATATTGGGAAATATCTTATCTAAAATTCATAGAAAAGATTCGAAAGATTTAGACTTAAACTTCGCATTTTTGACACAAACACAACGCAAATAAAACTCGCAAACAGAAGGAAATTTATAGAAAATAAATTATATTTTATTTCAACATTACTTGAAATCTAGATGTGATAAATACATGCTTTAAATGGCAAAGTTACTGTATGTATAAAGTAATGAGAGAGAGAGAGAGAGAGAGAGAGAGAGATGATATTTATTACAGAATTGAAGTGTAACCTATATAAGATTTTGAAAGATGTATACACCCTCCTTTATTGTAAAGCAATTAGTACCTCACTTAAAGTAAATTGTTCTGCTTAAAATCTCTACTGTATCAGCTGAAGGACTTCGAGACTGGAATGAAAGTGCTTGGAGAGGGTCCGTTGTTGCGAACACGCAGTGAACCCGCCGTACTTTGTGACAGAAAGTGGGATTGATCGATTGTGGGAGTTTTATTTTAAATGATAAAATATTTGTTTGGTGATGTCTATCCAAGAAAAGATTTATTTTCTTCAAGAAAAATGTCAATTCTTTTTTGCCTTAGTTTTAACGCCTGTAAATATTTTATTTAATCTCCATTACTTACAGTATTTATAAAGAAACGCATTTGTCGAAAACTGATTATCAAAATAATAAAATTTATAGAAAAGAACCGCAATTTTCGAAATTTAACAACAATTCTTGATTAGTTGAAAACGACAAGAAAAACAAAAAGAATGACGATTATTCGTCATTTCAACTAATCACTCGTTTTCCCTCAATTCCTCTTTCCAGACAAATTCTAAAACCCTCAAACTTCTTTCGATAGATCTTATTTCCTCGGCGAACTTTTACTAACGTAAACAAATTATTATTTAAAAAGAAAATCATTACTAAATCCGTAAATGTAATTGTCATTTAGTAATTAACGAAATACTCGCGTATAAGGCGAAAAAACGAGGAATAATATAGCTTTAACAGTTAACTATCCAAAGTCATTAGAAAAGAAATACCCCCTACCCCCTCCAAGTTATAAGAGCTTTCTTGTAATTAACACAATAAACATACCCCGAAAACGCAATAGAAATACGGAACCATTTTCATATCTTATAAACATTAATGGCGTAATGTGGAAGCTACTTTAGTATAGGATGAAAATCGTGGCAGCATAATGATTGCTTCTATAATAAGGATAATAATAAAATTGAAAATTCTTCATTTATTTTACGAAAAAGACATAAACCATTGAAGAAAAATACCCTTAAAATGTTTACGACGGTTTAAGAGTATGGCTTCTTCGTATATACGAGCACTCATTCCTTCCAAATGGATGTAATTGAAAGCAAAGTTTAATATTAAATAAATACTACAGTGAAAAGTGTAGTAATGCCTAGTTAAGAATATTAATTTTGTTTAATTAAGATTATAATGTTTAATGTAAATCATTTACTAATAATTGAAATTACGAAAAAGTATGTTTTAGATTTAAATTGTTTAAAATGGGTAGAGTTGGCAGTCCTGAACAGAGGCCCACAGAGGACTACCCCCACAAGGGAGTCAGTCTTTAGGCGGCGCGTTAAGCGTGAGGTTGGCGTCATGTAACGTAAAATTTAATTAATTGTTTTGTGCCCCTCTCCGACGTAAATTATTATAATAGAAATTCCGTACTCGCATCCCCCTAAATTACTTAAACCATTTTCGGAAGTAAATAAAAGAGTTAAAAAGTGTTAAAAGAGTGTTAATAAACCCCCCCTTTGTTTTGTAACGGCTTTCATAGTCTCGGCGTGGCTACCATGAATATAATTGTAAAGTAGTGTTGAAATGAGTAGAGAAAGAGTGATAAATGAAATAAAGAGCCGATAGAGAGTAAATAATGAAGAAAGTAAAATAATAAAAGGCGTTCACTATATTTGGTGGCAGTTAACCTTATTAAATTGTTATCAATTTAATAATACGAACCCATGCATTCCGTTAGGCCTATGCATTATTTTTTTTCGTTTCTGATAAATAGGAATTCAAAATTTGTGCGTGTGTTCTTTCGACTAATCACGATCGTTTTCACGTTTTCCGTATAAAGAAAATTAGTAGATATTCTGTTTCGCTACCCGTTTTAGAGTAATTATCAAATTAAACAAAAATTCAATGTAATTTCAAAATGGCGCCCATTGTTTTCCAAATTATTCTGAGTCACGTCGCTTCAAAAATTTTTGCGCGTCAAAATTTGTTGTTTGAGATCGAGTCTAGACTCAAAACTTATTTTAGTCGTTACAGGGTCGGTAGAAAAACTTGTCCGACTCAATATTGCGAGTCATTATTACGTTAAATTTCGTTCATTAGGTCGGAGAGGACATAGTTTTGAAAATTTATCGTGCTGCCTGAGGACTCAATTTTTCTTTTTTTCGTCTCTTCCACTGTTATGCCTGTTTCAGCTTACCTTTTAAGAATAATGATTAATAAATAAATTTTACTGGATTTGTACGTAAGTCAAGTATGTTAGTTTAAATACAGTATGATACACATTTTATATGGTCCTTTCAAAATGTTTCAGCGAAAATTTGTACCGCATTTCTAGGTATATATACATATATAGTATTGTAAAACATTTCATGAACATGTAAAATTTTCTGGGTTTCATTAGCAGATTTTTGATTATATTTCGATTGGTTGTATATAATGATAGGCTTATTTTAAATAATTGTTTATATAGTTTACGGGCTTTTTGCTTTGCTTCGCTTCGCGCTAAAATAGGATTACGTTACATTTTAAGGGACAGTCGAAAAATAATCTTAAACATATAATGTAATTGGTGTTAGACTTTAAAATAAGCTAAATGAGTTTAACTGAAATAGAGAAATTGTGAAATTTTCTATAAATTTTGTTGATTTTTTTATATCCTTAATTATACACTTACATATTAACTTATACATATATTAGTTATATATATAATTATATATATTTATATAGTCAAAATTTGGTAGGTAGGCTGATTTATCTAATTTTTTTCCGTTCCTTTCGTTCAATTTCACGACAATTCCGACATATTTTGTAAAATGGCTATTGTATTGTACTAAAGAAAGATTTCTTGTAGGCCTATCGTTAAATATTGTTCGGAGATTAACCGTTACTACGGTATCTGTCTATTGAGTATTAAATTTTTAGTTATTTAACAATTTTAATTGGTTTAACATAAATAATCATAGGATTTTTCTTTAATAAGCACAAATGTTATGCATTAAATTCTAAATTGTGCTTTCCACGCGTAACATTGAATTTATTAATTATAGGTCTAAAAGTGCGCAGTAAATTTTATTTTTATTTTGGGGCCAATGTGAGTTACGGTACACATTTTACGAAATCTGGATATTATAATTTTTTTTGAATTACAAAATTGGTGTAGAAATTTTTTCATATAGTTTCTTTACGTTTTATAAATGCATTCAATTTTATTTTTATAGGTAGGCCGATTTTATTTTTCTTTCTTCCAGTTCAATGACAATGGTAAAATTTTTATTTGGATTTAGATTGTATTCTAAAAAGGATGTTTTGATTTGATATTTTAATTTGGGTATTAGAAATGAAAAATGTCCTTTTTTTTTAGTTCGAGCGTTTGCATAGAAAAAATTACAAAATTCAGGATATAATGCAGTTTCATTCGGTTATAGGGATATTTGTATAGAGGTTCGCTTACAAACAAAGCGACCGCTCTCAATTAGGCAATGTTTTGTTTGTTTACAGTAGGTTGCGTGTATTTTTGAGTGCATATTATCTATTTTATTTAGTATAACTATGCAAATTTGTAGTTTCACTTGGAAACGATAAATTACTGGGATTTTTGTGATTTGCAAACCATACTGGGGTTTCTGTTGAAGGAGAGAGTTGTATCTCAGATGTAATTTGCGAATTGCGAGTTCAATTCATATGAAATTTAGAGTTTCAAGTTGGAATTACTGTATTAAAATAATTTTTGGTAGTAATATTTAATTTTTTTTACTTTTTAATAACTGTTTTGGAAAATTATTATTGTTTAAACCTTCAGTCGGGGTTAACTAATGCATTTGAAACATTGGCTCAAGTGTACACTCGGAAATGGAGCCTTCTAGATAGCCAGTAACGTTTTTGTGGCGTCTTTGTGTGCTCCTCCTCAAAGCAAGAGGGTTCATGATTGTCAGAGAATGGATGACATGAAGTTTCTGGGGTTCATTTTTGTCTTTTGTATTTAAAAGTATTGATGTGATTTCTGACGATAGTTTGAACAATAATAGTTCTTAAATTATACTAACAGTTACTATGTATGGGCGCTTTTATATTTATACTGTACAATTTTGTTTCGTACGTTTTATGACTTTTTTATCTTCTCCGCTGTAACTGCCATAAGTGACCTTATTGGTAGCTAGATTTGATTAAATTTTTGCGAAATTTTCAGATTGTAATTTTTTTTTTCCGTGAATTTGGCCAGAGCAAATGTGTAGTTAGTTTCGAAGTGAACTGTCGAGAAAATTCGATAAATTAAATATGAAATGATAAGCAGTACAGAAACACGTTTCGAATAAACTTTTTTTTCAAAATTTCAAAGGCTCGGTTTGGAGGCAACCAAGTTGAATCCGAGTTCCATCCAGTGAGTTTAGTCGACCGGATAGGTGATCGATCACCAGTGATGAGAGAGAAGAGAAACCAACTGCGCAGGGACTTGGCGCAGGTGGTTTCGGAAGAGAAGAGATAGAAGAGAGGAACCGAATGCGCAGGGACTTGGCGCAGGACAGTTTCGGAAGAGAAGAGAAATTTACGTGTGCAGGGTCTTGGCACACGAAAGTTTCGATCGAAGATGGTCTACTGGTATTTTTCGGGCAGTAGCTGGTCACGCTGCTCGAATGCTTCGCTAAATATGTGTCGTAGCACGCGGTAGACAAGCCACGTGAGCTTGAACGGGTGTTTACGACTGTACTGTCCATACAGACATACAGTAGGTTCGTTGGGAAACGGCCTACGGCGGAGTGATCGTTTGATTGTTGCCAGTAGAAGAGTCTTTCAGCTGGACGTAGGAAGAGCAGCGTTCACCGACAAAAGTGGAGATGAGACAAGGCGAGTTTCTTCATCGACTTCTAGAATTGCAAATTCGTCCAATTCCAGCGCGTGGTCCCGCTTTCAGATATCTCCCCCCTGATCCTTTTAGAATTGGACGTCTCTCTTGTTTTTTTTTTTCGCCATTTGGAGAGAGAGCGGAACCATTATAGCGTGCTGCCCTGTTGCATGTTGATTGATGCAATCCCTTGCATTCTAGCGAAGTGAGCAGGAGAGCTGCGATTGAAAATTATCTAAACAACGTCCAGCAAATTAATGTACTGATTATTATGTAATGAAATTATAAGTGAAAGGGTGCGATTATTGCCCATATTGTTGTGTTTTTCGTGAATAGTATGTGCGCTCTTGGTCAGTATTTTATGTAAACTTTTTCTTATTTTTTCTATGTCGCCCTGATAGTAACTGTATAACTATACAAATAACTGTTTCAAATGTAAAGCGATCGTTGATGAGGAATCGCGGGAATAGATTGTGAACTTGAGATTTGTGTAGCCACTGTAAGAAAATTTTCCGTTATTTTTTTTGGCATGTATAGATTAGTTACAGGTTGTAATTTAATTATTAGTGTGAAATGTTATTTTATGCAAATGTGAAAATTATAAAGTTTCGGTTTTTAATATGATACAAAATATATGTGTGGAATTTGTCATTCTAATTATTTCTTGTCTATCAACTTGAATTGTTAAAGAAAAAAAAAAAAAAAAAATTGCAAAATATATAAATTTGTTGAATAAATTTATTAAATTTGTTAAACGATATTAATAAGTTTTACTAATGAAAAACTTATTTTCAAGGGGGTGATGCGAGTGTAGTAATGCCTAGTTAAGAATATTAATTTTGTTTAATTAAGATAATGTTTAATGTAAATCATTTACTAATAATTATGAAATTACGAAAAAGTATGTTTTAGATTTAAATTGTTTAAAATAGAGTTGGCATCCTGAACAGAGGCCCACAGAGAGCTACCCACAAGGGAGTCAGTCTTTAGGCGGCGCGTTAAGCGTGAGGTTGGCGTCATGTAACGTAAAATTTAATTAATTGTTTTGTGCCCCTCTCCGACGTAAATTATTATAATAGAAATTCCGTACTCGCATCCCCCTAAATTACTTAAACCATTTTCGGAAGTAAATAAAAGAGTTAAAAAGTGTTAAAAGAGTGTTAATAACCCCCCCCCCTTTGTTTTGTAACGGTTTCATAGTCTCGGCGTGGCTACCATGAATATAATTGTAAAGTAGTGTTGAAATGAGTAAAGAAGTGATAAATGAAATAAAGAGCGATAGATAGAATAAATAATGAAGAAAGTAAAATAATAAAAGGTGTTCACTATAAAAGTGAATACAACTGAATTACTACTGAATTATTACTACTGAATTATTACTACTAAATTAGTACAAAATTTTTAATATTAAACATGAAAACTATTGAAATTAATGACCAAAATTAAAAAATGTATTTTTGAAGACATACACTGACGAGCACTTTGTATGTTTTTAATGTAACATACAGTCCGGGAAAAAAGTTCGACTAGGAATAAAATTTTATTAGTAATGACTTGAACATTACTAAAAAAAAAAAACTAACTAAAGAAAAAATAATATTACCAATTATTAATTTTTTATGCCTTTTAGAAACTTTATGTTTCTAGTCGAATTTTTTTCCCGAAGCTGTACTTACATTTACTCAGTATCGAAACCTTTACTCATGTACATTTCAGATTTGTCCTTAAACTCCTTTTCGTTAACAAAAAAAAAAAAAAAATAGCTAAAAATTAACATTGACTTCAATTTTTTTACCTTACGCTCGAGCATCGCTTCGCTTTCCAATAATTAAACAACCTCAAAGTAGAAATGTTAAATTTACAAGCAGAACATTGCTTGATACATTCCCATAAATTTAACGTCATTCACATTGAAAGAAAATTCAGATAAAAACACGGACTGTGTCTTTACATCGTCAGCTAATGAGGTGTTGAATTAAATTTCACAAGGGTGTTCGAGGAAATGTAATTTTATTAGCTTGTACCTTTCAAAATACAACTTGGAATTATAAATGTACAAGTTTCCCTGATTAAAGAGTAAAACTATATATATATATATATATATATACATACACACAACTGTGGTATATGTATATAGATATATATATATATATATATCTTGGTAACCTTGGTTTTCCTTCTGTCCGAATTGTTCATTCTGTCGAAGGTCAAGCTTTTTGCTCCCACTTAGACCTAAAGCTTAACGTCGAATCTGAACCACGACCCAACATGGTTGGTTAGAAACTAGAAAGTCCTCGCTCGGACTCGATCTCACGACCTCCCGATTTCCAGCACAGCGTTTTAACCACTAGGGTACCCATTTTTCTACCAACCCAACCAACTTTACCCTATGGAAGGACGAACAGCTGGGTTTGTTGAGCGCCGCCTGCGTTCACTAGGAATCGAACCCGAGGCCGGTGAGTTTGTAGTCAGCGACGCTAACCACTACACTACCCAGCCGCATATATATATATATTGTGTGGTGTGTGTGTGTGTGTGGTGTGTGTGTGTGTGTGTGCTAACGTAGACGTGCGCGCGTTTTAATGTTGATTTCTGCTAACTACGAGTATATAATAGTATTTTATCCGTCTGTATAGGTAATTAGAATGGAACGGTTATTCATTAAACGTACAGTGGGAGTTTGTGTGAAAAAAAACATTTTAAAACATGTCGAGTTACATCAAATAGCGGTCAATTAATGTAAATTTGATTGCTTGCAAATTCTGTTTTTTTATAACAAATTGGCCAATACATACAAAGAACCTTTTTTGTACGTCTTTCCTCCTCTCCATTGGTGAAGCCACCAAACCAAGCGCTCATCCATTCTCATCACTTCCATCAGCTCTCTCGACCTTCTCCCCAGAGTCACCCAAACCAACTACATCCCTCTTTTTTCTCATAACTCTCTCTCTTCACCCTCATCTCCGAACCAAAGCAATCACAATGACGATGGCAAATCTTCAGTTTGCAAAATTTGTAACAAATCAACTGATGAATCAAGAGCTATAAGTAGTAATTTCTGTCATCTGCTGTTGGAATATACGTGCATGAAATTAGGTGACCAGAACGTAAGTCTTACACAAATTGCAAAGAATTTGAGAAGAATAAAGTTCTTCCACAATGTTCGCACGGAAATGATAAATTCCTTTGAAATGTTCCGTGCAGCAAAACGTTTGAAAGAAGACGAAATGACACCAGGAGGAGAGATGGTCAAAGAGGTTGTAACAACACCAATCGAGCGAAAAAAAAAAAAAAAAAAAAGCGAGAGTAGAGAAGTGATTAAACAAGAATCACAGTAAATAATGAAAGAGAAGAAAAACGAACGATGCTTGACAACGATACGTAGGAGGTTGTGTGCAGATATTACTCAAAACGAAATGCAAGTAAGAGGAAGAAAAGTGAGACTATACACACCTTCGAATTTGTGCTACTTACATTAAAAAATGTTTTTTGTAAATTTGTAATTACCGCCATATAACAATCGGCTGATCTTATGGAAATTATGGAGGTATGATGCTTCTTTCACCATCTGACAAGAAACATTTCTAATACTAGACCAACGCAAGAAATCAGAAAAATAGGTGGCACTGCACTGATTGGAGAGGGGTGAGGGGTGGCACGAAATATGAACTTTTTAATTCTTTAGTCCCAAAGGGCTCATTAATGTTTTTAATCCTTTTTAATCCCAAAAGAAGACAAGGCGATAAAAATTTAGTTTTACAAAATTTTTAAAGATTTTTTTTGCTAACAAACTATACACACACACACACACACACACACACACACACACTATAATATATGTATATGTGTGTGTATATATATATATATATACACTCTGGTCAAAGACTGTATGCCCTATAATTAATAAAATTAGATAATTAAAATTAATTTGCTTGAGGGATTACCATCTGATCTTGCAATCAAACAAATGTCAATGAAGGAGATTAATAAACTTCGTGGTTTTTAGATTAATTAACAAAAAGAATAAATGATAAATGTTACAGTTTCTTGATTAATTTTGGAGTAAGAAAAGCGAATTAATTGTAGATTAATGTTGATGAGAAAAGAACATTTAATATGGATTATTGATATTAAACGTCATTGCATCGAAAGACAATACATAGTAGGTTGGTAAATAAATTACAAGAATGCGTGCGAGAAAATGAATTTTTAGTTATTTACCGTAAGTTAAGGAACGAATATGGCCAACGTAGGCCTGCTAAATGAACGTGGTATTTCGGACGCTTGCCAGCTAAGACTCAGGGTCGAAACTAATGTGATGCTGTCTTCATCCGGTCGAGACCCTGTGTCAATAAATAAAGGCGGCTTTATATGGAGAAAGAAGGAGAGCTTTGAGGGAATAAGGAGTTTCTTGTGAACGAGGAGAGGCAATAAATCCAATTACTGCGAATCACATTTTTTTTCTCGAATCAAATCATCCCAAACAATTCAAATCGAATTGAATTTCAAATCGTATCAACTGTGCACATATAGATTATAGGGTGTATATACTGAATTAAGTTTCAAATTAAACAGAAAATGGTTTCTTTATTAGAGTGTTTCTACACACTCCCAATTCGAATTCAAATCGAACCTCGAAGCTTCGCAGGCCCTAATATATACAGCATATATACACAGTATATATATATATATTATATCTTTGATTATTCTAATGCTATCCGCAACAGAGAGGAGGCTTTCAGAAGGTACGGTCACCATCCAAGTCTTGACTCTCACTCTGTTTATATTTCTGGCCGAAATCGTGCAGGATCTGTTCTTCGACTAGCCAAAAATTCCCTCATCCTACGAAAATGTGAATCCTATCTAATTCTAATTGTTCCCTCTCTTTCTGGCACTTTCTTTCCCGCCTCGTTTCTATTCTGACAGTTTAGTTGCCGTCACTTCTCCTGATAAAGCTGAACTCCCTCTTCTGACTTAATTATGTCTCAAATTAGTATTTTTTCCAAAGATGTTTTTTCTGCCTTATCTGGGCTCAAATATAGGAAGGCGTACAAACTGATGGGGTCCCTTCTGTTGTTCTCAAGAACTATGCTTCTGTGCTGACATCTTGCCCTGACAAACCCTTTCGTCTTTGTCTTTCGTTTGATACTTTTCCTTCCTGGTGGAAGTTTGCTTTCATTCAGCCTGTTCCAAAGAAGGATGACCGTTCTAAACCCTCCAACTATCGTCCAATTACAGTACTTGATTTCTTGATTTTCTAAAGTTTTTTAATCTACACTTAAAGGAAGATTCTTAAGCGCCTCTCTACTTACAGTCTACTTTCAGGTTGTCAGTATGGGTTCCCCAAGGGACACTATTGTGACGATCTTCCTGCATATCTCTCTGACTCCTAGTCACCCTCCTCTGCTATTGCTCTAGACATCAAAAGCTGGCACAAATCCTTAATTTCGAAACTGTCCTCCTTCGGTTCTATCCTTCTATCTGTGCCTTCACCTCTGATTTCCTTTCTGGCCGATCTATAAGACTCTGTCCTGTCACCCACTCCCTTCTTTTTATTTATGAATGATCTTTTAAATCACACTTCCTGTCCTATCCTCGCTTTACAAGACGTCTCTCTCAACGGTCACTCCGTGCTTCGCGAGAGACGGCTATGACGCACCTAACCTCTGATCTTTCTACTATCTCTGACTAGGGCAAAGAAAATTTCGTGGCTTTCAATGCCTCAAAAAATCAGTTCCTCCATCTGTCTACTCGTCACAATCTTCCACACGACTATCTCCTTATCTTCATCAATACACAACTCCGTTTTTCATCTTCTTAACATTCTTGGTGTTTCCTTTTCTCGTGAACTTTCCTGCAAAGATCACACATATTGTCTTCCTAAAACAGCTTCTAAGAGGTTAGGTGTACTGTACCGGCTCCGCAGTTTCTTCACCCCAACTCAATTGCCGTCTCTGTATTGGGATGCTGACCGCCCCTGTATGGAGTACGCTTCTCACGTGTGTGGTGGCTCAACGCACACAACTGCAATTGACCGGGTGGAATGAAAGGCTTTTCATCTCATCATTTTCCCGCCTCTTGAAGCCTTTCCATGTGATTCCAAAGCCAATGATATCCCCAATAAGTACTGAGATCGATTATGGTTTTGCAATTTTCTGCGTTTGTGAGATGAAGATAATAATAATAATGTATTTCAGCCAACCTTTATTAAGAGTGACGTCACATTCTTAAAAGCATTCCTTTTGTGCGCAAAATTATTGTTATTAAACATCATAATTTTAATTATAAATACACGCAAGGCGAAAAATGAGAAAGAACATTTTAGAAGGGTGCTATGAAAAAAACAGAACGGGGAGAAAAATGAGACCGAATGCGTTCACTGAGAGTGATGCTTGAGAAGTTGAGACCATCTTGGAATCCGATTCGGCGCACAACGTCTTCATCAATTCATCACTTAAATCAATTTTGGATCTTTCCCTTTAAGCACCCTCAATTTCTTCGCCCTTGGCAATTGGTTAGGTTAAGTCGTGATATTTTCGTTAAAACTAACGAAAATATTAAGACTTAACCTAACGAATCGTCAAGGACGTACAGTTGACCTAACCTTTTTTGTTGTCTGTGTCAAAATTGTTACTAACTGAAAAGAAAAAATTGGGGGTGCTATAAAGGAAAAGATCCTCAATTTTTATTTTAACGAAAGCCGTGGGTTGAAGGGGACCAATTTCGTTCATGGAATCCAATTAAAAAAAAATAAAATCGATTAAACTTTCTCTTTGGCACAAGCGACTTGCTGCCTGCCCTTGGCCATTTTTTTAATTATACAACGTAAACCCAAAGTTTAATTTAAAATGTTAAAACATAAGATTAAACGTAAGAATTTTTTGTTTTGATTTCATATATACTTCAATTACTTCATATATACTTCATATATAGTTCATATATGCTTCAACGGAAGGTTTTTCTCCATAGCTGTGTAGGAATTTGGGAGTACACACACACACACACACACACACACACACACGCTTAACTTGTTTAGTTCTGTATTTTTAAAAGGTAGATTAAAAAATATATAAATTAATAAACTTCAAACTATATATATTATTTTAAGTAGAGTTTTTAAAGAGCAGTAAAATATTTAAAAGATAAACTACGAGTATATATTAATTCAGAAAAATTTAAGTTTCTTAAGTAAAATATTACAAAAATAAACTTCAAAGTGTATATATATATATATATATATATATATATATATATATATATATATATCGCTGAAAGTTATGTTCGCTTCCATTCAATACTATCTTTTGTATCATTTTTCTCCTACTCGGAAAATAACTCCTACTTTCTTGTAGGAGGCGTTTAATTGGATTCAATTTAGGTTAGGTTACGCTAGGTTAGGTTACTCTTGTTTAGGTTAGGTTAGTTTACGCTAGGTAAACTTAGGTTTGGCTAACCTAACCTAACCTAACCTAGGACCTTTTCCAGTTTGTGTACCGTTTTTCATATAATTTATTTTTGCTTTATAAGGCTAACTAACGAAAATATCATGACCTAACCTAACCAATCGTCAAGGGCGTACAGTTAACCTAACGATTGGTTAGGTTAGGTCGTAATATTTTCGTTAGTTAGCCTTATAAGCCTAACTAAAGAGATTGATATTATCACTCATTTTTTATCTGAAAAGAAGCAAAAATAAATTATATGAAAAACGGTACACAAACTGGAAAAGGTCCCTAACCTAACCTACACAAACCTTTAACAAAGTATAGTTTACAAACAGAATAAAAAATAGGAAACTTACCAAAGTAAATTAATTACTTATATTACGAAAAAGTTAGAAAAAGACTGAGGAGACTTCAATACTGTAACCTTTTTCATCCAAGTTTACGGTCTGAAAGGCAGATTCAGAAAAAATCAGCCAAAACGGCCATGCGAAGTGTTTATCTTGGCTTTTTAGTTTACCTAGGGTTCACCCAGGTCAAAGATGATGGCAATGTTAAGTGACCATAGAATGACGACAAACTGCCTAGTCATAATGTTTATCAAACCTTTAGCTGACCTGATTCTACAAAGAGGGATAAAAGTTAATAATAATGGACAATTTTTTTGTTTTATTTAAAAAAAATAAAATGATCAGTAGAGTCCAAATAGCCTTTTATGCCATAAATAAGTGGTTTTGGTAAATAGAACTTGTAAATAAATCTATAAATAATAACTAAATATGGGACTAGTTGGTGTAGCGTATACAGTAGAATCATTAGGTTTTCACTTCAGTTAAGAGTGGTGCATATAGATTCCAAGTTGCAAGGTCTAGGCTTGTTAATTGTTATTATGGAAGGTGTCAATATGTCGTTTGAAAATGTGACAAATTGTATGGATATCATAAAATTATGCGAGAAAAAAGAATTTAATTAATGAATTACTGATGATATTAAAATTACTGATGTATTAAAAGATCGTATTTTGTGCCAAAGACCTTGTAGAACTAGAAATTTGAGAAAATTTTTAATTTTTGACAATGGAATAGTCAGTGTGGAGTGAATACTTTTAGAAATCTAACAAATACGGGAAAGCAAAAATTCTAAGTTAATTACACTAATCTAACCTAACCTAATCTAACTTACAAAAAAACACTTACACGTGGTTGTATGCTCTATTAAAAGTCTAATAAGCAATTTATTTTTTTTAAATAAAAAGTAATTGTCCACTATTGTTAATATTAGACCAAATAGGTCATAGATGGCGGCGGTGGTACGACCCCTAGGGAGAAGGACGGTACTGCGTACTGTTTATAAAGCTTCACTGATGGCCGGAGGGCATATATGGCTAGGCGAACACACACATTTAGAATTTCAGCTGGCATTCCTGGGGATACAAATGGCTTCGGGCGATGCAACGGGCCTTGGATACACCTCAGATAGAGCTTGGCGTTGTCTATTTTACCTTTTCAGTCTTTGCCCTGAGGGACCAGCCAGGCCAAAGATGGCTACGATGATATGAGACCCAAGGGAGGAGAACAGTACCGTGTAGTGTATATATGAGTTCTTCGATGGGTAGCTGAAGGGCCTTTATGGCATGGGATTACCAACCAGGGTGTTTTCATACCAGGGTAAAGTTTCAGATACTTCACTGTTTAGTTTTTAAACTCAGTTGACACCACACATTGATAGGCAAAAAGTGCTGCTACTGCGGGTACGTTAAACAAATTTTTTTTTTTTTGCACGTGAATTTATTATGAGTGATAAAGTAAAGTAATTTCTGTTAGAACTTGTGTAACTTTGTGAATAAAGAGAGAAGTGCTTTGAGAAATTGTATAAACATGTGTACAACTGCTAGAGAATGAAAGAGAAAGTGTGTTTGTGATTTTATATTCGGCCTTTATTTTATAGTTATTATTATTTAGGGTTCTTAAAGTACTTGCATTTTATTGACTCTATTCTTTTACATTTGTGAATTTATTTTGAGTAAAAGTAATTTTTGGTACAACAACTCGTGTAAATTTGTAAATAAAGAGAGAACTGCTTTGTGATTTTATATTCGGCGTTCACTTTATAATTATCTTTATTAATTGGGGATTTCATTTTGTCTATTTCTCAAAGAAACAAACAAACAAACCGCGGCGGTTGCGGCTGCTGTTTAAAACGCTGCATGACGTATGCGCCGGAGGCACGGTGGGGTAATTGCGGCCACCCGCGTTCGGATCCGCGTTCGCCGGTTCGAACGTGTTTTATTATTTTCAGATATTTTGGTTGCAAGGTTTTAGCACTGTCATTATAATTTAAATAATTTATTTTTGTAACTTGTAATTATAAAGTTTTTATACGTTTGATAAATGAATGTAAATTTATTTTGTTTCTAAATAATTTATTTTAATGCATAATTTTTTTAAAAGCATTTGTATTCGCGTTTGTGGTTTGAACTTTAATTTTTCTGTCTTTTGCTTGGTTCAGAGTTGGCGGGACTACGCGAATGACGAGTATTGCGTGCACACACACACACACACACACACACACACCACACACACACACACACACACGCACACGTGTTTATCAATCATTTTGACTGGTAAATACCTGTCGAGGTTTGTATTATGAACAAATACGAGTATATTCCCCAATGGGCTGTTTACCCATCGTTGGTTAGACTACCCTTCTTGGCATTTTCAACCATTTATGACAGTTAAACTGACTTTTTCAGCCACTTCAGTCAGTTAAAACGGCTTTACGCGGCTTTATGAGCTTTAATTCTCTCTCAGTATGTCTTTCTAGCTGTAGACTTGGATGAAAAATGTTGTGTTCTTCTGTCTCATCATTACTTTCTGATTTTTTCTAAATAATATATTACTCTTATTTTTAAGCTCAAAGTTTTATACTTTGTAAAATATTTTATTTTATACTTTAAGTTTTCTGTAGAATTTATATTTTTACTTTTTTATTCTCTTTTATTCTCTTTTATTCTAAGTTATATGATAAAAAAAAAGGAAAAAAACGCGACGAGTAGGCTGTGAATCTGCGGGTTGTAGGTTTTTGGGTTGTGGTCGTAGGTTTGGGTTTCTGGGGATTGTGGTCGGAGGAAGGCGGGACATGGGCGCTGGCTGAATGGGTAAGGAGACGGTGAGGAGTGTTGGGTGGCTTCTAAACTTCCTTATTTATTACTTCATAATTTATTTATATTTAAAAAATAATATACAGTATATATATATATATATATATATATATATATATATATATATATATATATATATAATATATATATATATACAGTATAATATATATATATATATATATATATAATTATATAATACAACAACAAAACAAAAACTGAATAAAAACTTAGTAAATCTAATTTTATATTGTCCTGTCTTTCTCATGGGAATTTAAAAGGATTTCAAACAGAAATTAAAAGGATTAAAAGGGATTAAAATTTGGATTTTTTAGTGCCATCTCTCACTCCCTCCCCTCATTGTCTTGCAACACAGCAGATACAATTCATACAGTCAATCTATCTGACACGCCATGCCTGCCGTAGACGTTTGCCAATGTCGCCAGTTTGGTTTGCATTTGATGGAATGAACGTTCAGATTTAAATGTCGAAGGTGTAGAGCTATTATCTTCTAAAGCAGTGTCTAATTCATATTCAGGCATACTCTCATGATCTCCTTCAGTGATTACTAGTGGTCCTGAGAAGCGATTTTAACAATTGCAGCAGTAAGAAGAACTTTTTACTCTTCAATTTGCTTTTGAATTTTCATATTACGGCGTAATCAACACTGCTCATAATCACCTTCCTCAAAGTTTTCTAGTCACGAAGGAACATAAGTTTCTTGACGGGAACTGTGCGAGCTTTGTTACATTGATAGGAATGAAGTCGTATTTGCAGTCCCATTTCGTCGTATTTCATTTGTTCGTGACCGAACAAGTTTTCTAGAAATTTTAATGGGCGTTACGTATGTTTCTGGCATCAGGAGCATGGCAACATTGAAATAACTTCGGAATTTGCGTTACACGGGTATCCATTGAGCCGAGAGTATCTATCCAACTAGTCATTTTCAATCCCTGCAAAATTCAGTATATTCTCTTGATATCGTGAACAAAATATTCAGAAAAAAAATCCATTATTCAAAAAATACTTCTTATGTAGTTTCCGTTTGGTGTAGAGACAGAAAAAACAAACAGGTATGGACTTTTGAATCTCTCTCTCTCTCTCTCTCTCTCTCTCTCCTCTCTCTCTCTCTCTCTCTCTCTCTCTGTACAGTTCCCTTGTTCGGCCGCACCTGGAGTATGCTGTGCAGTTCTGGTCGCCCACCCTCAGGAAAGATATTGAGGCTGGAGCGAGTGCAGGCGAGGGCCACAAAGTTAATCCCTTCCGTTAGGCATATGGGCTACAATCGACGGTTACGCGCCCTGAACTTGTTTTCGCTTGAAACTCGGAGGCTGCGCGGTCAACTGATCGAGGTTTTCAAGCTCTTACGCGGTCAACGATGTTGATTTTAGAAGTAGTTTAGTTTAAATGATAACCCAACTCGCAACAATGGTGGAAGTTGGATTTGAAACGAACGGTTTAGGACTAGTGTGTGTGTGAATTACTTTACGTATAAGATCTGTGACACATGGAACAGGTTACCTTCGGAAGTTGTGAACAGTTCTCTGTGGATCAGTTCAAGAAAAGGGTAGACGAAAATCTTGCAGACCACTATTTGAGTGTGTAAAGACATTAGGACCTCAGTCTGCGGAAATTTCTTTTCCTATAAATAGTTAATTCTGGAACCAACTTCCTCAGAGGTTTTTTCCAGTCAAAGTGTAAATGTGTTTAAAAATAGGCTAGACAAAGTACTGAATACTCTCATGTGAGCAAACTAAATATAGAGCTATTTATATATTCTCCACTTTCCTGTAAAATTTCCTTGGCTACTTTTCCAGGGTCAAGGTATTTTCTTCAACCTTTTTCCGTACCTGCCTCTGGCAGGGAGGGAGCGGAGGGTGGGGAGAGAGCCTTCTACTTTTCTATCCAGTTTTCTACTACTGCTAGGATAGTTGAAAGAAAAATAAACTTTTACAAATTTTCCCTGGCACCCGTTGCCATTGGTACCTCCTCGGTATGGGCCGCAAGGCCTTTTGAGGTACTTCTTTTCCTTGTAACTCCTTGTAACTCTCTTTCCATATATGTATATATAAATTTATCACAGAAAGAGATACAGCGAGAATAAAGTTAACATGTTGGAAAAGTGTATATACACATAAGTAGATTATAACTAGTTAATATTTTTTATTCGGAATGAGAATACCAATGAAGTAATGACTTCAAAAAATATCCTACATAAATTATTTAGCTTTAATGTATTAAAATGGTAATTTAGTGTGAAGCAATGGATCTAATTGAAGACTAACTAATGCAATTACTTTTCTCTCGAAAGCTATCTAGAAATTATAGCATATGTAATAATGACTGTTTCTGTAGCTGTTATATTTGACATATTTTAATAGGAAGCATTTTAAAATGATGTTTTGCGATGCCAAAACAAAAGAATCTTATGAGCAGGTAAAAACATTTGGAAAACGAAACGTAGCAAGTCATTAACAGCGAATGTATTTCCTTTGTTCTCAGTTAATTAGTCGAGGACCAGCCCCCAACAAAAATTTTTTTTTTAATATTTTGTCATATGTACTGTATGGTAGTGAAGTTTACCTTAGAAAATAATTTGTTTATTTACTATTACGTAATATAGCTCCCGTAGTGGGGGAAAGGGGGGTTTATGAAGCCTTAAAGTTCAAAAGCTATTTCGCAAGAAAAAACCCAAATCATAAAAATTCCATGACTTTTTTAAAAAATAGGAACTTATATAAAAACTTTTCGGAATAATTTAAAAAAAAAATTAGAAATCTAATACATGCTTTAGATTAAGCTAGAAAAATTAAAACTTTTATTTTTGAAGAAAAAGCGTGCGCGCGCACACACTTACACACACACACACACACAGCGCGCGCGCGCTCTGCATAATCGAAGTACTGGCTTTTTTAAATGTATATGTATAAAGAATAAATGAACCAAACTTAATTTAACCTAAACTAGCCTCAGTACCATCGTACCGAGAAAGGTATGATAGATGTTTCGAACACAAGTGAGGGCTCGAAGGGTGGTTTCTTTGGAGTCATTAAATAATGAGGTACTCGCTAATTTAGCCTTACTTAACGTAACTAACCTAACCTAGGGTGACCTAATCTAATCAGGACCAACATATCTTTTTTCTGGCAAATAAAAGAAGTTTCTAAATTTTTTTATAAAAAATTCTTAATGTTCCCAGGAACCAAAAGTGTTACCTCACAAAAAAAAATTACCCCATTACATCTGTGATTATCACAAACTCGACCTTACTTATGACTAGATGCCTACACGCACACTCGCACGCACGATGATGTCTGTCTGTTTGCTCTATGTTCGTTTATACACGCCTAAACGCCTAAACGGCTGCACCAAATTTAGTATACACATTAAGAGAGAACCAGGGAAAGTTTTAGTAGCATACTCTTCCCTCCAATTCCCCTCATAGGTTGTTTCAGGGACTTTTGCTGCGCAAGACGCAGCAAGCATTATTATTATTATATATACTGTATATATATATATATACCGGTATATGTATATAATTTCTCGCAAGTCGTTCTACGAGCCTCGGAGAAGGGCGATTAGCGTACTCGCCTTTGCCCTCTTCTAAGAAAGGACGAGCACGATTTGGTGTAGAATGTGAGAGGAATAAATGCGAAGAGCGAAAGAGCAGGAGTGGTGGAAATGTTTAAATGTGGTGAGTTTGATCTATTTGGTTTGTATAAAATGAAGTTGAAAGGAAATGAACAATTCAAATGGTGTGAAGTCAGAGGAATAAGAGCTTGGGTAGGTAATACTACTACTACTACTACTACTATTACTACTACTACTACTACTACTATTTACTACTACTACTAATAATAATAATAATAATAATACATAAACGAACGTTTACAATCTACCATTTCGCAACGATACTACTTTCACGAGTCAAAGTAGAAACTCTTATAGATTTTAAAAAAATTACTGCTTGTCGTATTTAACTCTTAAACTCCAGGAGTTTTTTGTAAGATTAAGTCTGAATGTGTAAATTTGAAACAGTACCTATTCGACTCAGACGTCCATAAAAGGTTAAATTTATATGCACACCACTCCCTTTAATTTCTTTCCATTTAAAACTTAATTTCGATGTTCTTTTCTTGGTCGTTTCTCAAAGTTGTTCTCTTGAAGTCCTCAATTTTTACCAGCCTAAACTTTTAGCCAAACAGCTCGTAAAGAAAGGCACTCCTTCTCTACCGGCGTGAAATATATATATATTATATATATATATATATATATATATATATATATATCTATTATATATATATATCAGTGGCGTGCGGTGGGTACGTCCTACATGGTAAGCGGTATTGCGTGCGAGCACACGCACTATATGTAAATATTATATAATTATAGTAATTATATAGCTAATGATAAACTTCATAACTGGCTAGTGGGTATATACTGTAGACTATTCTGAAAAATATGGTACTATTTATAATATCTTTAATAAGATTTTTAGTAGGGTAGGCGGCGCTTACCTAGCTACCCTGAATGCACGCCACTGATATATATATATATATATATATATATATATATATATATATATATATATATATATATTATATACATATTTATAATATATATATATATATCTTTTATGCAGGAAAGAGGGGCCAAGGACGAACTCCTGTTAAAACTCTTCCACCCCCACACCCACCCCGACGACAGAAGAAGAAGAGACCCAAAATCAAGGTTCAAGGTTTCCGAGATGCTTGGACACTCTGCGTTCGAAAGAGCAATGTCCATTATAATAGCGAGAGTAAAGAGGAAGTGAGGCAACATTACGGCGAAGAGAGAGAGAGAGAGAGAGAGAGAGAGAGAGAGAGAGAGAGAGAGAGAGAGCAATTGAAAATAGGCAGTAAGAGGCGGAGAATTGATGAGACGGAAAACTTTTGATTCCATTCAGTCAAGTAGAACTGTATGTGTTGAACCACCCAATACATGAGAACCGTATTCCATACAGGACCGGACAAGATCCCTGTACCGAGAAAGCAAATGAGTGAGAATGGAGAAATCGTGGAGCCTGTACACCACACCTAACCCCTCAGAAGCTATTTCAGAAAGAACGTACATATGATCTGTGCAGGAAAGATCACGAAAAAAGGAAATATGAAGAATGTTAAGAGAAGAAGAAGGATTGAGTTGTGTATTGTTGAAGATAAGAGGATAGTCGTGTAGAAAATTGTGACGAGTAGACAGATGAAGGAAGTCTCTGTCCCAGAGATAGTAGAAAGCTCAGAGGTCAGGTGTACCATAGCCGTCCTACGCGAATTATGGAGTGACTGTTGAGAGCGACGCTTTGGGAATCGGGTGGAGAAGTGAAGAGTGGAATCATCGGCATAGGAGTGAATAGGATAGGAAATGCGAGGTAAAAGATCATTGATAACTATAAGGAAACGAGTGAGTGACAGGACAAAGCTCTGAGGAACAGCACTATTAATAGTATTAGGAGAAGAACAGTGGCCATCTATAACCGCAGCTATAGATCGGCCAGAAAGGAAGTTAGAGATGAAGGCACAGATAGAAGGATAGAAATCGAAGGAGGGCAGTTTCGAAATTAAGGATTTGTGCCAGCTTCGGATATGTCTAGCGCAATAGAAAATATTTCACCTAAGTCCTAAATGGAGAATGACCAAGAGTCAGAGAGATACACAAGAGGATCGCCACTACACTGTCTCTTGCGGAACTCATTTTGACGACCTGTAAGTAGACTGTAAGTAGAAAGGTCCTTAAGAATCTTCCTATTAAGGATACAGTAGATGCAAAATGTTTGGAAATTAAAAATTTGTGCCAGACTCTATCAAAAGCTTTTGATATGTCTAGAGCAACAGCAAAGGTTTCACCGAAATTCTGAAAGGAGGATGACCACGAGTCAAAAAGATATGTAAGAAGATCGCCAGTAGGGCGTTCCTCCCAGAAACCATACTGACGATCTGAAAAAGATTGTGAGAAGAAAGGTGTTTAAGAATCTTCGTATTAAGGATAGATTAAAAACTTTAGAAAGGCAAGAAATCAAAGCAATTGGACGATAGATGGAGAGTTGAGAGCAGTCACCTTTCTTTGAGACATGCTGAATGAAAGCGAATTTCCAGCAGAAAGGAAAAGTAACAAATGAAGGACAAAGACGAAAGAGTTTACTTAGGCAGTTACTTAGGTGTCAGAACGGAAGCACAGTTCTTGAGAATAGCAGGATACACCATCAAAACCTTCCTAGAATTGAGTCCAGACAGGGCAAAGAAAACATCTTTGGAAGAGATTCTAATTTCAAACATAATTAACTCAGAAGTAGAAGATGGAGGAACAGCACCGGAATCGTCCAGGGTTTTGTTGGAGGAGAAGAGTTGAGTGAAGATTTGAGCTTTATCAGGAGAAGAGACGGAAAATGAGTTGTCGGAATGGAAAATAGGAGGGAGAGAAGAAGTAAAGTTGTTGGAGGGGTTCTTGGCTTGGTGTCAAAAAGTACGAGAAAAATTAAAATTGAATAAGTTTTCACATTTTTGTCTGATGAAGGAATTTTTGTTGAGTCGAAGAACATATTTTGCACGATTCCGGGCAGAAATATAAGCTAATTGTGAGGCAGGAGTTGGATGGCGACGGTATCTTCTGAAAGCCTCCTCTCTGTTGCGGATAGCATTAGAGCAAGCAAAGTTAAACTAAGGTTTTCTTAGCATTAGTAGTAGCAACAGAACATGGAATGTACGCCTCCATGCCTGAGAAAATCACCTCCGTGATGCGCTTAGAGCACTCGGAGGGCTCCCCGGCCACGGATGCAGCAATTATTCCATCAGAAAATGAAAAGGTTTATTGGCAGACTATAGTCCATATGACAAATATTATTAATACAATGACAGTTCATATACTAAGGATAGATTTATATACAATTGATTAGAAATAATACTGTAATGTTGAAGTTAAGTGGAGCTACAGACAGACGTTTTCGTACCAAGAATTCCATAGCTTAGAGGATAAATGGCAGGACTCATGGATAGCTTGGATGATCGGGTTGGTTGATTTTTTAATTCTTTGCATTAGACTGTATTGAGCACAGGGCCGGCGCTAGGAAGTGCGGGGCCCAATTAGAAAATTGTTAGCGCCTAGCGGGGCCCTCTACCCGTTGTCGTTTCAAAGTTGGAGTGACAAGAAATTTCGCTAGAGCACCTCTCTTTTTTTCATTTTCAGCTGCCTTAGCCTTGGCCAGTGCTCGTTTCTGATGCCGCTCAAATACTTTCGCCCTTTGTCTCTATCTCTGCTTGTGCTGTGCTTGCCATGATGACGATGATGTAAGGGCTTTTTCAATTACTTTTCTTTTAAAAAAGCTAAACGGCGACGATAAACTGAAATTACAAAACAAAAAACAAAATCATTCACAATAAAGACTCCCTGGCACTGAAAAATAATAAAGATGTGCATGTATGCATCTAATGATTAAAGCAAAAGATTTCATGATTTTTAAAAGCCTGGAAGTAAGAAGAAAAGCGCAGGGGGCAAAAGAACAAGCTCTAATAAATAGAAATGTAAATGCTCTCTATGATAATGAGGCAAAAACTAGTTAATTTAATATGTGGGATCTACTTACCACCACGTTTACTCTGCTACATGCAGGCTTAAGACCTTCAAGTTTGCAGTTTGGACATATAAACAATTTGGACATATTTAACAAACAACACAACTTTAACATTCCAAGCTTTATGTTATATATCTCATTAACAGCGCTCTTTCTGTGTTGAGGGTTTGAATATCGCCACAAATTACCTTTTTTTTAAAAAAAGCTAAACGGCGACGATAAACTGAAATTACAAAACAAATAACCAAACGATTAGCAATAAAACATTGAAACATAGATATACGAGGACGGACTGAATAGTTTCACTGCCTTCACAGTAACAAGAAACTTCGTGCACACTGGACACTCATTAATTCATCATAGCGTCCCCCACTCGAGCGCGTGCGCGGGGTCCCCTCGGGGCGCGGGGCCCAATTTGAACAAATCGGTCTAATCGGCTTAAAACCGGCCCTGATTGAGCACGTCTTGTTACCTCCGGGAAGCTCGAGACATTGCGAGTAGCAAACATTTGCGAAGCTGAGCATCTCGGTGGTAATTTATGTAAGAGTCTAAAAGACCTGTTGTACAGCAAATTTAGGGTTCTGCCAGAACCTTTTTTATAATTCACCCAGAGTTGCTGTCCGTATATATTACTGCAGAAAGTACGAAAGAGAGTGTCTTTAGCTTCACTTGTACAGAATCAAAAGTTCCTTATGGTCCTATTCGCTTTAGCATACAGGTTTCGAGATTGTTTTCTTATATCCAAGTCATCACTCAAGGAGCTGGTAATAATTTGACCCAAATACTTAAACTCTTGTACTTCCTTAATTACTTCACCATTCATTTTAAACCTTATATCAGCTGGCTGATTACAGCTTTTAGGATGAAACTGCATAACCTTAGTTTTTGCAACATTAAAAAGAATATCATGTTTCTGCGAATACACTTCGCAGACTTTTAGTAGCCGATCCAGACCTTTAACGGCGGGACTTATTAACACCATATCATCGGCATAAACTAAGTTATTTATTCTTGTGTTATCTATACACCATCCCACTGTTGCCTCATTAATTGAAGCAATTAATCCGTCAATATACACATTAAACAGCATAGGGGAGAGCAAGGAGCCTTGTCTCACCCCGCAAGAGGAGCCAAAACACTCGGATAGTACATTGCCCCACCTAACGGTGAAAGATTGGTGGGAATACCAAAATTTCAATAAATTTAATATGTACGTGGGAACCTTCCTGTCTTCTAGTTTTGCAAATCAAATATTGTGGTTCACCCTATCATATGCCTAACTTATATCTAGGAAACAGTTATAAATAGTTGAATTACTGTCAATGTATTTAGATATTATTTCTTTAAGTACATAGATACACAGGTCAGTTAAGTGGCACCTTTTAAAACCAAACTGATTAGATGTCCATAGGAAATCATTTAATCGGAGTAACAAGAGTTTTTCTAGTAGTTTCGAGAAGCAGGAAGCGACAGCAATAGGCCTGTAATTATTGCTGGACAGAATGTCTCCGTACTTATTTTTGACCAGGAGCAGTATATGTACCCTCATGAACTCTGCAGGGATATTGCTATGAGCAAGCATGGCTGATAGGAGAAATGATATATGCAGACATACTACGTCATTTGCATATTTTAAGTGCTCATTCGATAAGTCATCTATCCCTGACGCAGAACTAGTCTTTAACTCTTTAATTAACCTCTTTACTTCAGAAAATGATATCAAAGTATTTTCCCTTGTCCCTCCCACAATCGTTTCTCTGCAATCTATCTTAAGATTATCCCTACTCACACTGTTAAGAATGTTAGAATAGTGGTTTTTCCACAGCTTTGCAATTTCATCCTCCCCCGATCCCCCATCGATTGTCGGAGGGAGGGTATTTTTGACACCCGTTTGATTCTTAACAAATTTCCAAAATTTGTTATTATCGTTATTTATGCGAGCTTCACAGGCTTTTGATGCTCGAATAGACTCTTCTTCCTCTTTACATCGCATTATACTGACCCCTACTTCTACACATATTCATGTATACTGGTCCTAATCTGGGTCTACTATGAAAGTACCACAAATCATAGGCGTCTTTCGATTCCCTCTTCAGGGGGGCAATAAAATCATTCCATCCAGGAATAATCTTAGTATGATAGTTGTAAAATTTAATCAGGGGGGCTTCCTGCTTCTCTTAACAGGGATATTATCTTACTATAATACCTATCTATGAGTTTACAGTGAGAATCATTTGAGCGAGGATTATTACAGGCAAGATGCAAAATTTCTAAATTATTAAAGAGGTGACTTGTTCTGTCTTCGTATTCTATTATCTGCTGCATATTAACATTGGACCAATCGACGCGATTATTCTTACCTACTGAGTTCTTGTTAAGTCGTGTTGCGCATAAATTGGTAAAGTTAATTAATATTTCTAATGGTCTATGATCAGAAAGAAGGAAATCATGCAGAATATGAACTCTAACAATTCGATTCTTTAGATTATTACTAGGAGAAATCAAAGAAGTACTGCCTAAGGGCTTTCCAATCAGCAGCGCCAAAGTGACAAAGGCGAATCCAAAGGACTAACTGGAACGATAGTAGAGAAAACAGATATAAGATTGTGGTCGGAGGACCCCAACGGAGAAAAAAGTTTGACAAAGAAGAATGAGAGGTGATAAATAAATCCAGAATGTTGGGCCTATCTGCAAGGCAATCGGGGATACAAGTAGAGTGCTGTACAATCTGTTCTAGGTCATTCAGGATAGAGAAGTTGTAAAGTAGTTCACCAAGGATATCAGTCAAATGGGAGGAAAACCAAAGGTGGTGGTGATATATATATATATATATATAACTGCAATAACCACGCAGTATATTAATGTATAGAAACGACGTAAGTATAGAGGAGCGTTCTGCACACGAGGAAGAGAAATAACAAACAAATGAAAAATGAGGTGAACCGCCCGGGAATCGAACCCAGGATCTTCCGATTCGTTATTTCTCTTCCTCGTGTGCAGAACGTTCCTCTATACTTACGTCGTTTCTATCTATATATTATATATTATATATATATCGTAAAGAACGACGCTTGTATAGGAGATATTCCGCGCAAGACGAGAGAGAGAAACGGAACAAATGAAAAAATGAAGTACCACCTGGGGATCGAACCCGGGATCTTCCGATTGCCGGTCAGACGCGATAACCATTACACCATGGACTTCACTCTTCCAAATGCCGTAATTCTTCTACATACTCGCAGAAACCAATGCCCCAAGGGGGCACCTCCCGCATGCCGTAACATTATATACATTCAACTGCAAAGAACACGCAGTATAAATTACGGCATTTGGAAGAGTGAAGTCCATGGTGTAATGGTATCGCGTCTGACCGGCAATCGGAAGATCCCGGGTTCGATCCCCAGGTGGTACTTCATTTTTTCATTTGTTCCGTTTTCTCTCTCTCGTCTTGCGCGGAATATCTCCTATACAAGCGTCGTTCTTTACGTTATTTATACTGCGTGTTCTTTGCAGTTGAATGTATATATATATATATATATATTAGAACGCACATTAAACAATGGCGATCCTTCTGCAATACCACTTTTGAATATCTGAACTATGGAACTACCTGAATCTCGAATCATCCAAGCAACCACACATCATACGCCGGAACCTGTTACCAGACTGAAAATTGCGTCCTGCATGAAGGCAAATCTATTTTGTGCGGATAATAATAAATCTTACAAAGAACAGGACAACAATCACAAGCAGAAAAAACTTTTGACGTTTGCAATTCAAAATTAAAAAACAAAAAATATTTAGCGACAGCTTTTAACATGTACACTGAGACTAGAATTTCATTAAAATGTGAGGAACTTTTTTTTATGGAGAAAGTGCCCTCAGGTGATCAAATTTCGATGCTTGGTGAAATACTTTTCGGGGAACTGAATACTTGAAAATAATTTAATCGAAGTGGGTGGCGCCATCTACTGGAGGAAATGCCAATTAAATAACATTTAATTTTATTTTCATTAACCTAGTGTAATTACATGCATATCAGTTTTATATTAGTCAGGAACAACATACTAACAGAACTTAAGCTTTATGATTAAATACATCAGAAATAAATTTACTTTACCTCGGTGGTATTCGAACCGATGCCACTAAATATTCAAATTTTGGGAGCCACCACGTTACCCACTCGGCCAATTGACATTAAGATATACTGAGAGAGTTTTTTATATATACTTTTTCGCAGTAGTTTCAGTATGTATATTTTAAGATGTATACTGTTTCCGCTTATATATATATATATATATATATAATTATATATATATATAATATATATATATATATTAGTGATGTATCAGATGTCAGATGCCAGACATAAATTTGTCAGCTTGATAGTGTGATAGTTTAAATTCATACTTAATTTATTAATTGACTTTCGATTTTTGGTTAGTTATAAATATTAGATATTCGATAATATTAGATATTAGATAATATTATTTTGTAAATAGAATTTTTTTACATACACTCTTGTTTTTGGACGAGTTTTCGCCACACAACTGTGTGTCACCAGGATGCGGGACGGGGACCCAACTCGTCTTGCATCCCACCAACCACTTTCCCCAACCACCACCCTTTGGAAAGTAATGTGCTTATGACATTGTTATGTATTGTAGCATGAACAATTAATTATACAAATACACAACAGACATTGCCAGTTACATTAAAAATCAAATGAAGGCTGCACAAGTTTCAGTATTTTAACTGAATGAGGGGCAAATTGTTCTTCAAAAATAGCAATTTAGTAAATAGTACACACATCCGCATCCCGCAGGTGCGGATGCGGATGTGACATACATCACTAATATAATTATATATGCTGTATATATATATAATATATATATATATATATATATATATATAGAGAGAGAGAGAGAGAGAGAGAGAGAGAGAGAGAGAGAGAGAGAGAGAGTGTCCATAAAAGGTCTTTACTATTTTAATTTGGATCAAATGTAGAATTCGGACCCCAGCCTTCTTTAGTTAGCTTTATAAGGCTAACTAACGAAAATATCACGACCTAACCTAACCAATCGTCAAGGGCGTACAGTTAACCTAACGATTGGTTAGGTTAGGTCGTGATATTTTCGTTAGTTAGCCTTATAAAGCTAACTAAAGAAGGCTGGGGTCCGAATTCTACATTTGATCCTTTAATTTTGTATTTTTCAGAGCGCTTTTAATTTTTTATTTGTTTCCTTTTCAGTCTGGCCTCTAGGTAGCCGAAGTCTTCAGTTTTGCCGCCTGGTGGAAGCTTCATTTGTTAGTATCGCATAATGGCGTCTGGACCAGTGAAGGCGTTTTGTGTGTTTACTTTTCATGAAACAAAATCTGCTGTAACAGTGCAACGACGGTTTCGGCAGAGGTACAGAAAGAAGCCACCAAGTAAACCTTCGGTTCTTGCCTGGTATAATCGTTTTGTGAACGTTGGATGTCTCTGCACAGAAAAAAGTTTAGGCAGACCTTCTGTGAGTGGAGCACGTGTTGAAAACATACGACAAGCATTTTTGCGCAGTCCGCAGAAGTCGGTGCGGCATGCTAGTAGGCAACGTAACATTCTCAAAATAATTGTTTAGCAGGTTCTTCGTAAACGTCTTCATTTCTGTGCATATCAGTTACAGATTGTGCAACTACTACAGCCGACAGACAAAGTGAAACGATATGAGTTTTGTTCAAAGATCCTCGAAAAAGTGACTGATGATGACACCATTATGGGCAGGTTGATCTTCAGTGACGAAGCGACATTTCATCTGACGAGACGAGTAAATCGGCATAATCTGAGGGTCTGGGGGAGTGAAAACCCCCATGCGTCATTCGAACATGAAAGAGACAGCCCAAAAGTTAATGTTTTTGCGGCATTGTCGGAAAGAAAACATTACGGGCCGTTCTTCTTTGCAGAACCCACAGTGACAGGAATCGTCTATCTTGACATGCTACAGGAGTTGTTAATGCCGCAGCTGATGGGGGATATTCTAAATCTGATTTACCAAGACGGAGCCCCACCACACTTCCATACCGAGGTACGGTCGTATCTGGATAAACTTCTTCCAAATCGATGGGTTGGGCGTGGAGGCCCTATGGAATGGCCCCCGAGATCACCAGACGTTACACCCATGGATTTCTTCCTTTGGCGGTTTGTTAAGGACAATGTCTTCGTCCCTCCATTGCCGACGACATTACAAGACCTGAAGACACGGATCACAGAGGTTTTTGCAAAGATCGACCAAGATATTCTCAGAAGAGTGTGGCAGGAGGTTGAAGTATATCGGTTTGATATTGCTCGAGCCATTCGCGGCGCTCATATTGAAATTCTTTAATTTAAATTAATAAATCTAAACTTCTGGACTTGATCTTTCGGATAGTTTACGTTTCGTAACTGTATCTTTAACGTCCTCTGAAAAATAAAAAAATAAAATAGTAAAGACCTTTTACGAACACCCTGTGTGTATATATATATAATATATATATATATATATATATATATGATGAATAAAACCACGAAGGAAAGGAAACACAAAATGGTGCTCAAGCGCTTTCGTCTAATGACATCCTCAGGAACACTGAAGTTCATAAAAAGGTTACAGCCTATATATAGGTTACAGAAAGAAAAAAAAAGAAAAAAAAAATAACATACATACACACACATATATATATATATACATACATATATATACATATCTATATATACAAATACATACATACATACATACATACATACCAGTGAGGCGTACAGATTTGTAAGGAAAAATATCGATTTTTAGCACAAGATCAAATGGATTATAAAAATACAAATTTATACTGGAACTCTGCCCGGGTTTTAACACACTGCTGCCTATGGTCAGGTTTCGATATATATAAAAAAATAAAATGCAAATTAAAAGTTAATAAAGTAGAAGACAAGTTTACCAAAGATTTAATGTTTTACCCTTCTTATCTAAATCTGTTTTAAAGAAATTCAAAATAACAGGATCGAGTTGAAAAAGACCTTTGCTTATGTTGAAGTTATTTGAAAGTTGGATAATGGCAGACTCAAGAATATTTCTATTAACAATGTTGCTTGAATGGAATAAAACTGAAGCATTATTCCAATCAATACAGTAGGCTAACTCTGACAAATGGACAAAAAGGGCACTGGACAACTGTCCTGTTCTAACGGAATATTGATGCTGTTTTATACGTGTGTGCAAATCCTTTCCCGTCTGACCTATGTAAAAGGAATCACATTGTTTACAACCAATTTTATAGATAATGCCTGAATTATTGGTAGGGCTATTTTTTACTATGATATTTTTCACAATATTGTTATATGAAAATACTACATTAATATCCAAAAGTTTAAGTACATTAGCAATGCCTAAAAAGCCCGGGAAAAATGGAAGTACTAAAATATTTTTTGACAAAGTACGAGTGTTAATATTGACACGATAGAAAGTTCGTTTTGCCTTGTTGAGACAAGATTCCATAAACGCCAGTCCGGAATACATCGATGCCGAATTGGAAAAAATCAACGGTATTGGAAGTGATTTGTGTTATCCATCTGCGTTTATGGAATCTTGTCTCAACAAGGCAAAACGAACTTTCTATCGTGTCAATATTAACACTCATACTTTGTCAAAAAATATTTTAGTACTTCCATTTTTCCCGGGCTTTTTAGGCATTGCTAATGTACTTAAACTTTTGGATATTAATGTAGTATTTTCATATAACAATATTGTGAAAAATATCATAGTAAAAATAGCCCTACCAATAATTCAGGCATTATCTATAAAATTGGTTGTAAACAATGTGATTCCTTTTACATAGGTCAGACGGGAAAGGATTTGCACACACGTATAAAACAGCATCAATATTCCGTTAGAACAGGACAGTTGTCCAGTGCCCTTTTGTCCATTTGTCAGAGTTAGCCACTGTATTGATTGGAATAATGCTTCAGTTTTATTCCATTCAAGCAACATTGTTAATAGAAATATTCTTGAGTCTGCCATTATCCAACTTTCAAATAACTTCAACATAAGCAAAGGTCTTTTTCAACTCGATCCTGTTATTTTGAATTCCTTTAAAACAGATTTAGATAAGAAGGGTAAAACACTAAATCTTTGGTAAACTTGTCTTCTACTTTATTAACTTTTAATTTGCATTTTATTTTTTTTTTTTATATATATCGAAACCTGACCATAGGCAGCAGTGTGTTAAAACCCGGCAGAGTTCCAGTATAAATTTGTATTTTTATAATCCATTTGATCTTGTGCTAAAATCGATATTTTCCTTACAAATCTGTACGCCTCACTGGTAATCCTTTAAGGTTTTAATTTTTAATTTTTTATTTTTACTTCTCTGTTTATTGTATATATATGTATGTATGTATGTATGTATGTATTTGTATATATAGATATGTATGTATATATATATTGCAGAAACGTTCCTTAATACTTATGTCGTTTCTATTCATGTGTGTGTGTATGTATGTTATTTATTTTTTCTTTTTTTTTCTTTCTGTAACCTATATATAGGCTGTAACCTTTTTATGAACTTCAGTGTTCCTGAGGATGTCATTAGACGAAAGCGCTTGAGCACCATTTTGTGTTTCCTTTCCTTCGTGGTTTTATTCATCATAAATATTTTTTACGTGTTACTTTCGTGAAATAATATATATATATATATATAAGGGATGGGAAACTGAATCGAACTGGAATCGATAAATTGATAAAACCGATATTATTTTATGAACTGAAATCGAAAAAAACTCGAACTCAAAAAAATTCTGACAACTAAAATGGAAATTCGAACTGAAATTGAAAAACAATCAAAAACTGAAATCTGAATTCGAATAGATTAAAAATAACAGTTTTGCGTTTCAGTTTTGAGGAGCATTTGGATTGCAAAAAAATATAAATAACGAATTATTTTTCTTTTTTTGCGACTTAACATTTGAATGGATTTAAAATATCCATTTATCCTTTAATTCGATGTGGAACGGCTTTATTCTCTTTTCAGATTGATTTTAAGTCCTCAAAGAAACAATTTGTTGCTTGAAAACATTGGCAATATTTTAATTGTTCGCTCTAATTTCAACATACGAATTTACGAGGTATTTGTATTTTGTATATAATAAACAGAGGTGCATTTAATTGTTTTATTCCCCTTTTTAATACTATTATTTATATATTTTTGTAAGTGTCGTGCGCTTTAAAATTTAAAAAGTGTAAGAATTAATAAAACATTTCGAATTGAAAGTTTTTGTTAAATAAAACTTTATGTGAAAGAAATGATGAGTGTTTCGTGCTGATTCAGTTGGCTATAGATGCTTACATGTTTAATCATACAATAGTAAAGATAGTTACTAAAGCAAATTCTCTCTTTGAAAAACAGAAATCGAATGCAAATACAAATATAAAATTAAATCTGAATTTGTCAATAGGGTACCCCCAAAAAATTGTATAAATAGTACAAAGAAATTCTGGGTGCTCTTCCAATATGTGCTCTACCGCGAAACTGTGATCTACCATATTCCAATACGTGCTCTACCGTGAAACTAGCCTTATAAGGCTAACTAACGAAAATATCATGACTTAACCTAACCAATCGTTAGGTCAACTATACGCCCTTGACGATTGGTTAGGTTAAGTCGTGATATTTTCGTTAGTTAGCCTGGAATATGGAATATTAGTTGGAATATGGTAGATCACAGTTTCGCGGTAGAGCACATATTGGAAGAGCACCAAATTCTGAAAGAAATATGGAAAAAAAAATTGGAATCGAAATTTAAATTGAATCGAACCGAAAAATATAAAAACTTGAATCGAAAATAAACTCAAATCCCCCCCCCCCCCCAAATTAAAAACTGAAATCGAAACTGAAATCGATATTTTTGCAACCTTAAACTGAAATCGAAAACTGGACTTAAAAATTTAGCAGTTACACCTTACCTTATGAACCTTATGTTGCTTCGTGAGTTGGTCTCTCTTCACACGGAGGTCAAGCTGGTGGCCCCGCCTCTAGGTCTGGTTTGGTGAAGGAGCGAGTTGCTTTCTTGCGCTCTCCACTGTACATATCCAGGCACGCCCGGCTCATCTGGTACCGTCCTGAGCCAGGCATCCAGTCTTCTCTTGAAGACTTCAACTTTGACCCCCGTTACGTTCCTGAGGTCCTTTGGAAGCTGGTTGAAAAGTCTTGGCCCCCTGACAACGAAGCTATTTTCCTCCAGAGTTGAGGAGGTCCCTTGTCGGGCCTTTAATTTGGAAACACTACACATTCTGCCTTTCCTATTTTCCAGTGTTGTTTGAATGGTAATTGGGTTTAGTTTTAGGTTTGGTACCAGTCTTTCGATCATTTTCCATATGTAGATTATGGTGTACCTCTCTCTTCTTCTTTCCAGGGAGTATATATATATATATATATATATATAATGAAAGATGAATCATCAAGAATCCCTCATGACTAGGCTGACCATATTTCCTTGAGACAAAAACGGGACATTGGGATGGCAAAAAAGGGACGGGGGTTATGTAATATTCTGTATTCATGAAAAAGTAAGTACATAAACATATTGAGCTTACAATTATTCTTCAGTGACAGAACCCATACAGAACCCATAAAAAAAACGGTACTGTCCCGTTCAAAACGGTACGTATGGTCAGCCTACTCATGACTCTCTGTTCATGATTTTAAAAACAAATTAATCAGTAGGAGTGTTTTGATGATTGATCGTTTATAATCTTGATGAAAATTCTTGTCCCACTGATATTTTTGTTTTATTCACTTTGAATTTTTAACACAAAATGTTTTTTGCGTGCTATTGTTATCCTGTTCTTGGATAATCTCTAGGAGCGCTCCATTTTTCAATATTAAACATACACTCATAAAACATATGCCATTTGAAAGCTCACATTTTTCTGAGTCTAAAAATGTAGTAATGCAAAAGTATCAATAGCAAATAAAAAGTAACTAGATTTAATTAATTGTTTGACGCGTGACGTCATTAACTACATTATAAAGGTTGGCTAAGTTATAAATCTTCAGTCTGTGTTGTAAGATGGTATTTTGGTAATTGTTACGCTAACCTAACCTAACATGAACATGTTATTACATTATCATTTGTATAATTTAGGTCTCGGGGGTACGGGGGCGGAGCCCCCGTAAAAATCACGCATCAAAATTGATCGGTATAGGGTTTTATATTTAAACCTAGTTACTTTTTATTTGCCATTGATACTTTTGGATTACTACATTTTTAGACTCAGAAAAATGTGTGCTTTCAAATGGTATATGTTTTATGAGTGTATGTTTAATATTGAAAAATGGAGCGCTCCTAGAGATTTACTCTGTTCTTTTTAATGTTTATTATTTTGTACACAAAAAAGATTTGCCTATTTGCAGGGCACATTTCTGGGATTGGTCCATGATTTTTGTAAGCAACGCCTTGAAGGGTTCGGGATTCTCGGATATTTCGGGTTGGCCGTCCATTGACTCACCCGTGGGTTGGTGTGTGACGACAACACACCCACACTCAGGATGGTAACGTGACCAATGATACTTTTCTATTGTTTCAATTTTTACAACTAAACCACAACTAAATAAATTAGGATTTTGTTTTTTATCGATCCGTTCTATTAAACTTATGAATTTAATTTGACCAGTAATAAAAATTGTTTTCTTCTGAAACACCAATATTTTTATACGTTTAATCTTATGTTCACGGATTACTTTAACTTTACACTTACGTTATATAATTCAAGGGACAAGGTTAAGCCTTGACCGAAAATCAAGTACGCCTTCAAAAACGATGTAACCTCGCGCGTGACATGAAAAGCCTAAGGCAGCGGACAGAAGATTCCACGTCGCCGGCCCTAGTCGAAAATTAAGTTAATTTACTGTTATTAACTCATCTTAATATAGGCACTACTTCCCACGGGCTCGAATAGAGAATTTGAAATGAAAATAACAAGGGAGAGCAAAACGATCTTAAGATGGACAAACTGCTTCCGACGACTCTGACTCACTCGACTCAGTTTTCTCACTCTGTGTCTCTGGTGATGCGTTGCCTTTTTCATCGAGCAGATTTCATTGTTTTATTCGCGCTTTACACCTGATCTTCATTTTATTTATTATTGAACCTCCAACTTAAGAGACAGAAATTAATACATGATTTCGATAGTTTTTAGAATTTCCCACCTATTCTGCAGTATTCAACTAACTTTATTGGCCTATTTTCTGGTATTAAATCTCTTACTTATATAGATCCGGTATTATTATTATTGATAATTAATTTGACTTTAAGAACACGATTGAGCAAGACTAGAGGTTGGTATCACGTGACAAAAAAATTATGCCTGATTGGCTGAACGTGAATACGAGTATGAACAAAACTTAAACCTGTTGTTCTGGCTTCGTGGTTCATGTCACGTACTCTTGTTTAAATTCAGAATAAGCCCATTTTCTACCTTTTACAATCTATCTTTTGAACCCAACTTACATTTATACATTATGAATTGTTATTTTATATTCATTATCAAATCCTAATTTTTTTAAGATCCACACAACCTTTTTGTTTAAAACACAAATTTTGCACAAAATTAGCGCACATTCTACCTTTTCAACAGAGATTTTTAAGCCAGTGATAACTTAACATTTACTTTACTCACGAACCACTTACATTTTTAATGCAGCTTCACAAATTTGCTCTCACTGGCTTTGGATGTAAAGTTCAAAATTTTTATGGCTGTGGTATTTTCGTAAGAGTAAAAAATTTGTACTAGAGTGGTCTGACTAGATGCGCAATTTTTTTATATTATTTTTTACCACAAACAACAAATTATAAAATAGCCGAAATTTGGTTTTGGTGCTGCCCGCTGGGCGGAGCTTAGAACTCTCAACAAATAAGCTCCGCCCAGTGTCACGCTTACGGCTTACTCAGTTGTACAAATTTTTGGCCACAAACTTTGTTCTAAACTTTTTTATAGCGTAACGAATTTGTTCGATGTTTACATCAAATTACTCACGACGATGTCCTCTATGTTTTGTTGTAAAGTGTGTGTGATGTAGTTTCTTCTGAAAAAGGTTATAGCCTTCAGAACAGCCGTCCGGGAAGTGCTAGTCGAGATCAAAAAGAAATACCGTGCGTGGACGATATCATCTAGATCTCAAATTCTCCCCTTTGTTAGATGTTATAATTGTATACTGTACAGTACATTATAGGTTCTGTAGTGTATAGCAAGGGTTCTCAACCTTTCTAAGTTAACATACCACCATGCTTTTGTACAGTGGCGGCTCGTGACTAAAAATTCTAGGGGTGCTGTCTCTAAGAATGGGTTGAAATAATTACTGAAATAAAAGGATGAGCATTGAGCAATGAATAAAAGTTTCAAAAGTTATTGAAAAAGTTATTCAGTGAGCTCATCCTTATATTGTTCTTGATTATTTCAATTGTAAATAAAAAATTTAGGGGTACTGCAGTTCCGCAGTGCCTACCGACGAGCCGCCACTGCTTTTGTAAGTATCACGGTCGGAAAGGTTGCGGGCTATTCATCTAAACTGATAATACTTCATAAATACATTATCATCAAAGTAATTAATTATCATTAACTCGTACTAAATTGCATATTAAAACCATTTTCCGCACAACCTAAAATCGTTCCGAGTACGACAGGTTTGGAATCGCTTGTATACTGTACTAATTCATTAATGTGCATTTTTCTTCCCTTTTCATCGATGAAATCCTAAATTAATGTTTTAATTAACTATGTTTTGATAAATATTTTAAACTATTCTTCTTTTATTTTATATCGTTTATATTTCTTATTATAATTACTGACCTTAATTTATGTTTTCTTGTTTTTGTTTCATGCTCATATTAGCCTCATTTATTTGTTTTCTGTAAAAAGAATTTTGTTCACAAGTCTTGATAATGGGTTCACTGAGGCTTGAAATGTTGACAGTAAAATGAAAAAGTGTTTTGTATCATTTTTCCAACACACACACACACACACACACACACACACACACATATATAAGCTAAGAGTAAAAATAGCCAATCCGACTTCTGAACGCAGACACGATATCAACATTGAGTGCAAGCAGATGCTGAATCTAGTGAACTAAAAATAAATTGTTGGTAATACACGAAAAATAGCCGTCATCTCTTAGAGACGCTCTCAGGAAAGAAATTTAGAGCTTATAATAAAACTCTACGAAAAGCAATAAATATCACTTACTGAGGCTTTATTACAAGACGAGGATGAGAGAAAATGCAACTCTCTCCTTCCTTAGATACAATTATTGAATAGGGTTACATAACGAAACAACAAAAATGATTGGAAAACAAGGCGTGTTCTTCTGAAACTATAAAATATATTAGGAGCAGCCCCCCCCCCCAATCTCTCTCTCTCTCTCTCTCTGTTTTTATATATATATATATACAGAGTCGGACCTGCTATAACGCGCGGTATTATAATGCGCGTTCGGAGTTACGCGATTTATTTTTTAACACCATGAAAATGTTATTACACACATAGTTTAAAGTTACGCGGTTTCTAAATAATAAAAAAACAAAAATATGGTACGTAAACTGTCGTAAACACATGCACATACTGCACATACCCACGTGTGTTTCTGGACGCCAAGGCGGAATTGAAGCACGTGTGTTTGGGTTCGTGTGAACTTCGCCATGCTGCTGACGGTGATCCCAACATGGAACGGAGCAGCACATTCAACAGAAAATTAGAGGATCTTCTCCGGTGCTACAAGGAAATTTATCGGGAGAAAAAGAAGGTGGCACGGCAGTCAACGCTAGATGCATATTTCAAGAAGCCAGCTACTGCTACAACCCAAAATGACGGAGAAGATGCTCTCGATGTACTTTAACATTTTTTTAATTATGCATTTTACATTTACGATATTAAATACATTTTTTGCTTGTAATATTTGTTTTTTATCCATTTCGCACTAATATATTTTGGTAAAAGGGGTTAAACAATTAATAATACATTGACTTTAAGGAAAAAATAATTTGGCAAGAATGTATCTCGAACTTATTGTCCCTATGGTAAAACGCGCATGTCATTGCGCGCGTTTGCATAACGCGCCATTTTTCAGGAACGCATCCCGCGCGTTATAGCAGGTCCGACTGTATACAGCAGGGTTCCTTAACCTTTTCTTCTTAGTGAGCACATTAATGCCTTTACTTTTCTCAAGGAGCACCAATGATATTCAACTAAAAAGCAAACCAAAATAATACCTTTTTAAAAGTAAAAATTAACTTTAATTGCCCGCGAGCAAAGTTTTAGGTGATGGTGGAGAGCACTTTACACAACTTAAAGAGCACTTTTGTGCTCGCGAGCACCAGGTTAAGAATCCCTGGCATAATATATATATATATACACATGGTTTTTTTCTTAATTTTTGTTAATCAAAGGTTTCATTTCATTTTCCCATGCAGAGTGTTTATTTGTTTTAATCTTTTTTATAAAATAGATTACATTAATACTCTATATTTTTTAGTATCAGTAAAGAGGGGAAATATATTCCCGGCACGTCTGATTTGATTAAAATATGTAGAAAGCGCTAGTACTCTTTATTTGTTTTGAAGATAACATTTCCGAGAGATAAATCAATCGCCAAAAAAGATGTCTCAAACCACCATTTTAGTTCTTCCTTCAAATTAAAAGAACTAAGAAGAAATTGAAGATAAACTGTGACCTTAAATTTCTCAACATTTGTGGCACGATTTCATAACTAGGTTCCTGAGAATTAAGTTGTATAATAAAAGTTATATTGTAGTAATTTATAAAAACCGCTCCAATACAGACGAGTAAACAACGGAATTAGACATAAATATCACGTTATTCGTATATTAAACAATAATCATGTTACCTACAGTAGTTTGATAGATTAAAACAATTTTTTTTTGTTATTGCTTTTATTTAAAGAATACAGTATAGCCTTTGTCAGAAACAACAAATGCACCAAATCGTTTGCAAAAATAAACAACCAGACACTAAATAACCTTGGAATAAATTATGATCTTCAATCTGTAGTCCTTCATAAAGTAATTTTCAACTACGCAGAGCACACATTATTTACAGGGTGTTCGAAAAGTTCCGTCACCCCCTACAAAATGTACATATTGTAATACCAATTTTATTTTTGTGTGATTAATTGAATTTATATGTGATTCATTGACATTTTGTTTTCTTTTCTAGGTATTAGAGTTGTGTGAACAATGGCAAACCAGTCCACTTACAATCTGGAGGAAAGGATAGTGAAGCGAACATGGGCTCATGAAAGGTCACATACTGGCAAAATGATGCATGATATCCAGAATGATTTCAACACAAGATTCAATAAGAATGCACCACCAAACAAGACGGTATTACGCTGGGAGAAAAAGCTGTTTGAAACTGGCTCCATCAAGGACAGACCACGGTCGGGAAGACCAACAACGCGAGCAGAACAATGTGAAGGTGTGATTGCATCGGTGGCTCGTTCACCGAAAAATTCACTTCGGAAAAGATCACAAGAACTTGCAGTCCCCATGTCCACAATGAGAGATCTTATGACAAAAGATCTCGGCATGAAATCATACCACCTGTCATTTGTTAATGAATTAAGCGATACAGACATGCAGAAACGATATGAAGCCTATGAACGTTTTTGACCGTTTTTCCAACACTTCCTGCACGTGGAACAGTGATTTTTTTCTGACGAGTGTGCAATTTACCGTAGCGCCAAAATGAGAAATGTTTACTTCTGGAGCAAGGAAAATCCACACTTCTTTCAGGAACTAGAACACCATCCACCGCACGTGATGATATGGGGTGCAGTGTCTGCCAGGAACTTATTCGGTCCATATTTTTTTGAGGGTCCTGTCAACCAAACTGCCTATCTTACCCCAACATGTTACGGAACTGGTTTGTGCCTGAGCTCGAGCGTTTAGGGCTGCTTGGTCGTGTGTGGTTTCAACAAGACGGGGCTCCAGCTCATTTTGCCATTAATGTGAGGGAATTCCTCAAGGAAGTGTTCAGAGACAAATGGATCGGCCATGGCTCGCAACATTTACCTGCCCCTCTTGAGTGGCCGCCCAGAAGTCCAAATATGTCTTCATGTGACAATGCGTTATGGGGTTTCGTCAAGCAGAACATATCCCCTGCTGCGTTACCGCACAACAGAGGAACTGAAACACGCTGTTCGAGATGCATTTGGTGCAATCACTCCAACAATGCTGCGTCGATTCTCACACCGCACATGGAGGCACATAATCCTTTGTTACGAAAATGATGGTGCATACACAGATATTCCTGATTAGTAACTGTAATTAGTAACTGTATTTACTGTAAAGTAATTGTTGCTAGTGACTTGTTTCTTAAATTACACCTACCACATATAAATAAAATTAATCACACAAAAATGAAATTGGTGTTACAATATATACATTTTGTAGGGGGTGACGGGGCTTTTCGAACACCCTGTAGTAATGAAAAAAGAATATTAACATTAGATTTGATTCCAAATTGCTATTTTCTTCAAGTACTTTTATGCTTTCGATAAACTACATTATACTTAGAGCTTCCCAATATTGATACAAACAAGTTATAGTTGTAATTACTCATTTTGCTCATAAATACTTTTACAACTTTAAACCTCACAGTCTTTTCATATACTAGTTAACAAAACAAATATAAAAAAAACTCTTAAAAACCTAGCAAATGACAACATTACAATCTGCAGACCTGACCAAAAAAAAAGGGGGGGACAAGCTAAATAGATTTTTAAAAACTACTTGACCATGACAAAATACACAAATCTACCTACGACATCCTACACTCATCGTTCCAAGAGTCCTGTATGGACTGCCTAAAGTACATAAACATGTACCTGTTCATCCTATCATGTCAGCGTGCAACCTTCAGTTTGAATTTGGCTAAATATCTCATTCCTATACTCTCTCCACTTACCTTTAACAGTCGCACGGTTTTGAGCTCATTTGATTTTGTACACCTAATAACAACTCTCCCTAATCCAATATTAATATCCAATATTACTACGAATGTAGTTTCGATATAAAATATTCGATTACTAGCGTGTTCGTCGGTGAAATAAGAGAATAATATTTCAACAAACTCTTCCTTGACCGGAACAGTGCTGTCATGAATCTGAATGAATAATATTTCTCCACCTTTTTAACCCTTTCAGTCCTGCCCCTGGTCGCAGACGGTGGTCCCCCCAGCCTAAGGTTTTTTTTTAAAAAAATGGGAAAATTTCAGGGGAAAATACGTTGATACGGCATATGTAGTTAGGTTGACTTGGACATTTGTATACTGTACGTAGTTAGGAGTGAAAGGGTTAAGACTGGGTGTATCAGACCAACTTTTTCTAATAGTACATTATATAAACAGTACAATTTACTTTTTCATGGTTTTCCCTCAGTTAAACTCCGGCAATTTTTTTTTAAATCACCACCATGAACACTGACATCATAACTGTCCTGAACGCTTTAAACAAACCCTTTTAAAAATATAAGTTGATAATACGTTCAAACTATTCAGTAGACCTCAGCATACTCCGTTATTTCTCATTTACACAAATAGATAACTCGAGGGTATAAATTTTACTATGAAAACAGAACCCAAGAGAGCCATTAAATTTTAAGACAAACATTACAAAAAGTAATAATAAGTTCCATGCATCTGTTATGACATTTTAAAAATTCCTTTCTTCGCCTTCACAGAAGAATTTCTCACGTCCAGAAGAAAGCAAAATGGTGAAATTGGAACACGTTTGTGAAAGCCCGCGAAAAAGTTTCAGATTCTAGAAGATTCCTCTCAAACAGCGGGTAATTTCTGTCACCAAAGCGCGCCTATAAAAACGTGAGTCAACTTCATTTCGCTCTTCAGCGTTCATTGCAGAAGCCCTGCTCCGGTCAACCTCGCTGGACCTCCTTTCTCGACTTTCACCTCACTCAACCCCCGTCCATTCGACCTTCGTTTCTCACTTCTCAGGGGAGGATCTAGGATTTTTGATTGGGGGTGGGGCGCGGCCAAGCGAGCTGGGGATCACCCGAGTTTCAAGCCCCGAAAAAGAAGAAAAAGAAAAGACAAAACTCTTTAATCAACATCAATGTTATATTACCTTGGGCGCAATATAAAAAAAAATCAGCATGAATACAGACATGTATCTGTATCATTGGCAAAAACGTCAATGATGTCATTAGGTTCGCATCATTTCTGTATATGGAAGCCAGCACAAGTCCATTTAGCCGCTCTTGACCCATAGTAGTGTGAATGTAATTTTTTTTAAACAAACAAAACAAAAAACTTTATTCAGAAAATTAATACGAGCGTTACATTATTTTTCTTTACATTTTAGATATCTGATATGGCAATAATATAGGGTGTTCATAAAGTCACGCAAGTGAATATGCATGTACACTAGGGTGGCCCACTTTTCAATTTTTTTTTTAAAGTATAGGTTATCGTAGTTTTTCCCATTATTTGGCACTATACTAGCACATTGGTACCATTTTTACAAAAATTGATCAATATTTAGGGGTCTCGCATCGACCTTGAAATTACAAGTTTTTTTTTTTAAATGTGTACTTTCTAACTTTTTACTGAATCAAGATAAATCATTAAGTAGGGATGTTTTCTGAATCCTCTTGATGAGAGAAGTCGTTTGGTGTGCCTTACAATGTCATACGACTAACGGTTTAAAAGTTGTGCCTGTATACAGGTAATACCAATGTGCTAGTATAGTGCCAAATAATGGGAAAAACCACGATCACCTATACTTTTCAAAAAAAATTGAAAAGTGGGCCACCCTAATGTACACTTCACCATATTCACTTGCGTGACTTTATGAACACCTTGTAGTTTCATACCATTCTAACCTGAATAGCCCGTTAAAAGCATGGAAGTTTTTTAGGCAGAATTAATGGGATTCAGATTATTTATTATATAAGAGAAGTGAAAATAGTAAGTAATAATAATAATAATTACTAATAATAATAATAATAATAAGGTAAAAATTTACGAAAGTAGTGTTTCATTAATTAGGTTACACAATTTTTAACAAACGTATTTTAGAAAATGATCTTTCCGATGACGCACTGCTTACGGGAAGATTGCTGAATATATGAAGCACTGTGGCAACAGAGGTGAATCCCGTTTGCAACACGTATAACCTCATCTAGATTTTTGATTCTTTGGTCTGTTGCTGGTTTTTTAGCTCTGAAAATCCAAATTTGCATGTCTGCTTTGACCTGAAAAATCGGAGTGTCCACGTTTTCCTCATGTGGTCGTACCACAGATATGACATTTTCCTCCGAGCTCGTGCCAACATGCGTTCAGATGAACTCTTCAAGGTGGAGCTGCGAAAAATCGTACGGAAATAAAGATTAACCGGCGAAAGTAGATTTTAGCAGTTTCTCCTGGAACATTGCTTCTGTTTCGTTACCGTCACGTTGTCCGTGGAATGGTTAATGCCACATTCACTTCTTCTGCCAGAGTTTTTTGCCTCTAAAAATCCCTTGAAATTTTCCTTCGGCTTCTGCATGCATCTCCTCAAATTCCTCTTCCACTTCCTTAATACTTTTAAAGGCAACTGCAAGGTTTGTTTTTGAATTTTGTAGACTTTAACTAGGTCCAAATATTTTGTAAAAAACATTTACTAGCAACGTTCATCGAGATAATGAATGAAGTGGATGTACATACTGCCAACAAAGCACTGACCTCAGCACATGTGTCCATCTTTCCATCATTACACAGCTTTACCAGGGCCTGAATCACAGTCAAATACATTTCTCTAAAAATGAGGACAGAATCATGTCGCTCAGCCAGCGTATGGGGCAGAATAGCTTTAATCGTTTCCTTCGATTTCTTTCTTTCTCTGGAAGCTAATTGAGAATATGCTCAAACAGATGAACTTAGCTGATTCAAGTATAAAATTATTGACATTCTCTAAAGTTCCAAACATGTTCTTCATGGAAGGAATTTCGCATGTTGAGGAAACAGCTAGATCCAAGCGGTGTTTAAAACAGTGCACAAACACAACCAGAGGTTGAATCTACTTGATACGAGCTTTTAAACCATTAACTTCCTTTGCATGTTTGTTCCTCCATCATAGCCTTAACCTCGACATTGCTTGAAATAAAGTCCCTTTGATGTTAAGAATTCACTGCGAGCTTCGCTGTGGCTTTTCCAGTTACACTCTCAGCAACTACAAATTCCAAGAAATCTTCATGGATATTACTTTCCTGAGTGACATAGCGAAGGCTTATTGAGGCTTGCTCAAGTTTATGGATATCAGTCATCTTATCCACAAGGATAGAAAATAAGCCTGACTCCTTAACACTTTCTATACCCTTTGAAATGATCACCTGTCCCATGCACTCGATCAAGTCATCTTGTCTTCTTTTGCTGATGTAGGTGGCATTTCCTACTGCAGTTGACAATGTGTGTTCCAATTCTTTATCAACTGCTTCGATCCTGAGTCGAAGTAGGGCTCCCCTGTTGCTCAGTATCTTCTTCATCATCTTGCGCAAGGAGGTTTCCATCATCTCGAGGGCCACACGATGGAAGGTTGTTTTTTTCTACAGAACAATTTTGTCTTCACAATTGGAACCAGCCTTTTCCGATTTTCTGCTATTGTTGTAAGACGGGCTTGATTTAATTTGTTGATTACAGATGTCTCAGGGTGTACCCTTCATTCTATGAAACTCCTGGCTTTTTCAAGGCACTCAATGTGATATTCATTTTTTTTATGATTTCAGAAAATATCCAATGCCTTTTTGTGCTTCTTGGTAAGCTCTTGGACTAGCGCCTTGATTCCGTCCATGACTTCTACCACCACTTCTTCCAGTAGAAAACAGAGCACAAGACCAACAGAGGGGCCCACCATCTAATTCACTATAGCTTAGCCATGTGAGTTTTGACATCCACTCATGGTTAAAACTGCGATTATGTTTTCCGTCACGTATCAGAAGGAATTTATAGTTAGAGGGTGGTGTCCATAGTGAATCCAAGAACTGTAGAATATCTTCGTCACTGAGATTTGCTGTCTGCAAAGCATTTTCCAATATCATCCTGCAAAACTTTAACACTTCCAACTTGAGCAGTAGTACTTTCAGGTTCAGTCTGAGTAACAAGATCAAAATTCTCCTCTGTAGTAGGTTCGTACTGTGGGTCAGATTCAAGATCAAGAAATGTCCCTTTTTGAAGACACCGACGTGAAGATGAAACGAAATCCAAAAGTGATATTTAAAGTTTCAGGGAGTTGAGTTACACTAACACCCCTGTCACAATGAAATTAAAAAAAAACACCTGTAAAAGAATAACGCACCTATTGATGTGTATTGTAGAGTGTACCTAATTCCAATTTCCAAGTGTTAAAAGATTCGACGGTGATGCAACAACTCAATCCGATGTAGATAATTAATCTAAGTTCTCGCAACGTAGGACAATCTAATTTCACTCGGGAGTTGGAATCATCTACATAAACTAGCTAAGCAGAGATACTGTATGTGTAAATGAAAAAGAGCTTCGATGGTATTTGGCTTTAACGGTTATCACTTGTCTCGATTTTAAAGTACATTCGAAATCAGAATTAAAATGTAAAAGTTTTACATATAAAGAAGCTTGATAAAGTAGGCCTATAATGTCGTAATTGAAATGTTTGATACGAATATGCTCGTGATTCACGAGACGGATATATTAGGTCTTAGTTCGGTATTCGATTGGAAATGTTAATATTGTTCGATGTTAATATAGTTAATATTGTTCGATTTTGAATGACAGCAGAGTAGGAACTTGGGCCTGTCGCTATAACTCAAAGTATATATTATATATACAAATTAGCCAACTACTCAACTTCGTATGAAACGTCATTGGATGATAGTACTGATGGTGAGTATTAAGAATTTGAAATCCGTTTTAGCTTTTGAGGTGTAAATTTTTTAAATTTAGGTAATTCTTCTGCCCTGAATTGAATGGAGTCGAAGTGGAATGGCTACTGCGAGAAAGAAATTCCTTTCAGGAAAGATGTAAGTAAGCGCTGTTTATGTGATATGTTGTTCATATGAACTTCTGAAACCTTTAAATGAAAGTTAAGAACTCATATCAGATATTATCCGATATATTCGTAGTAACAGTCATAATGACGATAAATACGAGATATGATATTGAAATATGAAAAACGTAAACAATGAAATCGGACTATCACGGTGGCTGGAAAGAAAGTGGTCACTGGCACTCGCTTCCATATACTTTATTTATTGTTTAAACTTAATGTACAGCACTCGGCGTATTTCGCACCTGAATACGACTCAATTATTTGAACTTTTGTATTCTTTATTTGAAATAATGAGTAATGAGTTTGGATTAAAATATTTGGCGTTCTTTTTTAGTGATGCTTGTACGATAGGCGCCGTATTGGATTAATTTAATTGAATCATGTTTTAAACGTAGTGAATTATTTCTGACAAATTCACATTTTAAAAGGTGTCTTTAAAAATAAATTTAAAAAATAAACTTTCTTTAAATTAATTGGGGGAACCAAAGTCTCCTCGGCTTTCCCCTGTAGATCCTCCTAAAGAAAACGAAAGAAGAAAATCAGGAAAAGCAAGATGAAAAGGAAGAAAATTATATATATATATATATATATATATATTATATATATATATATATATATATATATATATATATATATATATATTCTTCTTTCGTTTTCTTTTGATAGAGAAGTTACGTTAGATTAAGTTATTAGCATGTTTCATTATTCTTCCCTTTCCTTCTTCCCCTCCTTCTCCTTCTGGTTGCCATGGCATGCAGGGTAAAGAGGTAAGAGGTAAGGTGAGGACCTTGGTGGGGGCTTGCAATAGGCATCAAAGGATAAAGGTTTCCCACGAATATAAGCCTGCAATTGCATACAACATTTACAATCTACCATTTTGTACCATACTATTCTAACTGTAAAGGTGTTTTTCCAAAGGAGTGAAACACAGAAGCTCTGAGACTGCCTAAGAATACACTATGTGAGAATGAGAAACTATTGTTTGATTCGATTTCCTGAGGAATTTTTAGATGAAGACAAATGAAATGAACATATGGGAAAAAGAATTTGACCTCGTTCACCAAAGAAATTCTCCCATCAGACTTCATGCCAAAAATGTAGATCTCATTTTTTTCCATCACTTTAGAATTTTATGAGAAGCAAGGGATCGCTATCATTCTTTATATATATATATATATATATTATATATATATATATATATATATATATATTATATATATATAATATATATATATATTATATCGGTTAGAGAGCGTCCCGTGGCTCGATCAGTTAGAGTGCCGCTCGACAGTACTGAAACTCATCTAAGTCGTGAGTTCGACCCCCAGGGCTAGGCGGTTGTCTTTTCTGTATCTTACGTTGCAGCAAGGCGGCGGTCCGGCCACCGCCCATTAATTGACTACGGCTAAGGTAACTCTGGGTCGGGCCCCTAACCCCACCTTCCTGGGGATATGGAACATCTGAATGTTACCCTTACCTTTATATATCAATTGGAACTCGTATTAAACAATGATCCTTCTGCCGTACCTCTTTTGAGTATCTGAACTATCCAACTACTTCCTCCTTGAAACTTCAAACGACCACACATCATACAAGCAACTCAGCCATGGACTGGTTCAAACCAATCTAAGAAATGAGAAGAGGGTGCACTGACAATCCCGCTGCATGTAATGTATTTAGCTGACCCAGTTCTCCTTTTGAAAGGGACTTATATTTCTAAGTTAGTGGCATTACTGCCCGTCTACGTCCCCTCCAGGGCTAGCCTTAGGCATGTGCCAGAAGCAAAACAGCTAATGTGGGAACATACATACATGTAACTAGAAGTCTTATATTTCCTATAACGCTATTCCCTACATACACATTCGGCTATCAGAAACACCAGCTTGATCACCTGCAGAAAGTAAATGGCCTATACTTATATTTTAGATATACGCACACTCGTAGGAAATGAAAAGTCTCCAAAAAGTGAGAAACGGAAATTGTATTGAATCAACAACATTTTCTGTGCTTTCGCAGAAGCAAACTCTTGGATAAAAGTGCATAATAGTACAACTTCTGAAGAATACGACAGGAACGTGTTGTGATATCAAAAATAACAAAATAAATTGAGAATCGGAAAGTGTTTTAAATCAACTAAATTTTCCATGTTTTCGCATGGGCAAACGCTTGAATCAACGCATAATAGTCTAACTTTTGGGAAATGTCATTTTTAAATGACAACAGTGCCAGAGAATTTAATCTTTTTTGCGACATGCCTGAGTGTAGATAAATTTTTATTAACGTCAGTATGGAGAAGCTACACCCTCCCGCAGCCACAGTAACCAAAATCGTCAGCAAAATTCGTGGCGTTATTGAAATGTTAATGATGGAAATGTTGATGAATCGCATAGGACTCCTGACATCTGACGGCAGAATCGTTTTTACAGTTAGAGCTTATCGGTTGGTACCCTTCCATCTATATCACGACTTTCTCCATCTGAAAGAGCAATGTCAAGATCTTTGCATTGTTCTTTGAAACCCCTACTTTCAACCTTTTTGAAGTCGGAAAGAAAGCCAAACATCTTGTGATGTTCCTTCGGTTGCTCAACTCTTTTCTCCAACCATATAGTGCCAACATCAACCACAGTATTGAAGAAGTTGATTTGAAAATCTTCCTTGGGATCAACTACAGGCTCATCTGCGCCTTCATAACCAAACTGCCTCTACCGCCTGACGATTCGAGGCATGACGAATGCTGGCTCAACTTGCACTTCTTCTGCGAGCTCTTGAGAGTGACCAAAGGACCTTCGCAACCAGAATCTCTAAAGTTCCTCAGCCACGTACGAGTTTTCTCCATCAGCTCGAGCCCAACTTTGATATCGATACTTGTGCACTGAAAGACTTTGCTGACAGTGTTGACGTGGTGTAAAATATCATGCCAAAACACAAGAGGAACGATAAATCGTAATCCTTCAAATGCTGATTGACTTAATCAGATTGAGGAATTCAGTTTCGCTGCCCACGAGTGGATCATTTGCCTCATCAGTCACTTCCAGATCAACCAACCATCATCATACGCTCGCTAACTCTTATATCAGCTAGATCTTAAATTTTTCCCATTGATGATGTTATAAATGTATTTTGAGTTTTATAATGTATAACATTAATTCATTATTGTTTGCACATTTTTATTGTTTTTTCCTTAATAAATTTATGTATTAATGCATTTTAGTTAACTACGTTTTGGTAAACAACTATTTTTAAACTATTCAACTTTTACTTTATGTAGTGTATAATGCTTATTATATTTACCAACGTTAATATGTGTTCTTGTGTTCTTGTTTTCATTTAAATTTTCCTGTAAAAGAAATTTCATTCACTAAGCTGGTAATGGGTTCACTGAGGCTTGAAATTTTGATGGTAAAATGAAAAAAAATATTTCGTATCTTCTTTCCAGTGCTTTTTGTTCTTCAAATTCCCTTTCCGAGAAATATATTTCTATAGTTTCTTATGTAAGATTAAGTCACTTTCAGAAATCACAGTATTCTCAATGCATAATAATTGAGGACTTTAATGCCGATTAACACACATTCTTAACTCAAACACTATCATACCATGCAAACTACAGACATGCAAATAAGGAGAGAAGAAGGAAAAAAGTATAAAGAATAACAAAAAGTGGGTTAATTTACTCAACAAGCTACAACTAAGTTCATGTTAGTCTAATTTTTTTTTTTTTGCTGGCATATCACACGCTGGCATGTCACAAGCTGGCATTAGACGTCAACAGACTCATCCCCGATTACCACCCCCAGAGCTCCTGTTGCCAATTGTTTTTTATTTTGAACAACGTTAATATCTTTAAAATGCCTATCTAGACGGTTTTTAAACACATTAACGCTGGTAGAGTTCACGACGGGCGCGGGAAGATTATTCCATTTATCAATTACTTTAAACGTAAATAAGTTTTTAGCGATATTAGTAATGAAACGTCTGCCACGCAACTTAAATCCGTTATTTCGAGTATTGATATTATCGAAAGTGAACAATTTGTCAAAATTTACGTTATCGATGTTATTAACGATTTTGAAAACTTCAATAAGCTCCCCCCTTAATCTCCTAGTTTCGAGTGAAAGCAAGTCTAACTCTTTAATCCTACCTTCATAAGGCTTGTTGCGCAATGACGGAATTAGTTTCGTGGCACGACGCTGAACCCTTTCTAACCTATCAATATCCTCACGCAAATACGGGCACCAAAACTGAACGGCATATTCTAAATGAGGCCTGACTAGGGACTTGTATCATTATAGTGCCAACGAAAGCACCATATACGTATACAGTATACAGCGATGGAGTAATTGCTTCTCTTAATGAGGCAAGAGTGGGATGTTATATAATGATAAAAGGATAAATAACTTGGTTTATCCCGATGATATAGTGTTAATAATATATACAGTGTATATATATATATATATTTTTTTTTTTGGTGTGTGTGTGTGTGTGTGTGTGTGTGTGTGTGTGTGTGTGTGTAGCTTTGCGTAGGTTTTATTTTTACTTGTTTCAGTACTTGTCTTATTTTTTATTTCTCTTTTAGTGTTAATTTTTATCTCTTAAATTTATTATTGTTTGAATTATCGTATCGTTTATTATAATATTTTATAGGATTTATAATATGCCAATAAAGCTTATCATGCCAATAAAGCTTTCGAAATAAATTTTCACGCGTCAATTGGGAAAACGTAATGGGGAACTCCAACGCAAAACTAATGTGGGAATCGTTCGTAAAGGTATTTAGGACTATAAATGAGGAATGTGTACCGTACAAAATTAAGCGTGCGAAAGTAAACAACAAGCCCTTGTGGTTTACTTCTAGAGTAGGAGACATTATAAAGAGTAGAGAGAGGGCTTATAGGCTATACAAGTCCGATAAAGATAATCTGTTGTTACGAAACAACTACATATCTCTAAGGCGTGAAGCTAAAAGTGTAATAAAAAAGTCAAAACGCGAATTTGAAATCTCCATAGCTCGTGACGGTAAAGAAAATCCCAAGCGATTCTTTCAATACGTCAATAATAGAAATCCAGTAAAAAGTGTCTTAGGTCCATTAAAAAATGGAAATGGAGATCTAGTCTCTGAAAACAAGGAAATGGCTACCTTGCTAAACGAATTTTTTACGTCAGTTTTTACTATAGAAGATGTAACGAATATCCCTACGGTCATAGACATAATACCTTTTGATAATGGTAATATTTTGGATAATATTGTCGTTAGTGAAGGGGAAGTAATGCGCTATATTGATAAAATGAAAACGCGTAAATCACCGGGTCCGGATTCCATATATCCCATACAACTAAAAGAATTAAAAGATAGCATTGTTGTGCCGCTAACAAAGATTTTTAATGCGTCTATTTCTGAGGGGTGCGTACCAGATAATTTCAAGTTAGCGAACGTAACACCTATCTTTAAGAAAGGCGATAAGGGTGCGGCGGGAAATTATAGGCCAATCAGTTTAACGTCTGTTGTAGGTAAGCTACTGGAATCAATAATTAGGGATCGTATAGTCGAACACTTAGAAGTGCATAATCTGGTCAGAAATACGCAGCACGGTTTTAGGCGAAACAAATCTTGCTTAACTAATCTTTTAGAATTTTTCCAAAGCGTGGTTAACGTTTACGATAGACATCGGGCGGTTGATGTAGTGTATTTAGATTTTCAAAAAGCGTTTGACACCGTGCCGCACAAAAGACTGATTGAAAAAACTAAGGCTCATGGAATCAGGGGTGTAGTAATAAATTGGCTAGAAGAATGGTTGCGAGGCAGGAAACAGAGGGTGGTCGTTGATGGAGCGGAGTCGTGTTGGGCTAATGTAGCGAGTGGCGTTCCTCAGGGTTCTGTATTGGGCCCCTTGCTTTTTCTTATATATATTAACGATTTAGATGTCGGCCTAGTCAGTACAGTTTCAAAGTTTGCGGATGACACGAAGCTGGGTGGTAGGGCGATTAATGACGAAGATAGAGGTAAAATTCAGGAAGATCTGAATAAAATCGTTGATTGGTCAGTCACATGGCAAATGAGATTTAACGTGGATAAGTGCAAAATTATGCATATAGGTTCGCGTAACGGTAATTTTGCGTATAGTATGTATAGTATGTCAGGGAAAGATTTAACAAGCGTAGAGCAGGAAAAAGATTTAGGAGTTATAGTCACTGGTGATTTAAAAGTAGCGAAACAAAGTACAGCGGCGGTCAATAAGGCGAACAAAGTGTTAGGTTTTATAGCTCGAAATTTTGAGTACAAATCGCGCGATATTATAGTTCCTCTTTATAAATCATTAGTTAGACCCCATTTGGAGTACGCGGTCCAATTTTGGAATCCGCATATGCGCAAAGATATAGACAAAATCGAAAGAGTTCAAAGACGAGCAACTAAGATGATTCCGTCTCTTAGGTCAAAGTCGTACGAGGATAGGCTTAAAGAGTTAAAATTGACTACACTCGAGACTAGGAGGTTAAGGGGTGATCTAATCCAGGTTTTCAAAATTATGAATGGGTTTGATAACGTAGATAGAGATAGCTTTTTCGAAATATCTCAATATAATAGGACTAGAAATAACGGGTGTAAGTTGACAAGTAGAAGGTTCGAGACAGCAGTTGCGAAAAACTTTTTTACGCATAGAATAGTAAATAGCTGGAATAGTTTGCCGGTAGAAGTAATTAGTAGCACGTCTATAAACATGTTTAAGAATCGATTGGACGCGCATGTTGATAGAAAGGGTATAGTTTAAGGTAGTAAAATTAAGGCTTTGTGGGGATAGATCCCACAGCTCAACACAAGTGTTGTGGGATATAGGGAGGCAGTGTCTTGGGTTAGGGGATACTCTCTGTCCTTACACACCCCATTTAAAGAGATTCCTCTGCCGAGCGGTGCCCCCCATAGTACTGTGAGGTATTGAAAAACTCATGATCTTCACTTGCCCCACAAACACCTTTAAATGGGAGACCCATAATGGGTGCACACACATTTCTACATTACTGTACAGTCTTTACAGCCACACCTACACTTTTCCTCGTATGTGTATACACAATACACGATTACGAACACAGTTAGGTAGACTAGCCATGAGTGGATCCTAGGGTCTTCGTTGGTCTGAAACATTATAACATTATAACATCATTATCATATGCTTAGTCAAAAGTACTAGGCAGCCTTAAAACTTCTCCATATATTCTTAAATTAAGGTACTGATTGTAAGTAGTTTATTGACTGTAATTGATTACCTGTTCCACTCTTGTGAATTTCTTGTGATAAAGGTTTTGGTGAATGGTGTACAAAATGATAAAATTAAGAGAATGAAGAGGAAAATGGCAAATGGGGTTTTCAAGGTTGTAATTACAAAACAACTAAAATGTTGGAGATATGCTGTTGAAAACACACTTAAACGTTATAAAGACTCAGTTACGGAGTTACAGGCTAAGAAAGACCGAAGAGCCACTAAACATTGCACTCTCAAAGCATATTAAAAACTCCTACCATGCTTACACTTAGAAACATGGAAATCTTTCACACTGATATCAGTGCCGTACCAACAAGCATCACCGTGGTCCGGAAAAGATGACAACCAGCCGGGAAGACAGACTGTTAAAGTTAATTTCTCTCAGAGATCGTAGTTAAACAGTTTTAGATATCCGTTCTGATAAAAAGAAGGCAATGGAAATTGTTGTTGCTGCTACTCAATCAGAAGGTCAGTAAGAAACATTCAAAGGATGGAAGGCAAGAAAGAATCCTTGGCTGTCAGGGGCCATCCGTAGGTTATAATGGATCAAAAAAGTTGGACCTCTCAGAAATGGGCTAAATTAAAATTGTCTGACGAAATTAAATTTGAAGGTAATTAGAACAGTCTTAATGGGCAACATGATTACTCTTTATATATAAAAAAGAACGTTTTCGTTGAATTCTAGTTTACTTGTGTGTTATGTCCTATAATTCCATTTTATTTTACAAGTGTGTGGAACCCATCAAGATATCGACAAACTACTTTCAGAATCGATGAAATCTCACGCTATTTCTCAACTGGGCAATGCCTCATGCCATATATCAATCAAGTGTCAACAAGCGTTGGCTCAGAAAAGCACAAGTGCGCTGTCTCTACTGGCTTCCTCAATCTCCAAACCTGAATCCTACTGAACATTTATGGAAGTTTCTAGAGAAAATATTCAAAATATAAGTATTCATTGAAATCTAACCTAGAAATAAAAAATAAGGAATGGGGCATGCAGAATCAGTAGTGACATTTGCAAGTGGCTTCTAGACTCATGAAAGGTTAAAGAAGAAATAAAAGCGGTAGAAGATATACGAAATATTAAATGTTATCATATTTTCAATAATATATATATATATATATATATATATATATGAAAAATTATTTCACGAAAGTGACACGTGAAAAGTATTTATGATGAATGTCGGCTTTTGATTTGTAAGTGTAGACAACTGCGCCCTTTCCAAATTCTTACTGCGCCCTTGCATTAAGGTATATGACGCCCTCTTCCTCATTCTGCATACAAATATTTTCTTTTTTGAATTAAAATTTCACTCCCTTTCGTAAATATCACAATAAAGGATAGTATTCAGAAAGACGTTAAAAAGTTCATTTTTGCCTGCCATCTTTTAGCGATTTTAGAAGCAACATATATATATATATATATATATATAATATATATATATATATTGTCTCTATCTTGTTTTTTCCTTTTTTTTAAACTTTTCTTTACAGAAAATTATTCACGCAGCATCTCAATACTCTGGAGAAGGAAATTATTTATGTTATAACACCACAAGCGTGGACCAATGGGAGCCACTCTCAAACCCGCTCTCGAATTTAGTGCAAAAAGGATAAACTTTTGAGTTTTATGACGATTGACTTTACGAAAAATGGTGTTTTTAATATCAACTGAAGAAAAAATAGAAGTTGTAATGAAGTTTTTTATGTTTCTGTAAAGATTTTTTTTTGTTTTTTTATTTGTGGTGAATAAAAATTTATTGTTTCTGTAAAATAAATGTTTTTTAAAAGGGTGGTTTTTTTTTGGCCATATATGTTGGTTATTTATGTGATGTAATATAAATGTAGAATACTGTGAGTCGGGTATGTTGGAAAAATTGGTTAAAAAATACTGGTCTTATAGAGAAATTTATGCAAACATTAATTCCAAATGTATGCCATTGGTTGAAAAAAACGATACCATTCATTTTGACACCTTCCAACCCCTCGGCCCAGTCTGGCATTGGAGCGTTCTTTATGAAGGCATACGAGAAATCGATAATTTCTCATAAAATGAAGAACCTTCATAAAGTTAGGTGTTTTGATGTACTAACCTAAAAAGAAGAAAGTTTGAAACTAAAAACTATTGACCAGTTGACTGAATGTGAAACACCCTCCTCCATATATATATACACACACACAGAGGGTGTCCTATAAGTCCTCTCCGGTTTTATAGGGAAGTTTATTTTAAATTATATTTACAAAATTAATACATTAGAATGAAAACAAACGTTCAAATTGATGTCCTTTTTGTTGTTCGCACATGTTGATACGATGTTCCAAACTTAAGCACACACATGCCAAAGCCTCTGGTGTGATTTGTGCACAAACAGCTCGGATATTTTCTTTAAGGTCTTCAATGGTACGTGGACGGTCAACGAACACAACAGATTTAAGGTGACCCCAGAGAAAAAAGTCTAGGGGTGTGAGGTCTGGGGATCTTGGTGGCCACTCGATTGGTCCCCTGCGCCCAATCCATCGCCCAGGGAGAACTTCGTCCAACCAACGTCGCACCTCACGGCCAAAGTGAGGTGGTGCTCCATCCTGCTGAAAGTAAAACCGATGTCGCACTGCGAGTGGCATTTCGTCCAAATACGGTTCCAACACATCATGCAACAACTGAAGACATCGTTCGGCATTAAGTCTTCCTTCCAGAAATACTGGTTCCAAAACAAGATTTCCATGAATGCCGCACCACACCATTACTTTTGGGTTAGTTTGGCGATGGGCATCAACAGCGACATGAGGATTAACCTGCGCTGAGAACACGGTGTTGTGTCGGTTTACGTATCCGTTCAGGTGGAAACACGCCTCATAGCTAAACATGATATAGTCCGCTAGGTTTCTTTTTTACTTAAACCATTCACAAAATTGAAGTCGTCGATCTGTATCATCTCCATGTAATTCTTGTACAAAATGTATCTTGTACGGATGAAATTTGTGACGTTGCAATATTCGGCGTACAGATGTCTTTGAATGTCCACTTTCATACGCAATCTTTCTCACCGATCGTTGTGGACTTACTGCGATCCTGGAAAGTACATCACTACTACTTTCAGCACCAGTTGAAGTTCTCGGGCGACCTGCTCTTGGTTTGTCCTGAACACTCTCGGTCTCCTTGAATCTTGAACACATTCGACCAACAAAATGCTGATCAGGTCGTGATTTATTCGGATGACGACGGTGAAAATCTTCAGCTGTCTCTCTTTGGCTAAGGCCAGAAGCATGCAAAGAACAATTTCCGCTTTTTCCTGAGGAGTGTAACTCACTTCCATATAAACCAATGCGTGTTATTCTTCCTACAACAAAAAAAAAGGTCCCAAAACAAGACATCAATTTAAACATTTGTTTAGTTTTAATGTATTACTTTTGTAAATTTAATTTAAAATAAATTGTCTTATGAGACCGGACTTATGGGACACCCCGTATACTTATATATATATATATATATATATATATATATATATATATATTAGTGATGTAGGTCACATCCGCATCCGCATCCGCGGAACATCCGCACATTTTCTCGCATCCGCGTCCGCATCCGCATCCGCACTTTGGACTGCGGATGTCGTGCGGATGTGGACCGTTGAGATAAAACGTCATTAATAAGCGGAAATTATCAAATTCTACTATATTAATATAACTAGTTCATTGTGCGCAAAAGTGATGCAAGCGACAAGACGAGAGGCTGTTCTTGTATGAAGTTACTCTCTTGCAACCTACTTAGATCCACGTTACAAAGCTAAGTTATTTTCACCTAGTACATTAGAACGAGTTAAATCATCACTTGGCAAAGCAGTTGAAGAGCTTCAATCTCTTGAATCTGTCGCTTCGTCACCCACCAAAAGAATAAAAGTTTCAGTGACAGAACCAACACCTTCAACAAGCAAATCTATCACAGAATCTGTCTCTCAGTTTCTTGAGTCAAGCAGCAATGACGAGACCTACGCGATGTCAAAAGATGTAGTAAAAATGATCGAGAGCTATCACCAAGAAAAACGCCTGGCTGCATGTGACAATCCTATTAGTTGGTGGAAAAATACGCAGAATATCTATCCATACTTGAGTAAACTTGCAAGGAAACATTTAGCCTGTCCTCCAACAAACGTACCAAGCGAGAGATTATTTAGCAGTGCTGGATTAATATATGATGAAAAGAGAAACAGACTGGCAGCAGAAAAGGCAGAAAAATTAATGTTCCTTAAGCATAACCTTCCTATAATTAAGTTTGAACATTAAACGATGAACATCTTAGTTTACTTTATTTTAATTACTCATTTATAAATATGCCTAATAAAACGTTAAACTTAATATAAATAGTTATGAAGCTAATTAAAGATCTCTTTCTATAATGGTGGAGGTTGGGGAAAGAGGTCGGTGGGGTGCATTTGAGTTGGGTTCACGTCCCGCATCCTGGTAACACAATTATGGTTTCTAATTGTGGCTGAAACTCAACAAAATATAACGAATTTATTTGCAGACGAATTCACTAATTGATTTCTATATTAGTTAGATGCTTGATATTATTTTATATGTTCAGAGAAAAGTACAGCAATTATTGTACAATTAATCAATTATATTACATTATAGCTACAGCTCTCTCTATATAATAACTTATTATATACGTTAAACACAACAAATCTCGAATATATCCTAAAAAATAACGAAAATGTAGACATCCGCATCCGCATCCGCGGATGTTGAAATCAAACATCCTCATCCGCATCCGCATCCGCGGATGTGAAAAAAATGACATCCGCTACATCACTAATATATATATATATATATATATATATATAATCTTATTCCGGGTCGCTAACATAATGAAAACATTTTACGATCTCTGAGAAACCGCAAACACATGTCGAACTTTTCATTTCATGCTTTCATGCAAGTAACCAAAAAAAAAAAAAAAAAAAAAAAAATTCTAAAGAAAACGTCATTCACTCTCTTTCCAAATATTTATACGAGTCTTTCTTTTTCACAACAGTGAAGGAATTTGTCCGATAGCGAAAGAGATGTGAAAAATGACTGAAATATATTTTAAAATTTTGAAGTTTGCAATCAATAAAAGCGAAATATAATTCAACAAGTTTGACATCATTTGATAAATTTTCGTTTTTACTTATTATGTTAAATTAATAAATAATTTTGTAGAGTGATATATATATATATATATATATATATATATATAATATTATATATATCACGCAAATGAGGCAGGATGCTGCAGAGGGGTTCGCACGTCGATCCTCAACCGTCATTCGAACACACACACACACACACACACACACACACAAAGTGTGTGTGTATATGTATATATATATATATAATGTGTAAGTCCACAGGATATAAAAAAATGTATTGAAGATGTGCTTAGTCAGTGCTCATCACTGCGACGAAACCATGGAACACACCTTATTTATTTTTTCATTTACTCTGTGAACTTAAACGTAATTTTAAACATGTATGTGATAAATAGAAAACAATATATATATATATATATATATATATATATATATATATATATATATATATACAAAATTACCCCATCAGGATTCGAACCCAGCACCTAGTGAGGCTATTTCATATATATATATATATACAGGGTGTCCGAGAATTATCTGTACAATTTTTGGCTGTTATTAAAAGTCAATCATGAAGTGTAGAAATTCCAGTTTGTCTCATTTTACAGAGAATCTCATTAAGTTTTTTCTGATACCAAGTTTTGACAAGTCTTTTAGAAATTCCAGTGTGTCCGAACATTATCTGTACAATTTCATCTTTTAATAAAATTCTTGATAACACACGTAAAATTCTTAAACAAGATTATTTAGAATCTGTATTTTCAAAAGTTTCTTTTATTAAAGTAACGTTGTTACAAACATTCGATATGTGCACCATTAGTGATTCGCAAAACATCCAATCGATACTCCAAATGTTGCCATGTACGCTGCAGCATATCCACATCAATTCGCTCAATAGCAGCTGTGATTCTTGCTTTTAAATAATCAATGTCTGTCACCCGCGTACATTTCTAAAAAACTTGTCAAAACGTGGTATTACAAAAAACTTAATGAGATTCTCTGTAAAATGGGACAACACTGGAATTTCTACACTTCATGGTTGACTTTTAATAACAGCCAAAAATTGTACAGATAATTCTCGGACACCCTGTAAATTGAGATACTTCTGGGAAACTGTAAACTTGGTTGTAAATGTATAGGAAAGTCGAAACATAGCATAATTTTTTATTTTGGAGAATGGTACCGACATTTCGAGTCAACTAAACACATTTTCAAAGCATCTTAAAATATTTGTAAACCCTAAGTTACTGACTAGAGCTAAAGTAGTAAAAATAAAACCGTTAAAGCTACTAAAACAATTAATATACAATCAGACCCCACCCACCCCTAAAAAAAACTTAGCAAGTGAACCGAGCAAAAAAATTAAAATATATTAAAATACTCGTAGTTGAAACAAAATATATCACTAAAAAATAAGTATAAAATCAATACACGGTAAAAAAAAATGCAAAGACCAACCCTGGGAGATAGATTAAAATTGAATATAAACCTGACTGTAAATCTAATAAAAAATTGGTTGGTTGTGAAAAAGTCAGTGGTTGGTTGGACTAAGAAATAAGGAGGGGGAAATACGAAACTGTTATAATTCAGAGTAGGTTGGAGATGTTTTGTATACAAAAACTTTAAAATTAAAAGGGATTGTGGGTCAGGTGTTTCACATAAATGGTAAAATTTTTAAATGTAAGTGGGACATTACATTTTTGGGAATGAACCTGACTAGGGAATTTTCTTTAGTAGACATAGGCAGAGAACTTCTATGACATACCCATATGGCCACAGATGTAAATAAAGAAAAGTCTGTCTACTAGTGGAGCCAACATATTAGCTGGAACGCATCAGTGGCGAAAAAGTATTTTTTAAAATTGAACAATGTACCAATTCTTAAAAAGTTTATAAAAAAGGAACTCAAAAATGTCTACTATCCCGAGGAACTGTTAAGCCAGTGGTTCTCGAGTGGTTGTCGGTAATATATTCGTATACCTGATCTAGAAAAATGACCAGAAAAGCCGGTACGTGTGTACAAAAAATAAAATCTTTCAAGAATCTTACTTCATAATGGAAAGCAATATAGGGTAAACTTAGTTTAAAAGCTCGATTTATTAAGGTACGTCAAGCATTAAGATCAAAGAAAAGAGGTAAAAAACTTTAAAAATTACTACCTTCACCCGTAAAAGTCTTCTTTATAAAGACTGAAGTAGAATAGGACTGGAGTTGTTTGGACACATACAAATATTTAAAAATGAAATCGTGTTATCTGACTCAGTTTCTATAGAGAATTTTAAATTAGGATGAATGAAATTAATGTACTGAAAAAGTCCTGAGCTTCTTCCAAACTGCTAAAACTGCTAAAATGTAAAAATGTGTCATCCACGTAACATCTGCAGAAAAGTGGTTTAGAATGAGCAGCGGCGGAAAGAAAATCTTCTCAAGGTGATTTAGGAAAATATTAGCAATAACAGGGCCAAGGGGGTGGGGGCCTTATGACCAACCACCCCTACTATGAATTATGATTTGCAAACACTTTTAGATACCTTGAAAATCTATTTAGTTGACTCGAAACATCGGTATCACTCTCCAGAAAAAAGTATATTACGCTACATTTCTTCCTCCCGCGCCCTTTTCGCCTACGTCTGCGGTTCCATGCAAGCATCTCACTTCATATAATCTTATATATATATATATAATATATATATATATATATATATATATATATATATATATATATATATTATATATATATATATATTAGTTTTTCCTGTGTAATTCCTAAATGGTTTTGAATGGTTTCTATAAATTCTTTTAATCGTGTCATTACGTTTCAGTTGTAAGGGCGGGAACAAGCCGACGGAAGTTGTAATTGCAACTGCAAGCTCAGGCCTGTAAATGCCCCCCCTTTTTTATAAAATTGCACTATCGCAGTCTCATCCATCTTTGTAATATTGCAATGCTGCAACATCGTAAGTCTTCCCCTTTGCAACAGTCAGTGTTGCATTCCCCTCTCCTTCTCCCTCGTATTTTCCCCATACCCCTTCATGCCCTAATGATTGCCATAGCAACGAAAATAAGGTAGAAAGGTAAAATATATGTAATAGGATAATAAATTTATTTATTTATTTAATATTTCACTACGCTGAAAGAGAGCATGAACGTTTTGCTAAACGTTTCGCATGGACGTTTCTCTGCAAATGTCAGTTCCCAAATGGGGATTTTCCTCACGTTTGATAGTGCGTACTGTTCTCTTCAGTTACGTTATCATTGATTTTTTCTTTGTAATTAAGTGTGCCACTTATTTAATTAGGGTTTCGAACGGCAAAAGGGGACGCGAAATACCTTTTTTATGGTGTATATACAAATAGTGGAATTTATGATTTATGTGTTACTAAACAAAATTTATTGTTAATATTAATATTTACGTTATCACCATCATTTTTAAACAAAACATTGAATGAAACATCAATGAGAGCAAAACGCCCCCCACCAAGATTCGAACCCGAGATCTCTTGAGTAGAAGGTCAAGGTTCTCCCACTACCCTAAAAAGCAAGAAGCTAATACAACCTGGTGTATGCTAAGGTTCATTTTCAATAAAAGTTTCACAATATTTTTTCAATATTTTTTCAGTCCAATTCAAATATCTGATATGGCAATAGTATATTCACAGCATTCTAATCTGAATATACCATTGGAAGCATGGAAGCCTTTTAGGCAAAATTAATGGGATTCACTTTATTTATTAAATAAAAGAAGTGAAAATAACAAGTAATAATGATAATAATAATAAAAATAATAATAATTTTAAATAAATTATCAATTGTATTTAGTAGAAAGTAAGTGATGCTTAATAAAAATAAAAGATACATTATGGAATTAGCATATTTTAGATAGTTAATTATAAAATGGGAACTTAATTACTATGGTAACAATGGCAGTAGTGCATTTATACAGCACATCTGTAGGAGCTAGTGAAGTACTTCTTTAGTGATTTAGGGAGTACATTTAGTGATGAGGCCTACCTGAAATTTATGGGAATTCATTCCTTTGAAAGAGAGTGCATATGCCCAGGGATTTTATACACAAACCAAACTATACAATAGAAACAGAGTTTCTATTGTATAATTTGGTTTGTGTATAAAATCCCTTGGCAGTCTGGTATTATGATTATCATGAATTTGATGAGGGTTGATTGCTCTTTGAATTGGTGATGTATGTTGATTTTTATTGATAACTTTGGACATATTGACAGCAACACTGAATTTGTAGAAGTCATTTAGTCTTAAAATATTTAACTCTCTAAACATTGGGGAAGTGTGAATTTGTCTGTTGTCATTATTTGACAGAGTTCGTAGACATTGTTTTATAAATGACTTCCAAAGAATGTTTTATATATTTCTTTGAACTATCTCATGTTGTAATGCAATATAATGAATGTGGGTGGATGAAGGAATAAACAGGATAAGGGGAGCGTTTTGCGGAAGAGTCGTTTTAGTTTAAATAATATGAATAAAAATCTTTATATTTTGTATGTGATATGTTGTACATGACTTTTGAAATTTAGATTTTCGTCTAAAGTAGAGTAATTCCAAGAACTTTAACTTCATTCACCCTTGCAAGAGTAGTATTCCCAATTTTTATTTGATGGTTTGTATTTATATGCTTTGTGGTAATAATCATACAAGATGACTTTGTCAAGTTCAGTAAGCGTTTATTAGCACACATCCATTTATACACATTCTCTAATTGCTTGTTCGTTTCATTAACCAGAAGGTCTAAATTATGATGGGAAGAAGTAAGTGTGGTATGATCTGCATATTGTACGCAACTTAATATGGTTGAGAAATGGATATTGTTGAACGTGAATTAGAAATAGTAATTGTTTAAGAATAGATCCTTGTGGAACTCCACTAGTTAGCATCGTCCTGTCGGATAAATTATCTTTAATCTGCTGTATTGGTGACGATTTGACAGATACGATTTTAACCAATCGAGGATATTTCCTCATATTCAGTACATTTGAAATTTACCCAATAAAATTCACGCGAAAATGTATCAAATATCTTTGACATATCGAGGAAGACGAAGGCAATGTGTTTTCTGCTGTTTATATTGTGATACACATTCTTCTAATAGCATGTTTATGACATCTTTAGTTGTATGCCCACCTCTAAACCCAAATTGTGCTTTGGTTAAAATATCGTATTTGAATAAGAATTTAGTTTATTGTATCCGAATTTTTCAAATACATCATTTAAAGTTGCCAATACATAATTCATCTTCAATAGTCTCTTCTCGTTTGTGTTACTGCCATGATGATATCTTCTCTGACACAATAAGTGTCTTAAAGCCCCTTTAATGACTCTCAAATTAGTTGATGTTGATGATTATCCACGATAACTAAAGTGTGTGGATTTTAATTACTGTGCAGATAGTTGTTTTGAGGAAATTTATTAATTATTTCAGAATGTATTGAATATTCTGTCGTGTAGAAGTTAGTAGACCATTTTCTTACCAACTGTTAAACTAACGCCTAACCATCCATCAATAATTTCATGGTTTTATATTATTATTTTTTAGTAATTTCTACACCTTTTTATATTATTTATCTAAAATTATGTACTCGTATAGATATACGCTGTATAGGTGTCTAATACATATAAATTATATATACAGCTATAAAAATATATACGAATATACATAGATTTAAAGTTGAAACCAAAATTTGAAATAAATCCAGTAAAGCTTAGATTTATCTTATAGTCTTCATTCATGAAAGAATTTTCAATCTTCAGCCTATCCCCCTTACGTCGTTATAAATACCGGAATACAAAAGAACTCGATATACACAACGTAGATTCTATTTTAATGAAGGTATTATATATACAAGCACCCCTTGCATTGCATTCATAGAACGAAATTGCTTCATTCATGAATGGAAATAAGAATGCATACTTTTACTTTATTATACCCTTGAATATGCATGAAATAGAAAAATAAAACCATTTGATTTTTATTTATTTGTATGTAAAGGCCCGCAATCTGATTTATTAATACAGTCTAAGTAGTCGTGGGGGTGTCATCCGGACTAGCGGGCTTCGCCTCATTTAAATGCATCATTGAATTTGTTGAAAGATCGTTGCCATGGTTACGCGAGTGAAAACCTTCTGATTGGCTTATGTCAGAAGTTCAACTCTAAACAAAGGAAATGAAGGTAGTTTTATTTAAGCATTTATTTATTTTCATTGAAACAATTACCTATTAAATTTTTTATATATACTATATATATATATATATATATATAACCTTTGGTTAGCTTCCGCCCGAATTGTTCATTCTGACGAAGGTCACGCTTTTCACCCCACCTTAGACCTACAGTTTAACGTGGAATCCGAACCACGCCCCATCAGCAGCCCAGTGTCTTAACCACTAGGCCACCTAGGGTTCCCATTTATCTACCAACCACTTTCTTTATTGTGTGGAAGGATGAACAGCTGGGTTTTGCTGCGCGCCGGCTGCCGTCGGGTCTCGAACCAGGGGCCGATGGATTCGTAGTCAGCGACGCTAACGACTACACCACCGAGGCGCATATATATATATATATATATATATATATATATATATATATATACACACAGTATATATAAAAGTACCCATCATAAATTTTAGCGCAGCCTCTTTATTATGTATATAGAAACGTATACAGAAGAGTCAGTTGAAGTAGTTAAGGTGAATATTAGATAGTTTACATATTAAACTTTTGCGTGAAAACATTTTGTACTCCAAAACTATAAATTAATTTCTTCATGGTGTGAAACAGCTTCGTCAAGTGTGTCTTCTGCAGTTTCTCTTCAACCTCTTCACCACGAAGTAAACAGAGTGTTAACACATGAATTAAGAGACTAAATACTCACTCTTCACAAACAGAGAAACAACCAAAGATGAACTGCAATGAAGCCCAAAATATTCATTAGCTCAAAGCGAATATGGGAAAATGACAGTTTGACTACTCGTAGCGGACAAGGTCGGCGTAGAGTAACTACAGCAAGACAAGATCGCATGATTGATTCAAAGACTCCTGAGCAAATTGCTCAGAAAATAGGCGCAACCATTCAGCAGAACCATATCATTTCTTTACGTGCGCTGCAAAGAAAAGTTGCTCTCAGAAAGTCGTATATGTGAGTGATATCAATAAGATAAAACACTTGAATTTGCAAAAGGACATCAAAGATGGCGTAATGAATGTGAAAACGTTCTGTTGAATGATGAATTGGGAGAGTATTCACCCTCTAGAAAGAAAACAACCCAAAACATAGGCCTACTGCAATAATCAACAAGCAGGAGCAGATGGAGGAAGTGAAAAATGATGTTACAAAAGTGAAATCAACCTGTCTTATTTTGAAGTGTTAAACAGTTCTTATGAAAATGCTTCAGGCACTGATTGATTCGATGTTTTCGAGATGTGAAGCCATCATCCATTTTGGAGAAGGTCACTCTAAATAGTTATTTACTGTAATTTATTTGTACTATGGCTAAAACTCTATAATTTAAGTTCTATATTCAATTAGATATGCAGTTATCATTTTCTTACCTTTTGTTCATAACTATGGACTTATGATCAGTATATACATGTATATATACACACAATATTACCATTAAAGCCATGCCCAGAACTACACTCACAGTGCTAATTTCTTAGACTTGATTGATTATATTAGATCAGGAAGGAGTTGTACTACATGATGATGATTGGACATCCATTTTTTTTTCCTTCGGGAGCGACGAAATACACTTTTTATTCTCACAATTTTCAGTAAAAAAATAAATAATATCAAAATATTTCGTGAGATACTAAACGAAACAAATTTCAGATATCGGTTTTTCAAAAGCATTTGTCTCGTAGCGGTGGGTCTGAAAGGGATATGTATATATATATATATATATATATATATATATATATATATATATATATGGGATGAATTTCACAATTAAACACGTGAAATGAATGAATGCTGCAAACCCACAAGGAAAAAGAAAAACGAGAGAGGAGAGAGAGAGAGAGAGAGAGAGAGAGAGAGAGGAGAGAGAGAGAGAGAGAGAGAGAGATAAATGAGAAAAGGTAAGTTTTTCACGTTTTATTTCTGGTTGAGTTCAGTTGGGGGTGGTTAGTATTCCACTTTGAGTTGTATTATTCTTTGAGTTTTATTCCGTTTAGAGTTTCATTTTGTTTCCAGTCATCATATAAAAAACGACTATAAATTAGGAGCTTTTCCGAAATTTGGACTGTTTCCGATGTTTTTGAAAATAAGATATTTAATTTTACGCTGATTTCAAAAATGTAAGTCATTCTTTGGAGAAATGAGCGGTTCAGAAGTTATATTTGTTATTGTAATTTTGTATTAGGTCCAAAACTATAACAATACAACTGAAAACTAATACGAGAGTTATTGTATTCTTTAGTAATATTGGCTTATGTCACTAAGTATTTGTGTGAATAGATTTCGACCGTTATTTTTCTGTCGCCACATGAATTCGCACAAGTAGGTATCAATCAGGTTAACTGAATGCTCGATTAGATTAATTGAATGCCCGGTTAGGTTAATTGAATGCCCGGTAAGGTTAATTGTACGCCCTTGACGATTGGTTAGGTTAAGTCGTGATAATTTCGTTAGTTTTAACGTTGGACCTTTTCCAGTTTGTGTACCGTTTTTCATATAATTTATTTTTGAGAATATTTTTGTTAAAACTAACGAAAATATCACGACTTAACCTAACCAATTATCAAGGGCGTACAGTTGATCTATTATTAATTATAACATTGTTTGTTTCTGGAATAGTATTTACTATTTACTAATAGATCAACTGTACGCTCTTGATAATTGGTTAGGTTAAGTCGTGATATTTTCGTTAGTTTTAACAAAAATATTCTCAAAAATAAATTATATGAAAAACGGTACACAAACTGGAAAAGGTCCTTAACGTTATCTAATATCGGACGTTTTCCAGTTTATGTACCGTTTTCTACTCCAGGTGCTAGTGTTTCTTTGCTTCTGTTAGGCACAGCATAGAGTAAAACAGAAGGTTAGGTTAGGTTAGGTTAGGTTAGGTTAGGTTATCAAGAACTTACCTCTCTTAAAAAGTTGTTATAATCGACGGCGGTTGTATGACCAATCAAAAATAAATTATATGAAAAACGGTACACAAACTGGAAAAGGTCCCTAATATCTATAGAAAAGCTGAAATTTATCAAAAATAGTATTAACAATATGACAAATCAATATACACATGCAAAAAAAATTTCTACAGTAACTATAGGTAAACTAGTACACCATGTAACTTTTAAAATAGTAACTATACGTAAATTAGAACACCATGTAACTTTTAAAATAATAATTTCTCCAAAAAAAGACTTACATTTTTTTAAATCAGTAATAACAATCTACATTAAATATCTTATTTTCAAAAAATAGGAAACAGTCCAAATTTCGGAAAAGGCCCATAAATTCTATGTTATTCGTCTATATAAATCGTTTAATTTGGATAAACTACATTAAATAAGTTAAAATTGAATAATGACGACTTAAATTATAAAACTGGGATCGTTGGATGGCAAGATTTAATGAAGAAAAAAGTGACTGAGGGTATGGGTATGGGTATGGTGGGACTTCGGTAGCAAAATACTGAAGTGATTAATAATGATTTAAGAATGAAGCCATGTATAAACGGGAGGTTGAGACTCCAAATGCTTGTAGTTTTTGGCCCAGTTTCTGTAGAGTAAACGTTGGGGTTACATACCTGTAGCTGTACGTGTGATTGATACAGGTGTAATTGTGTTGCCTTGTAGAGGGAACACATCTTGCTAGTGAAGAATCATGCACCTGGAGTGATAATAGCTGGAGACGTTTGCAATACAAACTAACAAAAATTGGGTAGAAATAGATACAGACTTGAATATTATTTTGAACCAAGATAACATACATCAGTGTTGCTTTTCAGTGGTGATGAGCCACGTACGGAGGTTCCGTTACTATGTTGACACTCTCTTTACTTGGAAATGATGCTGCAAGCTGCTCGTACGAACGAGTAGAATGGTACTCTGCGTGATATGAAGCCTTCCTTCTTTTCTCCTCTTGAACTATAGTTTGACTTATCAAAACATTGATTGATGAATACAGTATATATATATATATATATATATATATATATATATATATATATATATATATATATATACGCACGATGGTGGGCTGAAAGTAATACCTCCACTTGAAGGATTCTGGATTTTGTAGAGGTAACCAGATAAAACCGGTTTTGCGTTATAGCCTAATATAGCCTACACTCATTCCACACGTTGGTTCAGTATCGACTACAATGGAAAGGAGTAAAGACGTTCGGTTCAAGCAACGTGCCGTAATTGAATTTTTGACCGCGGAAAGTGTTGCTCCCATAGACATTCCTCGGCGAATGCAAGCTGTGTACGGCAAACACTGTGTTGATGCGAGTACCGTTCGACGTTGGGCGAGGGAGTGTAAAGAAGGAGAAGCAGGGCAAGAAGATTTGCGAGACGAACCGTGAAGTGGAATGCCTGTAACTGCAACCGACGAGTCTCATCGTAAGTACGTTGACGAAATGATTCGTGGAAATC